>LR991020.1:0-600000 GCA_905163495.3 Cosmia trapezina
AAGTGTTAAATCAAAGTTTCTTTATTTTTAAAGACATTTTAGCGTCCAAGTTTTTTCAAGATCCCAAAACCATTTTACACGACAGTGGAGGACGAGCCAAGCTAAATAAGTACAAACTCGGGCATTCTGCGGCCACTGGGGGGGAAGTTGTACCGGTTTGAAGATTGACTTTGACAGTTCTTGAACTGTCAAACCAAATTTAAGACTCGGATAGCTCCCGAACCGGAGGTCGTAGAAGGTTGGGGTTTTCTTTGGGGACGTTGGCTGGCCCGTTTTCACCTGAGTAGCATAACTTACCCACTGTTTCACTTCCGGGATAACCCCCCCCCCCATCTCACCCATCCCCCTCTTCCAAAACACCCCATCATTCAATCACCCAACAATAAGTTAACAAGCGGCCCTCAGCCATACTGTGAAATTAAAACCCTTCCGGGATAACCCCCCTCCACCCCTCCTAAATATCACCCTATCGGGCCATATCTCGGGAACGAGAGGACATAGAGCCGATTCGACCTCAAAATCAGCCTTTGTGGTGTCGAAGACACCACGGCTAAAGTCACATAAGAGGAATCCATCCCCCCCCAATTTTCCCTTTTTCCCCGAACCTTCCCCTCCCTTATCCTTTAAAAGGCCATATCTCGGGAACGAGAGGACTTAGAGCCGATCCGACCTCAAAATCAGCCTTTGTGGTGTCGAAGACACCACGGTTAAAGTCGCACAAGAGGTACCCTCCCCCCCCCTGATTGGACCCTCCCCTACCCTTTTACACACTGTATCACAAATAAACCGGTAACTACGGGGGTTAGAAAAATTTGGACCGCGGATTAGTAGCGTTTGATTTTGACTCCTCATTTACAGGGAAGAGACGTAAAAAACAGGACTATATATTATATATAGTGTAATATACATTGACAAACACTTACCCCCCCTATACAGGGTTAGACAATTTATACCACGTATTATTATTTTATATCCTTCGACAACTTTCCCGTTCATTTCGTTGTGCCCTATACACACAAGTCATACAACGCGAAATACCAGCAAATTGAGGTTATAAAATGTTTCCCGGAATTCGCACCCCAATAAGCAGAGGGCCAGGAGCCAGCGCCAGCGGACCGCAAGAGTCGCGAAAAGAGGGATCCTCTGGAGCGCAAGCTGCGCCGAAGGGGTTAGCCCTGACGTTCGGTGGAAAAGACGCTGCCGCTCCCGCCACTACTCCCAGCACCGCGGGCCCGCCTGAACAGGCGCTGGACGCCGCCAAGACTTTTATCAGGAAACCTGAACGAAAGAGAAGATCTATGGACGTAATGAAGGCGTACAATAAAAACCCTGACGCTTACGCCACATCGTCCAGCGACTGGCTTCTCCAGGAGGTCATGAAGACTTTTGAGGACATACCAGCTAGAGTCAGGGATTACCCTCAGATGAGGAAGGGACATAAAGACCTTCCTGGAGACACAGTCGGATAAGAGTCTGGGGATCTTATTCGAACTCAGCAAGCGGCTAAAGAACTCGGAGACGGCGCCAAAAACAGTCCTGTCTGCAAAAATTGACACCACGCCGTCATCACCCAAAATTGCCGCGAGAAATTCTGGAAAGGCTGGAAGTGATGGAAGAATCGCTGAGGATACAACTCAAGGACCTCGAAGGCAAAGTTAAAAAAGGCTTCGAAGACATGTGCGATTACTGCGGCGATAGTGGTTCCGACATCATCGACAAAGTTATCGACAAAATTGACGGAGTCAGCGACAAGGTCGACGTAGCACAAGCGGCCATAGACCACACTAGAGAAGGAGTGAAGACAGTGGGTCTCGCTGCGGCAGACCTCAAAAATGGAGTCGAAAACGTTGCCGGTGTTGTCGCCACCAGATCGGACAGAATAGAGGAGCTCATAAGGGAGGTCGTATGCGAGCCAAAGACTGACTCGCAGACTTACGCCCAAGTCACAGCAGCCAAACCGGGGCGTCGGCCGGCGCTTCACTCGTTGGCGGTCACCACAGAAGATAGCAGGGTTACCGCCGACGGGGTGCTCGCCCGGGTGAAGGAGGCGGTTGACGCCAGGGGAACTGGACTGAAAATAAATAAAGTCCGAAAGGCCAAAAACCAGACGGTTATACTAGGATGTGACTCAGAGGCGGAGCTCAGAAGAGTTAAAGACCGGATTGACAGCAGAGGTGAGGGACTAAGAGCAGAGCCCATGAAAAACAAAAACCCGCTCGTTGTCCTTAAGGATGTCTTTTTGGATAGCGGCGATGAGGAAATAGTAAGGGCGCTCCACTCCCAGAACGACGACATTTTCAGGGGCTTAGACCAGGAGGAAATGGAAGTGAAAATAAAGTATAAGAAAAGGACCAGAAATCCCAAGACGGCGCACGTGGTCGTCCAAGTCAGACCCAAAGTATGGCAGAGGATGACGGAGGCTGGGGCTCTTTACCTTGACCTGCAAAGGGTCAGGGTGGAGGATCAGTCACCACTCATCCAATGTACAAAATGCTTAGCATTTGGACATGGCCGGAAATTTTGTACCGAGAGTGTGGACAGGTGCAGTCACTGCGGGGGACCGCATCTGCGCGAGCAGTGCGAGGACTTTGTTGCGGAGAGGGAACCGCAGTGCTGCAATTGCCTGCACTCAAAGCTCCAGAAGACCGACCACAACGCATTTAGCGTGGAGTGCCCGGTCCGTAAGAAATGGGATTACCTGGCTCGGACGACGACGGCATACGCCTAAAACAGCTGCTCCCTGGATATATAAATGTATGTATTTTAAATATATATTATGTATATATCAAAAACACACACGGGATAGCAAACACACACGGGACACTAAACACCTTACACAGCCCATAAATGTTAAACAAACACAAACATTAGTCAAGAAATAGCAATAAATATGTATATTCTAAGTATATATATATAGTATTGCCGAAAAATAAAATGAAGAAAAATAATAAATTATAGATAATTATATAGGTCCAATCCCTGTCCTAAACTTTAAACTTTGAACCCCAAAACCTACCTGGTCTAAGGAGAATAGTAACGCTAACATATAAACATATATGTACACAGTACTAGATAATGGAAGGATAAGTGAGACATAAGTATGGGTCTTGGGATGTTAAAATCAAAATAAGTTGATAGAATTGTAAAATTAAGTATTCAATAGATAAGTAATAGATAAATAGACAGGAAAGTAGCAAAACAAAACACATGTTTAAATATATAATGGAAATAAAGAAAGCTATATAAGAACAGTTGTTATTGCGCAAAAGTATAAAAGGAAATATACTAAAATTAGAATAATATGTACAAGTAGCTAAAATTTAGAAATAAAGTTAAATGATTACATTTCGGTAAAAAGAATAATAAAAGGAAAGTGAAGCATAAGTAAAAGTCTTGGTTTTGTTTAAAACTAGAATAAGTTGATAGAACTGTTAAATCAAATACTAAATAAATAAGTAATAGACAAGCAAGGTAGCAAAATAAGGACATATGTTCGAATATATAATAGAAATAAGGAAAGTTGCTTAAGACCAATTGTTATCATGTAAAAGTATAAATAGAAATGTATCAAATAAGTATAATATGTATCAGCAGCTAAAACATATAAATAAGGTGAAATGATCACATATGGGTAAAAGTATAAGGATAAGTGAAGCATAATTATAAGTCTTGGTTTTGTTTAAAAAATAGAATAAGCTGAGTGTATCGTAAAAATTTAAGTACTAAATAAATAAGTAACAGATAAATAGATAAGGATAGTAGCAAAATAAGAACACATGTTGAAATATATAACAGAAGTAAGGAAAGTTATATAAGAATGACCTGTTATTATGTAAAAGTATAAATAGAAACTTATCAAAATAAGAATAATATGAATAAGCAGCTAAACTAAGAAATAAGATGGAATTATCACACTCATGTAAAAAATAAAAAGGATAACTGAAGTATAAGTATAAGTTTTGGTTTTTGTTTAAAATTAGAATACACATTGTTAAATACATAATAGAAGTAAGGAAAGTTATATAGGAACGATTTTGTTATGTAAAAGTATAAATAGAAATGTATCAAAATAAGAATAATATTAATAAGTAGTTAAAACTTAGAAATAAGGTGAAACTATCACATTATGTAAATAAATCAAGGCGTAAACTTAATACCCCCTGAAATAAAGAAAAGTAAAGATAGTTAGAATAGCGGGAGTCCCACCCGGCTAAGAATGGAAAGGATGAATAAAAGAAAGACACAGTATGAGGCATAAAAGTGCGAGAGGAATAAATGATAGAAATTGAATGAACGAGAAACTTAGAATAATAAGAGCCGTTTGACCCATGAACGGGAAAAGCACAAAAAAAAAAAAAAAAAAAAAAAAAAAAAAAAAAAAAAAAAAAAAAAAAAAACCTAACCTAACCTAACCTAACCTAACCTAACCTAACCTAACCTAACCTAACCTAACCTAACCTAACCTAACCTAACCTAACCTAACCAACCTAACCTAACCTAACCTAACCTAACCTAACCTAACCTAACCTAACCTAACCTAACCTAACCTAACCTAACCTAAACCTAACCTAACCTAACCTAACCTAACCTAACCTAACCTAACCTAACCTAACCTAACCTAACCTAACCTAACCTAACCTAACCTAACCTAACCTAACCTAACCTAACCTAACCTAACCTAACCTAACCTAACCTAACCTAACCTAACCTAACCTAACCTAACCTAACCTAACCTAACCTAACCTAACCTAACCTAACCTAACCTAACCTAACCTAACCTAACCTAACCTAACCTAACCTAACCTAACCTAACCTAACCTAACCTAACCTAACCTAACCTAACCTAACCTAACCTAATCTAACCTAACCTAACCTAACCGTTATAACTTTGCATCCAGGAGACGCATTTTGAAGCTGTTTTCAGCCATTTTGAACTTTTATAGGCTCCCTCCTAATTTGAGACAAATAAAAATAGACAAAAGAGAAAATTAATTTTCTCCTCTCATCGACTTAGAAAAATTATCAATATTTTTCATAGAACACGTCATAATTTTGCATCTAGGTGACGCATCCTAACGCTGTTTTCAGCTGTTTTCATCATAGATAGGCTCCCTGCAAATTATTGACTAGTTAAAATAAGTAGGAACGCGAAAAAATTTTTCCCTTCATTGACATAGACAAAATTTTAAAATTTTTACAAAAAGTTATCTTCAAAAATTAATATCTCAAAATCTTACTGTAACCCCGCATTTTTTATAAATTTAATAAATACTTACCTGCCTTACCTGTATCCTGGCGCGCGCTCCGCGAGCTCGGGTCCCGTTTGGTAGTCGTTATTCAATTTTTTTGGGCATTTTTCGGTTGAAAAACAGGTTTTTTGACCGAAAATCAAAATTTTTGTTTTAAATAAATTCCAAAAACTGCATAGGTCGCTAGCCCGCGCCGAGACGCGTCTCAGGACACCTCGCGCGTGCGCCTAGCGCAAATAAAACTTCAAAAAATTCGCTAAATTCAATATCGCATACCTACAAAAATCTACCTAAGGGAGACGAAAACACTACAAATCGTTATAACTTTGCATCCAGGAGACGCATTTTGAAGCTGTTTTCAGCCATTTTGAACTTTTATAGGCTCCCTCCTAATTTGAGACAAATAAAAATAGACAAAAGAGAAAATTAATTTTCTCCTCTCATCGACTTAGAAAAATTATCAATATTTTTCATAGAACACGTCATAATTTTGCATCTAGGTGACGCATCCTAACGCTGTTTTCAGCTGTTTTCATCATAGATAGGCTCCCTGCAAATTATTGACTAGTTAAAATAAGTAGGAACGCGAAAAAATTTTTCCCTTCATTGACATAGACAAAATTTTAAAATTTTTACAAAAAGTTATCTTCAAAAATTAATATCTCAAAATCTTACTGTAACCCCGCATTTTTTATAAATTTAATAAATACTTACCTGCCTTACCTGTATCCTGGCGCGCGCTCCGCGAGCTCGGGTCCCGTTTGGTAGTCGTTATTCAATTTTTTTGGGCATTTTTCGGTTGAAAAACAGGTTTTTTGACCGAAAATCAAAATTTTTGTTTTAAATAAATTCCAAAAACTGCATAGGTCGCTAGCCCGCGCCGAGACGCGTCTCAGGACACCTCGCGCGTGCGCCTAGCGCAAATAAAACTTCAAAAAATTCGCTAAATTCAATATCGCATACCTACAAAAATCTACCTAAGGGAGACGAAAACACTACAAATCGTTATAACTTTGCATCCAGGAGACGCATTTTGAAGCTGTTTTCAGCCATTTTGAACTTTTATAGGCTCCCTCCTAATTTGAGACAAATAAAAATAGACAAAAGAGAAAATTAATTTTCTCCTCTCATCGACTTAGAAAAATTATCAATATTTTTCATAGAACACGTCATAATTTTGCATCTAGGTGACGCATCCTAACGCTGTTTTCAGCTGTTTTCATCATAGATAGGCTCCCTGCAAATTATTGACTAGTTAAAATAAGTAGGAACGCGAAAAAATTTTTCCCTTCATTGACATAGACAAAATTTTAAAATTTTTACAAAAAGTTATCTTCAAAAATTAATATCTCAAAATCTTACTGTAACCCCGCATTTTTTATAAATTTAATAAATACTTACCTGCCTTACCTGTATCCTGGCGCGCGCTCCGCGAGCTCGGGTCCCGTTTGGTAGTCGTTATTCAATTTTTTTGGGCATTTTTCGGTTGAAAAACAGGTTTTTTGACCGAAAATCAAAATTTTTGTTTTAAATAAATTCCAAAAACTGCATAGGTCGCTAGCCCGCGCCGAGACGCGTCTCAGGACACCTCGCGCGTGCGCCTAGCGCAAATAAAACTTCAAAAAATTCGCTAAATTCAATATCGCATACCTACAAAAATCTACCTAAGGGAGACGAAAACACTACAAATCGTTATAACTTTGCATCCAGGAGACGCATTTTGAAGCTGTTTTCAGCCATTTTGAACTTTTATAGGCTCCCTCCTAATTTGAGACAAATAAAAATAGACAAAAGAGAAAATTAATTTTCTCCTCTCATCGACTTAGAAAAATTATCAATATTTTTCATAGAACACGTCATAATTTTGCATCTAGGTGACGCATCCTAACGCTGTTTTCAGCTGTTTTCATCATAGATAGGCTCCCTGCAAATTATTGACTAGTTAAAATAAGTAGGAACGCGAAAAAATTTTTCCCTTCATTGACATAGACAAAATTTTAAAATTTTTACAAAAAGTTATCTTCAAAAATTAATATCTCAAAATCTTACTGTAACCCCGCATTTTTTATAAATTTAATAAATACTTACCTGCCTTACCTGTATCCTGGCGCGCGCTCCGCGAGCTCGGGTCCCGTTTGGTAGTCGTTATTCAATTTTTTTGGGCATTTTTCGGTTGAAAAACAGGTTTTTTGACCGAAAATCAAAATTTTTGTTTTAAATAAATTCCAAAAACTGCATAGGTCGCTAGCCCGCGCCGAGACGCGTCTCAGGACACCTCGCGCGTGCGCCTAGCGCAAATAAAACTTCAAAAAATTCGCTAAATTCAATATCGCATACCTACAAAAATCTACCTAAGGGAGACGAAAACACTACAAATCGTTATAACTTTGCATCCAGGAGACGCATTTTGAAGCTGTTTTCAGCCATTTTGAACTTTTATAGGCTCCCTCCTAATTTGAGACAAATAAAAATAGACAAAAGAGAAAATTAATTTTCTCCTCTCATCGACTTAGAAAAATTATCAATATTTTTCATAGAACACGTCATAATTTTGCATCTAGGTGACGCATCCTAACGCTGTTTTCAGCTGTTTTCATCATAGATAGGCTCCCTGCAAATTATTGACTAGTTAAAATAAGTAGGAACGCGAAAAAATTTTTCCCTTCATTGACATAGACAAAATTTTAAAATTTTTACAAAAAGTTATCTTCAAAAATTAATATCTCAAAATCTTACTGTAACCCCGCATTTTTTATAAATTTAATAAATACTTACCTGCCTTACCTGTATCCTGGCGCGCGCTCCGCGAGCTCGGGTCCCGTTTGGTAGTCGTTATTCAATTTTTTTGGGCATTTTTCGGTTGAAAAACAGGTTTTTTGACCGAAAATCAAAATTTTTGTTTTAAATAAATTCCAAAAACTGCATAGGTCGCTAGCCCGCGCCGAGACGCGTCTCAGGACACCTCGCGCGTGCGCCTAGCGCAAATAAAACTTCAAAAAATTCGCTAAATTCAATATCGCATACCTACAAAAATCTACCTAAGGGAGACGAAAACACTACAAATCGTTATAACTTTGCATCCAGGAGACGCATTTTGAAGCTGTTTTCAGCCATTTTGAACTTTTATAGGCTCCCTCCTAATTTGAGACAAATAAAAATAGACAAAAGAGAAAATTAATTTTCTCCTCTCATCGACTTAGAAAAATTATCAATATTTTTCATAGAACACGTCATAATTTTGCATCTAGGTGACGCATCCTAACGCTGTTTTCAGCTGTTTTCATCATAGATAGGCTCCCTGCAAATTATTGACTAGTTAAAATAAGTAGGAACGCGAAAAAATTTTTCCCTTCATTGACATAGACAAAATTTTAAAATTTTTACAAAAAGTTATCTTCAAAAATTAATATCTCAAAATCTTACTGTAACCCCGCATTTTTTATAAATTTAATAAATACTTACCTGCCTTACCTGTATCCTGGCGCGCGCTCCGCGAGCTCGGGTCCCGTTTGGTAGTCGTTATTCAATTTTTTTGGGCATTTTTCGGTTGAAAAACAGGTTTTTTGACCGAAAATCAAAATTTTTGTTTTAAATAAATTCCAAAAACTGCATAGGTCGCTAGCCCGCGCCGAGACGCGTCTCAGGACACCTCGCGCGTGCGCCTAGCGCAAATAAAACTTCAAAAAATTCGCTAAATTCAATATCGCATACCTACAAAAATCTACCTAAGGGAGACGAAAACACTACAAATCGTTATAACTTTGCATCCAGGAGACGCATTTTGAAGCTGTTTTCAGCCATTTTGAACTTTTATAGGCTCCCTCCTAATTTGAGACAAATAAAAATAGACAAAAGAGAAAATTAATTTTCTCCTCTCATCGACTTAGAAAAATTATCAATATTTTTCATAGAACACGTCATAATTTTGCATCTAGGTGACGCATCCTAACGCTGTTTTCAGCTGTTTTCATCATAGATAGGCTCCCTGCAAATTATTGACTAGTTAAAATAAGTAGGAACGCGAAAAAATTTTTCCCTTCATTGACATAGACAAAATTTTAAAATTTTTACAAAAAGTTATCTTCAAAAATTAATATCTCAAAATCTTACTGTAACCCCGCATTTTTTATAAATTTAATAAATACTTACCTGCCTTACCTGTATCCTGGCGCGCGCTCCGCGAGCTCGGGTCCCGTTTGGTAGTCGTTATTCAATTTTTTTGGGCATTTTTCGGTTGAAAAACAGGTTTTTTGACCGAAAATCAAAATTTTTGTTTTAAATAAATTCCAAAAACTGCATAGGTCGCTAGCCCGCGCCGAGACGCGTCTCAGGACACCTCGCGCGTGCGCCTAGCGCAAATAAAACTTCAAAAAATTCGCTAAATTCAATATCGCATACCTACAAAAATCTACCTAAGGGAGACGAAAACACTACAAATCGTTATAACTTTGCATCCAGGAGACGCATTTTGAAGCTGTTTTCAGCCATTTTGAACTTTTATAGGCTCCCTCCTAATTTGAGACAAATAAAAATAGACAAAAGAGAAAATTAATTTTCTCCTCTCATCGACTTAGAAAAATTATCAATATTTTTCATAGAACACGTCATAATTTTGCATCTAGGTGACGCATCCTAACGCTGTTTTCAGCTGTTTTCATCATAGATAGGCTCCCTGCAAATTATTGACTAGTTAAAATAAGTAGGAACGCGAAAAAATTTTTCCCTTCATTGACATAGACAAAATTTTAAAATTTTTACAAAAAGTTATCTTCAAAAATTAATATCTCAAAATCTTACTGTAACCCCGCATTTTTTATAAATTTAATAAATACTTACCTGCCTTACCTGTATCCTGGCGCGCGCTCCGCGAGCTCGGGTCCCGTTTGGTAGTCGTTATTCAATTTTTTTGGGCATTTTTCGGTTGAAAAACAGGTTTTTTGACCGAAAATCAAAATTTTTGTTTTAAATAAATTCCAAAAACTGCATAGGTCGCTAGCCCGCGCCGAGACGCGTCTCAGGACACCTCGCGCGTGCGCCTAGCGCAAATAAAACTTCAAAAAATTCGCTAAATTCAATATCGCATACCTACAAAAATCTACCTAAGGGAGACGAAAACACTACAAATCGTTATAACTTTGCATCCAGGAGACGCATTTTGAAGCTGTTTTCAGCCATTTTGAACTTTTATAGGCTCCCTCCTAATTTGAGACAAATAAAAATAGACAAAAGAGAAAATTAATTTTCTCCTCTCATCGACTTAGAAAAATTATCAATATTTTTCATAGAACACGTCATAATTTTGCATCTAGGTGACGCATCCTAACGCTGTTTTCAGCTGTTTTCATCATAGATAGGCTCCCTGCAAATTATTGACTAGTTAAAATAAGTAGGAACGCGAAAAAATTTTTCCCTTCATTGACATAGACAAAATTTTAAAATTTTTACAAAAAGTTATCTTCAAAAATTAATATCTCAAAATCTTACTGTAACCCCGCATTTTTTATAAATTTAATAAATACTTACCTGCCTTACCTGTATCCTGGCGCGCGCTCCGCGAGCTCGGGTCCCGTTTGGTAGTCGTTATTCAATTTTTTTGGGCATTTTTCGGTTGAAAAACAGGTTTTTTGACCGAAAATCAAAATTTTTGTTTTAAATAAATTCCAAAAACTGCATAGGTCGCTAGCCCGCGCCGAGACGCGTCTCAGGACACCTCGCGCGTGCGCCTAGCGCAAATAAAACTTCAAAAAATTCGCTAAATTCAATATCGCATACCTACAAAAATCTACCTAAGGGAGACGAAAACACTACAAATCGTTATAACTTTGCATCCAGGAGACGCATTTTGAAGCTGTTTTCAGCCATTTTGAACTTTTATAGGCTCCCTCCTAATTTGAGACAAATAAAAATAGACAAAAGAGAAAATTAATTTTCTCCTCTCATCGACTTAGAAAAATTATCAATATTTTTCATAGAACACGTCATAATTTTGCATCTAGGTGACGCATCCTAACGCTGTTTTCAGCTGTTTTCATCATAGATAGGCTCCCTGCAAATTATTGACTAGTTAAAATAAGTAGGAACGCGAAAAAATTTTTCCCTTCATTGACATAGACAAAATTTTAAAATTTTTACAAAAAGTTATCTTCAAAAATTAATATCTCAAAATCTTACTGTAACCCCGCATTTTTTATAAATTTAATAAATACTTACCTGCCTTACCTGTATCCTGGCGCGCGCTCCGCGAGCTCGGGTCCCGTTTGGTAGTCGTTATTCAATTTTTTTGGGCATTTTTCGGTTGAAAAACAGGTTTTTTGACCGAAAATCAAAATTTTTGTTTTAAATAAATTCCAAAAACTGCATAGGTCGCTAGCCCGCGCCGAGACGCGTCTCAGGACACCTCGCGCGTGCGCCTAGCGCAAATAAAACTTCAAAAAATTCGCTAAATTCAATATCGCATACCTACAAAAATCTACCTAAGGGAGACGAAAACACTACAAATCGTTATAACTTTGCATCCAGGAGACGCATTTTGAAGCTGTTTTCAGCCATTTTGAACTTTTATAGGCTCCCTCCTAATTTGAGACAAATAAAAATAGACAAAAGAGAAAATTAATTTTCTCCTCTCATCGACTTAGAAAAATTATCAATATTTTTCATAGAACACGTCATAATTTTGCATCTAGGTGACGCATCCTAACGCTGTTTTCAGCTGTTTTCATCATAGATAGGCTCCCTGCAAATTATTGACTAGTTAAAATAAGTAGGAACGCGAAAAAATTTTTCCCTTCATTGACATAGACAAAATTTTAAAATTTTTACAAAAAGTTATCTTCAAAAATTAATATCTCAAAATCTTACTGTAACCCCGCATTTTTTATAAATTTAATAAATACTTACCTGCCTTACCTGTATCCTGGCGCGCGCTCCGCGAGCTCGGGTCCCGTTTGGTAGTCGTTATTCAATTTTTTTGGGCATTTTTCGGTTGAAAAACAGGTTTTTTGACCGAAAATCAAAATTTTTGTTTTAAATAAATTCCAAAAACTGCATAGGTCGCTAGCCCGCGCCGAGACGCGTCTCAGGACACCTCGCGCGTGCGCCTAGCGCAAATAAAACTTCAAAAAATTCGCTAAATTCAATATCGCATACCTACAAAAATCTACCTAAGGGAGACGAAAACACTACAAATCGTTATAACTTTGCATCCAGGAGACGCATTTTGAAGCTGTTTTCAGCCATTTTGAACTTTTATAGGCTCCCTCCTAATTTGAGACAAATAAAAATAGACAAAAGAGAAAATTAATTTTCTCCTCTCATCGACTTAGAAAAATTATCAATATTTTTCATAGAACACGTCATAATTTTGCATCTAGGTGACGCATCCTAACGCTGTTTTCAGCTGTTTTCATCATAGATAGGCTCCCTGCAAATTATTGACTAGTTAAAATAAGTAGGAACGCGAAAAAATTTTTCCCTTCATTGACATAGACAAAATTTTAAAATTTTTACAAAAAGTTATCTTCAAAAATTAATATCTCAAAATCTTACTGTAACCCCGCATTTTTTATAAATTTAATAAATACTTACCTGCCTTACCTGTATCCTGGCGCGCGCTCCGCGAGCTCGGGTCCCGTTTGGTAGTCGTTATTCAATTTTTTTGGGCATTTTTCGGTTGAAAAACAGGTTTTTTGACCGAAAATCAAAATTTTTGTTTTAAATAAATTCCAAAAACTGCATAGGTCGCTAGCCCGCGCCGAGACGCGTCTCAGGACACCTCGCGCGTGCGCCTAGCGCAAATAAAACTTCAAAAAATTCGCTAAATTCAATATCGCATACCTACAAAAATCTACCTAAGGGAGACGAAAACACTACAAATCGTTATAACTTTGCATCCAGGAGACGCATTTTGAAGCTGTTTTCAGCCATTTTGAACTTTTATAGGCTCCCTCCTAATTTGAGACAAATAAAAATAGACAAAAGAGAAAATTAATTTTCTCCTCTCATCGACTTAGAAAAATTATCAATATTTTTCATAGAACACGTCATAATTTTGCATCTAGGTGACGCATCCTAACGCTGTTTTCAGCTGTTTTCATCATAGATAGGCTCCCTGCAAATTATTGACTAGTTAAAATAAGTAGGAACGCGAAAAAATTTTTCCCTTCATTGACATAGACAAAATTTTAAAATTTTTACAAAAAGTTATCTTCAAAAATTAATATCTCAAAATCTTACTGTAACCCCGCATTTTTTATAAATTTAATAAATACTTACCTGCCTTACCTGTATCCTGGCGCGCGCTCCGCGAGCTCGGGTCCCGTTTGGTAGTCGTTATTCAATTTTTTTGGGCATTTTTCGGTTGAAAAACAGGTTTTTTGACCGAAAATCAAAATTTTTGTTTTAAATAAATTCCAAAAACTGCATAGGTCGCTAGCCCGCGCCGAGACGCGTCTCAGGACACCTCGCGCGTGCGCCTAGCGCAAATAAAACTTCAAAAAATTCGCTAAATTCAATATCGCATACCTACAAAAATCTACCTAAGGGAGACGAAAACACTACAAATCGTTATAACTTTGCATCCAGGAGACGCATTTTGAAGCTGTTTTCAGCCATTTTGAACTTTTATAGGCTCCCTCCTAATTTGAGACAAATAAAAATAGACAAAAGAGAAAATTAATTTTCTCCTCTCATCGACTTAGAAAAATTATCAATATTTTTCATAGAACACGTCATAATTTTGCATCTAGGTGACGCATCCTAACGCTGTTTTCAGCTGTTTTCATCATAGATAGGCTCCCTGCAAATTATTGACTAGTTAAAATAAGTAGGAACGCGAAAAAATTTTTCCCTTCATTGACATAGACAAAATTTTAAAATTTTTACAAAAAGTTATCTTCAAAAATTAATATCTCAAAATCTTACTGTAACCCCGCATTTTTTATAAATTTAATAAATACTTACCTGCCTTACCTGTATCCTGGCGCGCGCTCCGCGAGCTCGGGTCCCGTTTGGTAGTCGTTATTCAATTTTTTTGGGCATTTTTCGGTTGAAAAACAGGTTTTTTGACCGAAAATCAAAATTTTTGTTTTAAATAAATTCCAAAAACTGCATAGGTCGTTAGCCCGCGCCGAGACGCGTCTCAGGACACCTCGCGCGTGCGCCTAGCGCAAATAAAACTTCAAAAAATTCGCTAAATTCAATATCGCATACCTACAAAAATCTACCTAAGGGAGACGAAAACACTACAAATCGTTATAACTTTGCATCCAGGAGACGCATTTTGAAGCTGTTTTCAGCCATTTTGAACTTTTATAGGCTCCCTCCTAATTTGAGACAAATAAAAATAGACAAAAGAGAAAATTAATTTTCTCCTCTCATCGACTTAGAAAAATTATCAATATTTTTCATAGAACACGTCATAATTTTGCATCTAGGTGACGCATCCTAACGCTGTTTTCAGCTGTTTTCATCATAGATAGGCTCCCTGCAAATTATTGACTAGTTAAAATAAGTAGGAACGCGAAAAAATTTTTCCCTTCATTGACATAGACAAAATTTTAAAATTTTTACAAAAAGTTATCTTCAAAAATTAATATCTCAAAATCTTACTGTAACCCCGCATTTTTTATAAATTTAATAAATACTTACCTGCCTTACCTGTATCCTGGCGCGCGCTCCGCGAGCTCGGGTCCCGTTTGGTAGTCGTTATTCAATTTTTTTGGGCATTTTTCGGTTGAAAAACAGGTTTTTTGACCGAAAATCAAAATTTTTGTTTTAAATAAATTCCAAAAACTGCATAGGTCGCTAGCCCGCGCCGAGACGCGTCTCAGGACACCTCGCGCGTGCGCCTAGCGCAAATAAAACTTCAAAAAATTCGCTAAATTCAATATCGCATACCTACAAAAATCTACCTAAGGGAGACGAAAACACTACAAATCGTTATAACTTTGCATCCAGGAGACGCATTTTGAAGCTGTTTTCAGCCATTTTGAACTTTTATAGGCTCCCTCCTAATTTGAGACAAATAAAAATAGACAAAAGAGAAAATTAATTTTCTCCTCTCATCGACTTAGAAAAATTATCAATATTTTTCATAGAACACGTCATAATTTTGCATCTAGGTGACGCATCCTAACGCTGTTTTCAGCTGTTTTCATCATAGATAGGCTCCCTGCAAATTATTGACTAGTTAAAATAAGTAGGAACGCGAAAAAATTTTTCCCTTCATTGACATAGACAAAATTTTAAAATTTTTACAAAAAGTTATCTTCAAAAATTAATATCTCAAAATCTTACTGTAACCCCGCATTTTTTATAAATTTAATAAATACTTACCTGCCTTACCTGTATCCTGGCGCGCGCTCCGCGAGCTCGGGTCCCGTTTGGTAGTCGTTATTCAATTTTTTTGGGCATTTTTCGGTTGAAAAACAGGTTTTTTGACCGAAAATCAAAATTTTTGTTTTAAATAAATTCCAAAAACTGCATAGGTCGCTAGCCCGCGCCGAGACGCGTCTCAGGACACCTCGCGCGTGCGCCTAGCGCAAATAAAACTTCAAAAAATTCGCTAAATTCAATATCGCATACCTACAAAAATCTACCTAAGGGAGACGAAAACACTACAAATCGTTATAACTTTGCATCCAGGAGACGCATTTTGAAGCTGTTTTCAGCCATTTTGAACTTTTATAGGCTCCCTCCTAATTTGAGACAAATAAAAATAGACAAAAGAGAAAATTAATTTTCTCCTCTCATCGACTTAGAAAAATTATCAATATTTTTCATAGAACACGTCATAATTTTGCATCTAGGTGACGCATCCTAACGCTGTTTTCAGCTGTTTTCATCATAGATAGGCTCCCTGCAAATTATTGACTAGTTAAAATAAGTAGGAACGCGAAAAAATTTTTCCCTTCATTGACATAGACAAAATTTTAAAATTTTTACAAAAAGTTATCTTCAAAAATTAATATCTCAAAATCTTACTGTAACCCCGCATTTTTTATAAATTTAATAAATACTTACCTGCCTTACCTGTATCCTGGCGCGCGCTCCGCGAGCTCGGGTCCCGTTTGGTAGTCGTTATTCAATTTTTTTGGGCATTTTTCGGTTGAAAAACAGGTTTTTTGACCGAAAATCAAAATTTTTGTTTTAAATAAATTCCAAAAACTGCATAGGTCGCTAGCCCGCGCCGAGACGCGTCTCAGGACACCTCGCGCGTGCGCCTAGCGCAAATAAAACTTCAAAAAATTCGCTAAATTCAATATCGCATACCTACAAAAATCTACCTAAGGGAGACGAAAACACTACAAATCGTTATAACTTTGCATCCAGGAGACGCATTTTGAAGCTGTTTTCAGCCATTTTGAACTTTTATAGGCTCCCTCCTAATTTGAGACAAATAAAAATAGACAAAAGAGAAAATTAATTTTCTCCTCTCATCGACTTAGAAAAATTATCAATATTTTTCATAGAACACGTCATAATTTTGCATCTAGGTGACGCATCCTAACGCTGTTTTCAGCTGTTTTCATCATAGATAGGCTCCCTGCAAATTATTGACTAGTTAAAATAAGTAGGAACGCGAAAAAATTTTTCCCTTCATTGACATAGACAAAATTTTAAAATTTTTACAAAAAGTTATCTTCAAAAATTAATATCTCAAAATCTTACTGTAACCCCGCATTTTTTATAAATTTAATAAATACTTACCTGCCTTACCTGTATCCTGGCGCGCGCTCCGCGAGCTCGGGTCCCGTTTGGTAGTCGTTATTCAATTTTTTTGGGCATTTTTCGGTTGAAAAACAGGTTTTTTGACCGAAAATCAAAATTTTTGTTTTAAATAAATTCCAAAAACTGCATAGGTCGCTAGCCCGCGCCGAGACGCGTCTCAGGACACCTCGCGCGTGCGCCTAGCGCAAATAAAACTTCAAAAAATTCGCTAAATTCAATATCGCATACCTACAAAAATCTACCTAAGGGAGACGAAAACACTACAAATCGTTATAACTTTGCATCCAGGAGACGCATTTTGAAGCTGTTTTCAGCCATTTTGAACTTTTATAGGCTCCCTCCTAATTTGAGACAAATAAAAATAGACAAAAGAGAAAATTAATTTTCTCCTCTCATCGACTTAGAAAAATTATCAATATTTTTCATAGAACACGTCATAATTTTGCATCTAGGTGACGCATCCTAACGCTGTTTTCAGCTGTTTTCATCATAGATAGGCTCCCTGCAAATTATTGACTAGTTAAAATAAGTAGGAACGCGAAAAAATTTTTCCCTTCATTGACATAGACAAAATTTTAAAATTTTTACAAAAAGTTATCTTCAAAAATTAATATCTCAAAATCTTACTGTAACCCCGCATTTTTTATAAATTTAATAAATACTTACCTGCCTTACCTGTATCCTGGCGCGCGCTCCGCGAGCTCGGGTCCCGTTTGGTAGTCGTTATTCAATTTTTTTGGGCATTTTTCGGTTGAAAAACAGGTTTTTTGACCGAAAATCAAAATTTTTGTTTTAAATAAATTCCAAAAACTGCATAGGTCGCTAGCCCGCGCCGAGACGCGTCTCAGGACACCTCGCGCGTGCGCCTAGCGCAAATAAAACTTCAAAAAATTCGCTAAATTCAATATCGCATACCTACAAAAATCTACCTAAGGGAGACGAAAACACTACAAATCGTTATAACTTTGCATCCAGGAGACGCATTTTGAAGCTGTTTTCAGCCATTTTGAACTTTTATAGGCTCCCTCCTAATTTGAGACAAATAAAAATAGACAAAAGAGAAAATTAATTTTCTCCTCTCATCGACTTAGAAAAATTATCAATATTTTTCATAGAACACGTCATAATTTTGCATCTAGGTGACGCATCCTAACGCTGTTTTCAGCTGTTTTCATCATAGATAGGCTCCCTGCAAATTATTGACTAGTTAAAATAAGTAGGAACGCGAAAAAATTTTTCCCTTCATTGACATAGACAAAATTTTAAAATTTTTACAAAAAGTTATCTTCAAAAATTAATATCTCAAAATCTTACTGTAACCCCGCATTTTTTATAAATTTAATAAATACTTACCTGCCTTACCTGTATCCTGGCGCGCGCTCCGCGAGCTCGGGTCCCGTTTGGTAGTCGTTATTCAATTTTTTTGGGCATTTTTCGGTTGAAAAACAGGTTTTTTGACCGAAAATCAAAATTTTTGTTTTAAATAAATTCCAAAAACTGCATAGGTCGCTAGCCCGCGCCGAGACGCGTCTCAGGACACCTCGCGCGTGCGCCTAGCGCAAATAAAACTTCAAAAAATTCGCTAAATTCAATATCGCATACCTACAAAAATCTACCTAAGGGAGACGAAAACACTACAAATCGTTATAACTTTGCATCCAGGAGACGCATTTTGAAGCTGTTTTCAGCCATTTTGAACTTTTATAGGCTCCCTCCTAATTTGAGACAAATAAAAATAGACAAAAGAGAAAATTAATTTTCTCCTCTCATCGACTTAGAAAAATTATCAATATTTTTCATAGAACACGTCATAATTTTGCATCTAGGTGACGCATCCTAACGCTGTTTTCAGCTGTTTTCATCATAGATAGGCTCCCTGCAAATTATTGACTAGTTAAAATAAGTAGGAACGCGAAAAAATTTTTCCCTTCATTGACATAGACAAAATTTTAAAATTTTTACAAAAAGTTATCTTCAAAAATTAATATCTCAAAATCTTACTGTAACCCCGCATTTTTTATAAATTTAATAAATACTTACCTGCCTTACCTGTATCCTGGCGCGCGCTCCGCGAGCTCGGGTCCCGTTTGGTAGTCGTTATTCAATTTTTTTGGGCATTTTTCGGTTGAAAAACAGGTTTTTTGACCGAAAATCAAAATTTTTGTTTTAAATAAATTCCAAAAACTGCATAGGTCGCTAGCCCGCGCCGAGACGCGTCTCAGGACACCTCGCGCGTGCGCCTAGCGCAAATAAAACTTCAAAAAATTGCCCGCCCACCCTCCCTGTTCTCACTGGGTAGGTAAACTTTTCAGTTTTGTTAGAAAATTATTTTGTCACATCTATTTTTCTTTTTCTGTTTTGTTATTGTTATTATAATAGCGTGACCTACTTATGACATAAATTAACCGTAGAGTGTTAACTCTATATAGAGAACACATCTAATGACATTACGCAATTTTATTTTAATTGCTTAGTATACACTTTTATTATTATTTTATGAATAGACACTAACGTGCCTAGCGCACGCGCCGCGAGCTCGAGTCTTGTTTAATGGTTTACACATTTTCTTGACTAAAACTATATTTCCATACTGACCTAACGGCCCTGCGGCCGCAGGATAAGGTTATCTTGTTGCTCTTATACTTTTGGTCTCTGAAACACTTTTGTGTACATCCCCCCTATACAGGGATACGGAGTTTCACTTTAGTTCTTATTTGAATCTGTACCATTTTATAATTTACAATTATTCTTATTTGACTCAACCTCGTTTGTTATTCGTCTTTACAACGAATACAAACCATAACCTGACAGAATTAAGGCGCCCCTCGGACTTTTTAAAGCCTATAACGGCGAGACTTTTAGAATTAGAATTGATTTATTGACATATTTATTTCATTTTTGAATTGATTGGATTTTATTATTGAAATCTATACTTCTCACATTTTAAAATTTTAGTCACAATTATATTTATTTACGTTTGCTATTCGTCTTTACAACGAATACAAACCAAAACTTGATCTAAGACGCGAATCGGACATTAAAATGTTTACGACACCTCCAAAAGGAATAACGGGCAATGAGGACACCGTCAAATCGCCGACGGCGGTAAATAAGACCTTTTCAAAAGGCATACAAAATGAGGGGAAAACCACCTCAGTAGTTAGGAGAAGCATTGGAGAGTGGGAGGCTGGTCAGTCAGAGACACAGGGACAGAAGAGGCCTCAGACCACTCCCAAGGAAGCTTCGCCCTCGTCCTCATCCTCATCCTCTGTGTCGGCAGAGCCCAAAAAAGCAAAAGCCGCTTCGTCCTCGTCTTCATCTGCTTTGTCAGTAGAGCCCAAAAATGCCAAAGCAATGCCCTTGAACACATACTCGAAAGAGGCCATAAGGGCCACACAAACACCATCTACGGAGTCAGAGAAATTTGCAAACAGGATCGCAGAGGCACGAGCCTGTCTATTAAAAGCAAAAATGCATTTAAACAGCTCCCGGAACACAAAGACGGAAATAAAAACAGAGGTCGTACAAGCTTTAGACAGACTGTTTCAGCTCGTGAAGGAGGCGGAAGCTGATAGGACGAAGTGCAAAGAACCAACAGTTATACGGACCGAACAAATGGTGGCGCAGAGCGCGGAAACTGTAAGGAAGGAAGAAGAAAAGATAAAAGATCTCATCGGGAAACTCAAAGAGCATGCAGACCTCATAAAAGAAAATACAGAGAGCATGGGCCATTTGAAAGATAAAATCGAAAGCATGGAAAAGCGGTCCTACGCGGGTGTAGCCGCGACTCCTATTAGTAAGCGGCCCCCGGTGCAGACAGCTCTACACTCCTTTGTAGTGACCGGAAACGATGACCAAGAGACGGGAGAGGAAGTACTCGATAGGATTAGGAAAGCAGTCAATGCTAAAGAGGGAGGATTTTCAGTAGAAAATATAAGGAAAGCAAAGGACCGAAAAATAATAGTTGGCTGTAAAACAGATGCGGAAAGGGAAAGGGTAAAAAATAGAATAATAGAATCCGGCGAAAGTCTTAAATTGGAGGACATAAAAAATAGAGACCCTCTCGTCATCTTAAAGGACGTGTTGAGTTGCAACAGTGACGGGGACATCCTAAGCGCGCTGAGGAACCAGAATAAAAGAATGTTCCTAAACCTGGACACTCAAGAAAACAGATGTGAGATAGCATACAAAAAACGCACCAGAAACCCCCACACGAGTCACATAGTGATGAGGGTGTCTCCCAAAATGTGGCAGAGACTGACCGAAGCCGAGTCGGTCCTCATAGACCTGCAGAGGATAAGAGTAGCAGACCAGTCTCCTATCGTACAGTGCTCGCTTTGCCTGGGGTATGGACACGGCAGACGTTTTTGTCAGGAGACTCAGGCAAAGTGCAGTCATTGCGGGGGACCTCATATGAGGGCAGAATGCACCGACCGGCTTGAGGGTGCGGCCCCGTCTTGCTGCAACTGCGTGCGTTCAAAGTTGGATAAGACTGACCATAACGCCTTTAGCCAGGAATGCCCCATCAGGATTAAATGGGATGCCATAGCACGATCAAGGGTGGCATATTGCTAAGGTGGTCCCGGGAAAAAATTCAATCTCCCCAAAAAGACCATACCTCGTGGCACAAACCAATCTGCAAAGGAAGGCGTTAGCCACAAATGAAATTATGCTTGAGGCAGACAAAAAGGGGGTGGCTTTTGCACTGCTCCAGGAGCCGTACATCGGAAATTTGGGTAGAATGAAAGACTACCACGGTGCCAGAATATACCAGCATACCGGCGATGGAGATGGCGTCATCAAATCAGCAATTGCGGTCTTCGATGATAATATAGACGTCGTTCAGTGTCCCAAATTCACCACGCCCAACATCATAGTGGTACAGATGAAGACAAGCGCCTGGGACATCGTGGTGGTCTCATTCTACCTAGAACCGAAACCAGCACTGATAGGGCCATACCTAGAGCAGCTTATCAAGATAGAGAGGAGTTTTGGCCGAAGAATTATCTTGGGTGGAGACGCAAATGCCAAAAACTCTTGGTGGGGTAGCTGCAAAATCGATCAGAGAGGGATCGAAATGGCCGGCGCTCTAGAGGAAATGGGACTGCAGGTGCTTAACATAGGCGACACTCCGACGTTTTCCACAGTGAGGGGGACCACACTGTACACCAGCTTTGTGGACGTCACGGCATGTACGGCGGACCTGCTCGACCTGGTGGAGGACTGGAGAGTGGACGAAACCATGACGAGTTCAGATCACAACACCATCATTTTTAAAATTAAAATGGAAAGGGCAAAGGGCTTGGACATAATTAGAACTACCAGAAAATACAATAGTAAAAAAGCCAACTGGGAACAATTTCGTGAGAAATTGGACCAGTTGCTACAAGAAAACAATATTTGCAAAATTGAATTAGATAAAATAAACAACAAAACCGAATTGGAAATTAAAATAGAATTATACGTTAACATAATCATAGAAGCATGCAATCTAAGCATACCAAAAATTAAGCCTAACAGAAAAGTTAAATTACCTTGGTGGTCTGATGAGCTCGACAGGATGAAAAAGGAGGTCACCACTAGGAAGCGCAGAGTCCGCTGTGCAGCGCCGATCCGGAGGGAGAAAGTCGTCAAGGAGTACCTGGAAATAAAAGAAAAATATGAGGAAGCAGAAAGGACGGCCCAAACAGAAAGCTGGAAAAGCTTCTGTACGAAACAGGACAAAGAAAGTCTCTGGGAAGGAATTTATAGGGTTATAGGTAGGACGCTGAAAAGAAAAGAGGATCTGCCCCTTATTAAAGAAGGGAAGGAGTTAAACCACCACGAATCTGCCGCATTGCTGGCGGAAGTATTCTACCCCGAGGACAGGAAGGAAGATGATAATGAGGAGCACAGGCGTACCAGAATGGAAGCCGAAAAAGTAAACGAGATGGGCCATGATGAAGGTCATGACCCACCGTTTACTCAGGAAGAACTAATTTACACTGTTGCAAGCTTCAATCCTAAAAAAGCCCCGGGGATGGATGGCCTTACGGCCGATATCTGCCAACAATCAATTCAACACAATCCGGAGCTCTTCCTATCACTGGCAAACAAATGCCTAGAGCTGGGCTACTTCCCGAAGCTCTGGAAGGAGGCCACTGTAGTAATACTAAGGAAACCTGGGAAGGAGAGCTACACAACTCCCAAGGCATATAGGCCAATAGGACTGTTGCCGGTGATGGGAAAAGTATTGGAAAAAATGCTTATGGGCAGAATAAAATGGCACATCACACCCGGACTTAGCACACGCCAGTACGGGTTTATGCCACAGAAGAGCACCGAAGACTCCCTCTATGACCTGCTGCGGCACATACGAGACAAGCTTAATAATAAAAAATTGATCGTTATGATATCACTGGACATAGAGGGAGCCTTTGACAGTGCATGGTGGCCGGCCATAAAAACCGGACTGGCGAAAGCGAAATGCCCGATAAATCTAAGAAGAGTGGTGGACAGCTACCTAGAACACAGAAAGGTCAGAGTGAGATACGCCGGACAGGAGATCGCCAGGGTAACCAACAAGGGTTGTGTGCAGGGTTCGATAGGGGGCCCAACTTTTTGGAATATTTTACTCGACCCCCTGCTTAAAGGCCTAGTACAAAGGGGAGATTACTGCCAAGCTTTCGCCGACGACGTGGTATTGGTATTCGATGGAGACTCCGCAATGGAGGTCCAGCGACGTGCCAATGACGCCCTCGGGTATGTTCATCAGTGGGGAGTCAGCAATAAGTTAAAATTCGCACCGCATAAAACGAATGCGATGGTAATCACGCGGAAGCTTAAGCATGACACCCCACTGCTGAGCATGGGTGGGGTCGACATTGGTATGTCGCGGGAAATCAAAGTCCTTGGGCTGACCATAGACGACAAGCTGACATTCAATGCCCATGCATCTAATGTTTGTAAAAAAGCATTGAACTTTTATAAGCAGTTGTCTAGGGCAGCCCGGATTAGTTGGGGACTTCATCCGGACGTGATTCGTACCATCTACGTGGCAGTGGTCGAACCAACCATCATGTATGCGGCAAGTGCATGGGCACCTGCCGCCAAAAAGCTGATGGTGCGCAAACAATTAAACGCGGTCCAAAGGGGTTTTGTACAGAAACTGTGCAAATCCTATCGCACGGTCTCTTTGAACTCGGCGCTGGTACTGGCTGGGGTACTACCCCTTGATCTTCGAATACAAGAGGCAGCTGCACTATATAAGGCGAGGAGGGGGGTATCACAGCCAGCGCTAGGAGACAAGGAGATTGAGCGACGTACCGCGTATGATAGAACCCCACATCCGGCCAAGTATATAAGCCTGCAGTTCATATGCCTGGCAGATCAGGAACAGGTCAGAAATCACTGCACTCAAGCAGTGCAGATTTACACGGACGGCAGCAAAATCGAGGGCAAGGTTGGGGCGTCATTGTCCCACTGGAGAAATAATGAGGAAATCAAAAGCCAAAAAATTTTGCTGTCGCCCCATTGCACCGTCTACCAGGCAGAACTGCTGGCTATATGTGTGGCAACACGGGAAGTCTTGCGTAGCCAAGAATGTAGCTTTGGGATATACAGCGACTCTAGGTCGTCGTTGGAAACTGTCGCAAACCACCGCTCTCTCCATCCCCTCTCAGTCGAAATACGGGAGAACCTTCGACAATGTAAGGATATATCCAAAAAAGTTGAACTTTTTTGGATAAAAGCTCATGCAGGACTGGAGGGTAACGAGAGAGCGGACCAGCTGGCTAAGGACGCCGCTTTAAAAATGAAAACAAGGCCAAACTACGACAAATGCCCGATATCATTCGTCAAGCGGCAGATCCGCGAGGACACGCTTGACGAATGGAATCGAAGATACAGATCCGAGGGCACAGCCGGCGTCACGAAATTATTTTTCCCGGACGCTATCCAAGCGTTCAGACACATAAGACAGCTAAAACCGACAGGGACATTGACACAAATTTTGACAGGGCACGGTGGGTTTTCCGAATACCTGAACAGGTTCAAATGTAAGGAAAACCCATCGTGCATATGTGACCCTGACAAACAAGAGACGGTAGAACACATACTGACAGACTGCCCCGCCTATGATCCGGAAAGGTATGATATCGAACAGGAACTGGGAATGAAAATAGAGACAAGTAACTTAAACACTTTAATAACAAGTAAAGATACTAGAGCCAAATTTATTGAGTTTTCTATAAAAATAGCCAGTAGGGTTAATAGGAGGAATAAGTAAGCACTATATATGCTTAGTATTCATATTTGTATAATATATAACAGTAGCATAATGTAACTGCTGAAAATGTCCGAACCTAATAGTAACAAAACCCTAATGTCATAAAATTTACCAAACCCGATATGTTTTCTATAGCTATAAGAATAAACATAAATAATTCCCATAGATTTAAGAATGATGCCAATTTGTAATGTGACGAATGTTATAGCCCTAAATTAAATGTAAATTGATGTATATGTCCCACAGACATAAGAATATATAATTGTAAATGGAAAAATGTGACATAGATTTATAGATGTAAGGATATACAGAGATAAGGAAATTAACATTGTATTAAAGATAGAAATAACCAAGAATGTAAAAAACTAGAAATGTAACAAATTATAGTAAATAAGGTCTCTGGCAGTGTCAGAGGGACATTGTAAGGCAGGAGTGTGGTTTTAGCCGGTAAGAGTCCGGCACTGCCCAGATTGGCTCACCAGTGAGGCAGTCTGGGCGTCCATGAGGATTTCCCACTCCTGCCAAAACAAAAAAAAAAAAAAAAAAAAAAAAAAAAAAACCTAACCTAACCTAACCTAACCTAACCTAACCTAACCTAACCTAACCTAACCTAACCTAACCTAACCTAACCTAACCTAACCTAACCTAACCTAACCTAACCTAACCTAACCTAACCTAACCTAACCTAACCTAACCCAGTAACCGACTTTTTAGTTATTTTATTGACAAGTCCTATCGTTGAGAAAACTTATTCTTATTTTATTTTTATTTAGACTGCACACATTTTTACACTGTGTGCAGACCACGACTTAACGTTTACATACACTATTGTGTTTTTACTTTTTTATATCCTCACCTGACGCATACCTCTGACAATGTTCGCCAGAACACCAGTGAAGCCTGTAGAAGGAAATGAGAAACACAAATCTCCGCCAAGAACACTGACGCTTTCGTATAACGTTGGACGCGGCGACGGAAAACAAATCTCTCCGTCAAAGGCGCAAACGACTTCGTCTAATGTTAGGCAGAGCGTTGAAAAGTTAGAGGCTGCGGGATCGGAACCGCATAACTCGACTCCAGCTACCAGCAAAATGGAAATACAAGTTGTTCCTAGACAGGTTCTCGCAACGCGTTTAGCCGAAGCCAAAGCAAACGTAGTCAAAGCCAAGACGAATATAAATAACTCTCGGAATTTAAGAGCAGACATTAAAACAAACGTACTGGAGGCTGTAGACAAATTATTTCAAATAATTAAAGAAGCGGACATCGAGATCAAAAGACTCAAAAGAACTGGAGAAATACCTGCATCCGACAATATGAATAACTCCCAGACAATACCCGACAAGACGCCTCAGAAAGAGACCGAGGAAAGAAATAGTTTGATCATCGCAAAATTAAAAGAGCAGAGCCAGCTACTTATGGAAAACGGCAGAAAAATGGACGAACTAAAAGAAAAGATGGAACAACAGCACCAAATTATAAGCGCAAAAACATACGCAGAGGCAGCGGTAGCTCGATCCACTTTGCATTCACCCCCGCAGAATGTACTGCACTCGGTAGTTGTGACGTCCCAGGACGAAAGAGACACCGGAGACCAAGTTCTGACAAAAGTCAGAGAGGCGGTGAATGCCAAGGAAGGGTGGATCAGGGTGGAAAGGACTCGGAAAGGCAAGGACAGAAAGGTTATTATGAGTTGTAACACAGCCGAAGATAGACAGAAAGTGAAACAGAGGCTGGAAAATTCCGGTAAGAGTTTGGTCGTGGAAGAGGTAAAAAACAGAGACCCTCTCCTGAAGCTAGCTGACGTATTATCAGTGAACACTGATGAGGATGTTTTAAAGGCCTTCAGGAACCAAAACCGGGGCATATTCCACGACATAAAAGAGAATGACGACAGACTGGAAATCAAATATAAAAGGAAAGCTCGCAATCCGCATACAAGTCACATTGTCCTTAGTGTGTCACCGGCTATATGGAAAAGAGCGACCGACGCTGGAGCGGTCTATATTGACCTACAGCGCGTCCGGGTGTTGGACCAGTCACCACTGGTACAATGCTCGAGATGCCTCGGATATGGTCATAGCAAGAGGTACTGCGTAGATCCAGCAGACCTCTGCAGCCACTGCGGAGGTCCGCACCTTAAGGCGCAATGTCCGGAGTGGCTTGCAGGAGGCGAACCCTCATGCAGAAACTGCACAGTGGCCAAGCTCGATCGCAATGACCACAACGCCTTTAGCAAAGAATGTCCCATACGCAGAAAGCGCGATGCTATAGCTCGCATGTCGGTAGCGTATTGCTAAAGGCGCCCAGGAGGACAAACACCTGTACCGGGTGTTCCAGTGCAACCTTCAACGAAGGAAGTTAGCTACAGATGAGTTGATGTTTGAAGCAACTAAAGGAAGAGTTGCAATAGCATTGATCCAGGAACCTTATGTGGGTGGTTCTGATAATATGAAGACATACCGTGGCGTCAGAATATACCAGAATACCGGAGGGGGCACTGTAAAAGCTGCTATCGCCGTATTTGACCCCAACCTAGACGTCACGCAACACCCGGAGCTCACCACCAACAACATCGTAGTGGTGAGCGTAAGCACCAAGCAATGGAAACTAACATTGGTTTCATATTATTTTGAACCGGATAAGCCCATAGATCCGTACCTGGATCACATCAGAAAAATTGCAACAGTTATAACACGGAGGCTCATTATTGGAGGCGACTCCAATGCAAAGAGCACCTGGTGGGGAAGCCCTGAAATCGACCATAGGGGGGACGATGTGGCTGGCACGCTTCACGAGCTGAACCTTCATATCCTTAACAAAGGTGACACTCCAACCTTTGATACTATTCGTGGCGGAAAACACTACACCAGTTTCGTTGACGTGACGGCCTGCACTATTGATATGCTGGACCTAGTGGAGGACTGGAAAGTTATTGCAAATCTCACGTGCGCTGACCACAGTGGTATTAGCTTTAATATCAAACTCAAAAAATCGGTTGGGGTAAGTGTCAAAAGAACCACAAGACTTTATAACACAAAAAAAGCAAATTGGGAAACTTTTCATCATAAATTTAAACAACTAATATTAGAATACAACTTAGAAATCGGAAAAATTGGTACCATTAATACAGTCGAAGAATTAGATCTATTCATAAAAAACTACAACAAAGCTATAACAGAATCTAGCAACATTTCAATACCTACAAAAAAGAACTCAGAGACATTTACCCTACCATGGTGGTCAGAGGAGCTCGCGAGGATGAAGCGAGAAGTCACCACTAGGAAACGCAGAATCAAGAACGCCGCACCGATTAGAAAACAAAGTGTTGTGGACGCCTACAAAATCGCTAGAGACGAATACGAGTCTAGAGCTATGGAGGCCTATATCGGAAGCTGGAAGGAATTCTGTCGCAAACAGGACAAGGAGAGTCTGTGGGAGGGTATTTACCGAGTGATAGGGAGAACAGCCAAGAGGGAAGAGGATACACCCCTGGAAGAAGGCGGCATCACTCTTGATGCAAAACGCTCGGTGGAATTATTGGCGAAAACATTCTACCCGGAAGATCTAAGGGAGAATGATAACCAGATGCATCGTGAAATAAGGAACCGAGCATCAGCCGTGAACCTCCAACAACCCGAGGGACGAAACGATCCTCCGTTCACAACAACGGAGATGCTCACCGCACTGGATTCCTTGAACCCCAAGAAAGCACCTGGAGCCGACGGATTCACTGCTGACATATGCAGCCATGCCATAAAAAGTGATCCAAAACTTTTCCTGGAAGTACTCAACAAATGTCTAGAGCTCCATTATTTCCCAGTTGCCTGGAAGGAAGCCACGGTCATAGTGTTGAGGAAACCAGGAAAAGAATCATATACAGCTCCCAAGTCTTACCGCCCCATAGGACTGTTACCGGTAATGGGCAAGGTGTACGAAAAAATGTTGGTCGCCAGACTTAAACACCACCTGCTACCGAAACTAAACCCCAACCAGTTTGGATTCATGCCCCAAAAAAGCTGCGAAGACGCCCTCTATAAATTAATGCAACATATAAACACAAAATTGGACGAGAAGAAAATCATAACCGTCGTGTCATTGGATATAGAGGGCGCGTTCGACAGCGCATGGTGGCCAGCGATCAGAGTTCAACTGGCAAAAGCGAACTGTCCACTTAACATCAGGAAAGTGTTTGACAGCTACCTCGACCAAAGGAAGGTCACTGTGAGGTATAATGGGGAAACTTTCACAAAGGCGACCAACAAAGGGTGCGTCCAAGGGTCTATAGGTGGGCCCATCCTTTGGAATATACTACTGGATCCCCTGCTGAACACCCTTGAATCCGCGGGTCACTATGTGCAAGCGTTTGCCGACGACGTCGTCATGGTGTTCGATGGTCAGACTTCACAACACGTGCAAAGACACGCCAATGCCGCTCTCGAGCTTGTTCGGGTGTGGGGTGTCGAGAATAAGCTCAAATTCGCGCCTCATAAGACCAATGCAATGGTAATCACACGCAAGCTTAAATTCGATACTCCGCACTTGAGCATGGGAGGAGTGGACATTGGCATGTCCAAACAAATTAAGATGTTGGGTGTGACGTTTGACGAAAAACTCACTTTTAACGCACACGTGGCTAATGTCTGTAGGAAGGCCATAAACATCTACAAGCAGCTCGCAAGAGCAGCAAAAGCGAGTTGGGGCCTCCATCCCGAAGTGATTCGGATAATATACACGGCGACCATCGAACCCATCATTTTATATGCGGCGAGCGTTTGGGCACCAGCTGCCCAAAAACTGGGAGTGCAGAAACAGCTCGGAACTGTGCAGAGAGGATTCGCACAAAAAATGTGCAAGGCTTATCGCACGGTCTCCCTGAACTCAGCACTGGTCTTGGCAGGAGCGCTCCCGCTTGATCTTCGTGTACGCGAGGTAGCCTCGCTATACAGGATCAGGAAGGGGGCGGCTCTGCCGGGTCTGGGGGACAGGGAGATCGAGCGATCAATGCCAGCAACAGAAGCGCCACACCCTGCTACGGTTACAGACCTCGAACTGACATGCATTAGAGACCAGAATGACGTGGACGCGAACAGTAGCTGTGCAGTAAAAATCTTCACGGATGGCAGCAAGATCGGGGAAAGGGTCGGTGCAGCGCTATCCGTGTGGGAGGACGAAGCGGAAGTAAGGACCGTCAAGCTTTGTTTGCCGTCATACTGCACAGTCTACCAAGCGGAACTACTGGCCGTACGCGAAGCCACGCGGAGAATAAAAAAGCACAGTGGACTCACATTCGGTATTTACAGCGACTCAATGGCAGCCTTACAAACGGTTATAAACCTCGAATCCCTCCATCCGCTAGCTGTAGAAACCCGCGAGAACCTAGCAGAATTATCTCGACAGAACAAAGTGGTATCTCTGTTCTGGATAAAAGCACACGCAGGATTGGAGGGAAATGAAAGAGCTGACCAGCTTGCCAAGGAGGCCGCTGCTGCATCTAGTAAGAGGAAACCAGACTACGACTGTTTTCCCGTCTCATTTGCGAAACGACAGCTCCGACTGGAAACGATTCGCGAATGGGATGCGAGATATAGGTCGGGAGAAGTGGCTGGAGTTACAAAACTCTTTTTCCCTGATGTGATTGCTGCATATAGGGTAATCCGCAATTTCGAACCGACATGCCTTAGCACTCAATTGTTGACCGGCCATGGGGGGTTCTCCGAATACCTATATCGATTTAAGCGTAAGGAGAGTGCCTCATGCACTTGTGACCCAGCGGTAGAGGAGTCTGTCCCCCACATTATCTTGGAATGCCCAGTGTTCGGATATGAAAGATACAAAATTGAACAAATATTAGACACAAAACTCACAATAGAAAACATAAAATGTATTATGGTGGACAAGAGAAGGCAAAAGTTCATGGACTATTGCTTAAAACTAGTAGAAACAGTCGTTAAAAGAAATAAGTAGATAACAAAAGTATGATGACCATATATTATGTAATATATTGTATATCATACACGAAAATTTATTAAGGAACATTTAATTAAAAGTAAGATTAAGCTTAGTTTAAGGTACAAATAAACATAGGATTAAACCAATAGTATAAGAAGATAAAGTAAGAGGTGTCAAACATTTGTTGTACCCTAATTTAATACAGAAAACTGTGTATGCTCTAAACCTGAAACTTATAATAAAGAAATAAGAAAAGAGTAGATAGAAGGATAAGACCGGAATCCCACCGGGAAATGGCATGACAGAGATTGTAAAAAGTAAGATATAGTATGCGTAATAAAAGTGCGAGAGAAATACTTGATAGCACTGGCACGAAAGAGTATCATAAGATAAAATAGGCTTTGACTTTGGGTCAGAGGTAGTAGCATAAAATAAAAAAAAAAAAAAAAAAAAAAAAAAAAAAAAAAAAACCTAACCTAACCTAACCTAACCTAACCTAACCAAAAACTGTGGAAGCTCGATTGGGAACCTTAGGGACATACGCACAGGTTGCAGCAAAGCCGCTTCAGCCATCAATAAGGAACAATATGCACTCAATCATAGTGTCGTCATCACACGTAGGCGACACATCAGAAAATGTAGTCGATAAAATACGTGCGACTGTTGATGCTAAGAGTACAGGCATAAGGATTGACCACCTGCGCAAAGCAAAAAACCAGTCCGTTGTAATAAGCTGCTCCGAAAAAGAAGAGATAGGTAAGGTATCGGCTAAACTCAGAAATTCCAGGGGGGATCTGAAAGTAGAGGAAGCTGTAAATAAGAACCCGCTAGTGGTCGTCAGGGACTTAATGAATTACGTAACTGACGACGACTTGGTGACGGCAATCGGATCCCAGAACGGACACCTCCTGGAAGGAGCCGAAATTGGAGAGGGTGACATCAGGGTCACGTATAGGCGAAGGGCGAGAAACCCGCTTACGAGTCACGTGGTGTTGCGCGTAAAGCCAGTGATCTGGCAGCGGTTGACCTTGGCGGGCCGAATCCATGTGGACCTGCAGAGGGTGGTTGTTAGAGATCAGAGCCCGCTGATTCAATGCACAAAGTGCCTAGGATTCGGCCACAGCAAAAAATACTGCAAAGAACCAGCAGTCCTCTGCAGCCACTGTGGCGAACCGCACACTAGGGCAGAATGTCCCGGGTTCACCCTCAACGAGGAACCAAAGTGCAGAAATTGCAGCCTAAATAAAAAAGACGCAGCACATAATGCCTTCGACAACGAGTGTCCCACACGGAAAAAGTGGGATGCACTGGCCAGATCGTCGGTAGCATATTGCTAAGGTGGTCCCGGGGGTTACACGAACGGCAGATCAGGTATACACTGTGGCGCAAGCCAACCTCCAACGAAAACAATTGGCGACCGATGAGCTTATGCTCGCGGCTAAAAAGCGTGAAATTGCCATCGCACTGGTACAGGAGCCATATGTGGGATGCATAAAGGCAATGAAGTCGTACGGGGGGGCTAGAGTTTACCAAAACTCGGACTGCAGCGGGGGCACTGTAAAGGCGGCGATAGTTGTGTTCAACCATGACCTCGACGTCATACAGTGCCCTAAATTCACCACTAACAATATAGTGGTGGTGAAGCTGCTAACCTAACCTAACCAGTCTGGCTTCAACCGCCGCCCCGAACGCCACGAAAAAACCGCGCTCCGCACGTTAAAATCAGTAAAAATAACAAAAAGTTCACCGATATACACGTGTTATACATCAAAAGACGCGCAATCGCAAGGCGATCACGTTTGTGAAGTTATTTTTGTGAAAAGTGGAAAACAGTGCAAGTTTTAACCAAAAAAGGTGAAATTACGGGAACAGTTGACTTTTAAGTCAAATATCTCCGGATCCAAAGCGACGACATAGTCTTTTTAAAAGCCTATCAGGATCGGCACACCAAGATCTTCGATCCCGGAAAAAGTCCCGAATTTTTCCGCGCAGGCGCGCGGAAATACAAGCAAGTACCTGTTTTCCCGGTGACGCAGTCCCGATCCAGGACCAGGAAGTTATCCCTGACCATCTCTCGAGAAGGAGAACGAGAAAAGGACCCTGGAGGCATTTTCAAAATTACAATAAAGTTAAGTACTGCCACTTTATAGACATAACAAATTTGACGTGCGGACGGGAAAAAGCTCGAAAGTTTTTCCGAACACAAAAAGTCTGAATCTTCAGCGACGACCTACCCCGAAACTTCCAGGGAAGATAGCTGAGACGTCGCCCAAGCCGAGCACGAAGAAATCAAAATTTTCGGACATTAACTTTAGGACTTATGTTAAATTTAGTGCATGTGAGTAAAAATTTCCGCCCGTAAATTAACTCTGTTTTGTCGGAAGGGAAAAAAGGAAATTTTTACGTATTTACAATTTTTTGTGTTTTGTGTGATGGGAATAGCAGCCCTAGGCTGTTAGGATGTGTATGGAAGAACTTCCAAGAAATAATATTGTGTAGTTTGCTAGCTATAGCCTCTCCCAGATCGCGGAATTTTCCCCGACACCTACTTGTTTACAAGTTGAATGGTGCCAGGCTATAGCTTCCAGACGGGAAGTCGTAGGGGGAAGATAACAACAAACTTTTTGTTTTCTCCACAGGGGCTACTCATAGAACTTTTTCCCATCCCTCTGCGACTTTCCTGGAAAAAATTCGGGGTAATTTCACGTAATTTTAGGGGAAATCTCCCCACTTTTGTTTTCTCCCTAAATTGTTTACGCATTAGTTTACTTTTTTAAAATTATATTAGAGAGTAGTTTAGTTATAAGGATCTGTTTAATCCATCCCATTTTATATTTTTGGATATTTTTGCACAAAATTTATTAATTCTCACCAACCGGGAATCGAACCCGGAACTTTTAAAAACCTAAAAACGCCCATATCTCGGGAACGGAGCCAGTTAGCCCATTTTTAACGCCAGCCTGGATATCTATACTATGTATAGATATACAGCAACACTCTATTGGCCACCCTCCTTCGAACCCCCACCCTTCTTTTAATTAATATATTAGTATATTTAATATCCCCCCCCCCTCACCTAAAGTACCCTCCGCGGATCATTTATATCATCATTATATTTACGTATATACCCCCCAAAGCGAAATACCCCCTCCAACCCTTCCTCGGACCAACACCTAATACCCCCCCCCCCCCCCCCTCTCCACTCACCTTCGATCATCTCACCTGCCTATACAATACACCATTTATATGTAAACTGAAGATCCCAGTCACCTATTTGGTACCCCTCACCTCCCTTCCCCCTAAAAATTTAGTTCCCCAATTATCTTAGAAACGGCTGGGAATATTAAAATTTTGATAAAATTTCCCCCCCCCCCCACTAACCCCCCTCTCTGTCCGAACCTAGAATCAGATAGGACCCCAAGACCCCCATTTTATGACCCCAAGTCCTTTTGACCCCAAAAACCGATTAGTACCCATATTTATTAATAATAATATTTATACATTTGTCCCCTCCTTTGATACCCACGAACCCCCCCCCCCCCACCCTTCCGATTACCTCACCCCGCGGGCCTTAACTTCATAACCGGAGGTCGTAGACCAACCGAGTTTGGGGTCGTTTAAATCAGGACGACAAGATCTCCCACTTGGCTCCAAAGGGATCCCAAGAACCCATACCTTTCCTAAGATAGATTAATAATAATATAATATTATATTTATATATTTATTCCTCTGACTCTTCTGGCTTCCGCGGTACGGTTAAAATAGACAATAGGCACCTTACAAGGAGAAAACGTCTGCGGTTTTTCTCGTTACATCCAGACTTATTTTAGTTAGTTTAATTATTTCATAGTTTTAAGCTTAAAATCAAAATTATCTTTATAACTTTGCATCCAGGAGACGCATTTTGAAGCTGTTTTCAGCCATTTTGAACTTGTATAGGCTCCCTCCTAATTTGAGACAAATAAAAATAGACAAAAGAGAAAATTAATTTTCTCCTCTCATCGACTTAGAAAAATTATCAATATTTTTCATAGAACACGTCATAATTTTGCATCTAGGTGACGCATCCTAACGCTGTTTTCAGCTGTTTTCATCATAGATAGGCTCCCTGCAAATTATTGACTAGTTAAAATAAGTAGGAACGCGAAAAAATTTTTCCCTTCACTGACATAGACAAAATTTTAAAATTTTTACAAAAAGTTATTTTCAAAAATTATTATCTCAAAATCTTACTGTAACCCCGCATTTTTTATAAATGTAATAAATACTTACCTGCCTTACCTGTATCCTGGCGCGCGCTCCGCGAGCTCGGGTCCCGTTTGGTAGTCGTTATTCAATTTTTTGGGCATTTTTCGGTTAAAAAACACGTTTTTTGACCGAAAATCAAAATTTTTGTTTTAAATAAATTCCAAAAACTGCATAGGTCGCTAGCCCGCGCCGAGACGCGTCTCAGGACACCTCGCGCGTGCGCCTAGCGCAAATAAAACTTCAAAAAATTTCCCGCCCACCCTCTCTGTTTTTATTGGGCAGGTAAACTTCTCAGTTTCTGTTTAAAAAAAAAAAAAAAAAAAAAAAAAAAAAAAAAATATTTGGATTTTGGCTCACCTTTCTATATTAATACATGTTTAAAGTATAAAACTGACAAATTAACGCGTTTCTACAGACATCTTAGCGTCCTTGGAAGGACTTTTTAGTTATTTTATTGACAAGTCCTATCGTTGAGAAAACTTATTCTTATTTTATTTTTATTTAGACTGCACACATCTTTACACTGTGTGCAGACCACGACTTACATACACTATTGTGTTTTTTACTTTTTATATCCTCACCTGACGCATACCTCTGACAATGTTCGCCAGAACACCAGTGAAGCCTGTAGAAGGAAATGAGAAACACAAATCTCCGCCAAGAACACTGACGCTTTCGTATAACGTTGGACGCGGCGACGGAAAACAAATTTCTCCGTCAAAGGCGCAAACGACTTCGTCTAATGTTAGGCGGAGCGTTGAAAAGTTAGAGGCTGCGGGATCGGAACCGCATAACTCGACTCCAGCTACCAGCAAAATGGAAATACAAGTTGTTCCTAGACAGGTTCTCGCAACGCGTTTAGCCGAAGCCAAAGCAAACGTAGTCAAAGCCAAGACGAATATAAATAACTCTCGGAATTTAAGAGCAGACATTAAAACAAACGTAGTGGAGGCTGTAGACAAATTATTTCAAATAATTAAAGAAGCGGACATCGAGATCAAAAGACTCAAAAGAACTGGAGAAATACCTGCATCCGACAATATGAATAACTCTCAGACAATACCCGACAAGACGCCTCAGAAAGAGACCGAGGAAAGAAATAGTTTGATTATCGCAAAATTAAAAGAGCAGAGCCAGCTACTCATGGAAAACGGCAGAAAAATGGACGAACTAAAAGAAAAGATGGAACAACAGCACCAAATTATAAGCGCAAAAACCTACGCAGAGGCAACGGTAGCTCGATCCACTTTGCACTCACCCCCGCAGAATGTACTGCACTCGGTAGTTGTGACGTCCCAGGACGAAAGAGACACCGGAGACCAAGTTCTGACAAAAGTCAGAGAGGCGGTGAATGCCAAGGAAGGGTGGATCAGGGTGGAAAGGACTCGGAAAGGCAAGGACAGAAAGGTTATTATGAGTTGTAACACAGCCGAAGATAGACAGAAAGTGAAACAGAGGCTGGAAAATTCCGGTAAGAGTTTGGTCGTGGAAGAGGTAAAAAACAGAGACCCTCTCCTGAAGCTAGCTGACGTATTATCAGTGAACACTGATGAGGATGTTTTAAGGGCCTTCAGGAACCAAAACCGGGGCATATTCCACGACATAAAAGAGAATGACGACAGACTGGAAATCAAATATAAAAGGAAAGCCCGCAATCCGCATACTAGTCACATTGTCCTTAGTGTGTCACCGGCTATATGGAAAAGAGCGACCGACGCTGGAGCGGTCTATATTGACCTACAGCGCGTCCGGGTGTTGGACCAGTCACCACTGGTACAATGCTCGAGATGCCTTGGATATGGTCATAGCAAGAGGTACTGCGTAGATCCAGCAGACCTCTGCAGCCACTGCGGAGGTCCGCACCTTAAGGCGCAATGTCCGGAGTGGCTTGCAGGAGGCGAACCCTCATGCAGAAACTGCACAGTGGCCAAGCTCGATCGCAATGACCACAACGCCTTTAGCAAAGAATGTCCCATACGCAGAAAGCGCGATGCTATAGCTCGCATGTCGGTAGCGTATTGCTAAAGGCGCCCAGGAGGACAAACACCTGTACCGGGTGTTCCAGTGCAACCTTCAACGAAGGAAGTTAGCTACAGATGAGTTGATGGTTGAAGCAACTAAAGGAAGAGTTGCAATAGCGTTGATTCAGGAACCTTATGTGGGTGGTTCTGATAATATGAAGACATACCGTGGCGTCAGAATATACCAGAATACCGGAGGGGGCACTGTAAAAGCTGCTATCGCCGTATTTGACCCCAACCTAGACGTCACGCAACACCCAGAGCTCACCACCAACAACATCGTAGTGGTGAGCGTAAGCACCAAGCAATGGAAACTAACATTGGTTTCATATTATTTTGAACCGGATAAGCCCATAGATCCGTACCTGGATCATATCAGAAAAATTGCAACAGCCATAACACGGAGGCTCATTATTGGAGGCGACTCCAATGCAAAGAGCACCTGGTGGGGAAGCCTTGAAATCGATCATAGGGGGGACGATGTGGCTGGTACGCTTCACGAGCTGAACCTTCATATCCTTAACAAAGGTGACACTCCAACCTTTGATACCATTCGTGGCGGAAAACACTACACCAGTTTTGTTGACGTGACGGCCTGCACTATTGATATGCTGGACCTGGTGGAGGGTGGTGGAGGACTGGAAAGTTATCGCAAATCTCACGTGCGCTGACCACAGTGGTATTAGATTTAATATCAAACTCAAAAAATCGGTAGGGGTAAGTGTCAAAAGAACCACAAGACTTTATAATACAAAAAAAGCAAATTGGGAAACTTTTCATAATAAATTTAAACAACTAATATTAGAATACAACTTAGAAATCGGAAAAATTAGTACCATTAATACAGTCGAAGAATTAGATTTATTCATAAAAAACTACAACAAAGCTATTACAGAATCTAGTAACATCTCAATACCTACAAAAAAGAATTCAGAGACATTTACCCTACCATGGTGGTCAGAGGAGCTCGCGAGGATGAAGCGAGAAGTCACCACTAGGAAACGCAGAATCAAGAACGCCGCACCGATTAGAAAACAAAGTGTTGTGGACGCCTACAAAATCGCCAGAGACGAATATGAGGCTAGAGCTATGGAGGCCTATATCGGAAGCTGGAAGGAATTCTGTAGCAAACAGGACAAGGAGAGTCTGTGGGAGGGTATCTACCGAGTGATAGGGAGAACAGCCAAGAGGGAAGAGGATACACCCTTGGAAGAAGGCGGCATCACTCTTGATGCAAAACGCTCGGTGGAGTTATTGGCAAAAACGTTCTACCCGGAAGATCTAAGGGAGAATGATAACCAAATGCATCGTGAAATAAGGAACCGAGCATCAGCCGTGAACCTCCAACAACCCGAGGGACAAAACGATCCTCCGTTCACAACAACGGAAATGCTCACCGCACTGGATTCCTTGAACCCCAAGAAAGCACCTGGAGCCGACGGATTCACTGCTGACATATGCAGCCATGCCATAAAAAGTGATCCTAAACTTTTCCTGGAAGTACTCAACAAATGTTTAGAGCTCCATTACTTCCCAGTTGTCTGGAAGGAAGCCACGGTCATAGTGTTGAGGAAACCAGGAAAAGAATCATATGCAACTCCCAAGTCTTACCGCCCCATAGGACTGCTACCGGTAATGGGCAAGGTGTATGAAAAAATGTTGGTCGCCAGACTTAAACACCACCTGTTACCGAAACTAAACCCCAATCAGTTTGGATTCATGCCCCAAAAAAGCTGCGAAGACGCCCTTTATAAATTAATGCAACATATAAACACTAAATTAGACGAGAAGAAAATCATAACCGTCGTGTCATTGGATATAGAGGGCGCGTTCGACAGCGCATGGTGGCCAGCGATCAGAGTTCAACTGGCAAAAGCGGACTGTCCACTTAACATCAGAAAAGTGTTTGACAGCTACCTCGACCAAAGGAAGGTCACTGTGAGGTATAATGGGGAAACTTTCACAAAGGCGACCAACAAAGGGTGCGTCCAAGGGTCTATAGGTGGGCCCATCCTATGGAATATACTACTGGATCCCCTGCTGAATACCCTTGAATCCGCGGGTCACTATGTGCAAGCGTTTGCAGACGACGTCGTCATGGTGTTCGATGGTCAGACTTCACAACACGTGCAAAGACACGCCAATGCCGCTCTCGAGCTTGTTCGGGTGTGGGGTGTCGAGAATAAGCTCAAATTCGCACCTCATAAGACCAACGCAATGGTAATCACACGCAAGCTTAAATTCGATACTCCGCACTTGAGCATGGGAGGAGTGGATATTGGCATGTCCAAACAAATTAAGATGTTGGGTGTGACGTTTGACGAAAAACTTACTTTTAACGCACACGTGGCTAATGTGTGTAGGAAGGCCATAAACATCTACAAGCAGCTCGCAAGAGCAGCAAAAGCGAGCTGGGGCCTCCACCCCGAAGTGATTCGGATAATATACACAGCGACCATCGAACCCATCATTTTATATGCGGCGAGCGTTTGGGCACCGGCTGCCGAAAAACTGGGAGTGCAGAAACAGCTCGGAACTGTGCAGAGAGGATTCGCACAAAAAATGTGCAAGGCTTATCGCACGGTCTCCCTGAACTCAGCACTGGTCTTGGCGGGAGCGCTCCCGCTTGATCTTCGTGTACGTGAGGTAGCCTCGCTATACAGGATCAGGAAGGGGGCGGCTCTGCCGGGTCTGGGGGACAGGGAGATCGAGCGATCAATGCCAGCAACAAAAGCGCCACACCCTGCAGCGGTCACAGACCTCGAACTGACGTGCCTTAGAGACCAGAATGACGTGGACGCGAACAGTAGCTGTGCAGTAAAAATCTTCACGGATGGCAGCAAGATCGGGGGAAAGGTCGGTGCAGCGCTATCCGTGTGGGAGGACGAAGCGGAAGTAAGGACCGTCAAGCTTTGTTTGCCGTCATACTGCACAGTCTACCAAGCGGAACTACTGGCCGTTCGCGAAGCCACGCGGAGAATAAAAAAGCACAGTGGACTCACATTCGGTATTTACAGCGACTCAATGGCAGCCTTACAAACGGTTATCAACCTCGAATCCCTCCATCCGCTAGCTGTAGAAACCCGCGAGAACCTAGCAGAATTATCTCGACAGAACAAAGTGGTATCTCTGTTCTGGATAAAAGCACACGCAGGATTGGAGGGAAATGAAAGAGCTGACCAGCTTGCCAAGGAAGCCGCTGCTGCATCTAGTAAGAGGAAACCAGACTACGACTATTTTCCCGTCTCATTTGCGAAACGACAGCTCCGACTGGAAACGATTCGCGAATGGGATGCGAGATATAGGTCAGGAGAAGTGGCTGGAGTTACAAAACTCTTTTTCCCTGATGTGATTGCTGCATATAAGGTAATCCGCAAGTTCGAACCGACATGCCTTAGCACTCAATTGTTGACCGGCCATGGGGGGTTCTCCGAATACCTATGTCGTTTTAAGCGTAAGGAGAGTGCCTCATGCGCTTGTGACCCGGGAGCAAAAGAGTCTGTCCCCCACATTGTCTTGGAATGCCCAGTGTTTGGATATGAAAGGTACAAAATTGAACAGATATTAGATACAAAACTCACAACAGAAAACATAAAATGTATTATGGTGGACAAGAGAAGGAAAAAGTTCATGGACTATTGCTTAAAACTAGTAGAAATTGTCGTCAAAAGAAATAAGTAACAAAAGTATGATGACCATATATTATGTAATATATTGTATATCATACACGAAAATTTATTAAGAAATATTATAATTAAAAGTAAGATTAAGCTTAGTTTAAGGTACAAATAAATATAGGATTTAAACCAACAATGTAAGAAGATTGTTTAAAAGAATATAATTATACTGGGCCAAAAGCAACTCAAGAACATAGTGGGTATTGTAAAACCGGAATCCCAAACAAAACAACAATCCAAACAATGTAAAATGTACTTAAATATAAGATAATAATAATGTAACTTAGGATTAAAGTAAGACAACCTGTAAACCAGATCGTTAAAATTAAAAGGTGTCAAACTTTTGTTGTACCCTAATTTAATAAAGAAAACTGTGTATGCTGTAAACCTGAAACTTATAATAAAGATATAAAGAGTAGATAGAAGGATAAGACCGGAATCCCACCGGGAAATGGCATGACAGAGATTGTAAAAAAGAAAGATATAGTATGTGGAATAAAAGTGCGAGAGGAATACTTGATAGAACTGGAACGAAAGAGTATCATTAGCTAAAATAGGCTTTGACTTTGGGTCAGAGGTAGCAGTATTTAAAAAAAAAAAAAAAAAAAAAAAAAAAAAAAAAAAAAAAAAAAAAACCTAACCTAACCTAACCTAACCTAACCTTTTTTTTTTTTTTTTTTTTTTTTTTTTTTTTTGACGCTGAGAAATGCGTTACGCATCCCCGCTCGTGAGGGACGAGACGGGGTATGTGGGACTCCTGTCGAAATGACAATATACCCACTAAAACTCAGCGGTGTTCCCACATCGCCGTGATGGGAGGGCCATGGGAAACCGGCTCAACCTTTACTTCCACAACCCTCCCGGCGCATGCCCGCCTAGCTGGCGGGCCCCGCATGCCCCCCAGGCTGGGGGGCTGTGGGAATGGCTGGGAACACCTGGCCATTCCCGTCCGACACTGGTGGAGGCCTGTGCAATACAGGCAAAGGTGCCCCCACACCTATTGCCTGCTGGCCTCCACCTGGGAGGAGTCGGAGATGACTATCATACTGACGTCTTCTTCGACCCCTCCTCCGCCGTCGGAGCAGCGCCGCGTGAGGATCGTCCTCCCGTGCGCGCTCCGCCGCCTCCTTCTGGGACATGACATGCTCGCAGAAGGAGGCGACTGCTGCCCATGACCTCTCATCCCCCAGCATGGCGTTAACCAAGCCGGGAAGTGAGAGGTCCGGTCCGATCACAGTCATGAGACTGCGTCGCGCCTCAAACCACGACGGGCACACCTCCAGGGTGTGCTGCGCCGTGTCCTCTACCGCGCCACACTCGTGACACGACGGCGTTTCCTCCCGTCCGATCCGGTGCAGGTACGATCCGAAACAACCGTGTCCGGACAGCACCTGCACCAGACGGAAGGAGAGGAACCCATGCGACCGCTCGAGCCAGTCTCGCAGGACTGGCCCAATCGCGTCGAGGGTTCGGCGGCCGAAGGCTGCGGTGGCGAGGTCCCCCGTCCAATGGACGACGATGGCGTCCCTCGCCTCCCGCCGGACTGCCTCCCGCTCTTCCGGTGCTGGGCGTTCTCCTCTCGCCCTCCGCCCCGCCGTCCATTCATATACTCTGGCGAGCACCCACGCCTCGAGTTCCCAAGGAGGGGTGCTGGCCAGAATACATGAGGCCGCGAAGGCCACCGTGCGGTAGGCCCGCGCCACACGCTGGGCTATGGCCCTTTGGGGTGCCCGCAACGCGGCGGCGTTCTCCCTCCTGTGGAGGGAGTCCTCCCAGATAGGAGCCCCGTAAAGGGCCATGCTCCTCAAGATGCCGGCGTAAAGTTGCCGGCATCGCGCGCTGGGCCCCCCCGAGTTGGGAAGCAGCCACGAGAGGGCGCCCGCGGTCTTCAGCAGGCGCGACGACAGCCTGCCAAAATGCGGACCGAAGCGCCACCTGCTGTCGAGTACAAGGCCCAGATATTTCATCTGGGCCTTCACCTCAATTCTGACGCCCTCCACGAAGATGTGGGCATCAGGTGGGGGGCGCTGCCGAGGTCCGTGGAAGAACACGGCCTCGGTCTTGTGCAGCGCCACCGTTAAACCTAGGCGGCGGATCCTCCCCGCGACTAAGGATCCGCCCGCCGAAGCCAAATTGGCCGCCTCCCTGAAGTTCCCCCCCCGGGCGGTGAGGAGAGTGTCATCCGCATAGCAGATGACACTCGTGCCTCGGAGGAGAGTTCCCCGCAAGAGCCAATCATAGCCGATGTTCCACAGCAGAGGTCCTACGACAGATCCCTGCGGAACACCAGCTTCAACGGCGTACCGCCGGACTTGGCCAGTCCTATTTACCAGGACGATTGCCCGATCCTCCAGGTAGCTGGCCAGCAGTCTGCGCATGTATAGAGGCACTCCGTGGAATCGGAGCGCCTCCAGGATGGTGGAGTGGGGAACGGAGTTGAAGGCATTAGCTATGTCGAATGACACAGCCAACAATCCGTCCCCCACTTCCATCGCCCCTTTCACCTGTCCCTTAAGGCGGGCCAGCGCGTCCACCGTGGAACGCTCAGCCCGAAAACCGAACTGAGCGTCCGACAAGTCCGGCCCGATACTCCGCAGATGGCTCTTTAGGCGGGCGGCGATTATCCCCTCGAACATTTTTCCGACCTCATCGAGCAGAACGATGGGCCGGTATGCCGAGGGGGAGTCCTCTGGGCGGCCCTCCTTGCGAAGGAGGCACAACTGCCCCTCCTTCCACGGTTTCGGGAACCTCCCAGATGCAAGACATGCGCTGAAGAGGTCCCGAAACCTCTCTTCCATTTGAGTGGCAGCGATCGCCACCACTCTTGCCGGAACACCGTCGGGGCCCGGAGCCGTCTTCTTGGCGCGGATATGAAGAATCGCCGCGCCAAGTTCCGACTCAGTGACAGGAGGGGCCTCCTCGTCTTCCTCAGCAGGCGGAGCTATCCCCAGCGGCGGGCTCATCACTGGTGGGGTGAAGTTGTCCCTGCACGGGAACAGGGACTGAACCACCCCATCCAGAAACGAGGGCTCCAAGGTCTCGGCCACCGGGGGACCAACGGGGCGCAATTTGTTGCGCGCCGCCTTATATGGTCTCCCATAGGGGTCGTTGTCGAGACCCTCCAGCACCTCCGCTCTCGCCGAGTCTCTGGCGGCGGCGATGGCCCTATCGAGGACCATTTTTGCCTCTATGTATACCTCATAGAGGTGGTCCTCCTCGGCGAGGTCTCGTCGACGCCGCCGCCGGCTCCGCGTGTACTCCCTCCTTGCCTCTACACACGCTGTTCGAAGCCCCGCCAGCTCCACCGACCACCCATTATATTTAATGTAAAAGTAAAAAGGGAAAAAGGGATTAGCATATCTAGGACAACAAGGAAGTACAATACTCGAAAAGCAAATTGGGAAGCTTTTAAAATTAAATTGGGGGAATACAAAATTGAAAATAATATAAGTATAGATAGTATAAATCAGACAGTCAATAAGCATGACTTGGAAGAACTAGTGATAAGGTACGCAACTGCAATTGAGAAATCATGTAACGACACTATCCCTAAAATTAATAACAAAGTTAAAATTACCATTCCGTGGTGGTCCGAGGTGCTTGCTGCGAAAAAGAAGGAAGTCGCAACAAAGAAGAACCGTATCCGCAATGCCGCATCGGTCCGGAGAGCGATGGTCGTCGACGAGTACCTAAAAGTAAAAGAGGAATATGAGTGCCAAGCCAAACAAGCCGTAGTGGCTAGTTGGAAAGATTTTTGTGAAAAACAAGACGGGGAGGGTCTATGGGAAGGAATTTATAGGGTCATCAGACGGACCACTGGTAGACAGGAAGATCTGGCCTTGATGAGAGATGGTGCATTCTTGAACTCTAAGGAATCGGCAGCCTTGCTCGCCGACACTTTCTATCCGAGGGACACAGCGGATGAGGATAACGCAGACCACAGGCTCACCAGGGAAGCAGCCAAAAGGGTAAATGATTGGCAGCATGGTGAATATCATGACCCACCATTTACACCATTGGAGCTGAAGATAGCCGTGGAACAGTTTAACCCAAAGAAGGCCCCCGGAGCGGACGGATTTACTTCGGATATCTGCGGTCGAGCAATCTGCCAGGACCCGGATGCTTTCCTTGCCCTATACAATAAATGCCTAGAACTGGCTCACTTCCCAAACATCTGGAAAGAGGCAACGGTGGTGATCCTCAGAAAAACGGGCAAAGAAAACTACACGAACCCTAAGTCATATAGACCAATAGGTCTTCTGCCAGTCTTGGGGAAGGTCTTGGAAAGGATGGTGGTGGCGAGGATCAAGTGGCAGCTTGTGCCGCGGTTTAGTACTCGTCAGTTTGGCTTTATGCCCCAGAAGAGCACCGAGGACGCCCTCTATACGCTAATAAAGCATCTGCAGAACAAGTTGAGGCTGAAGAAGCTAATTGCCCTGGTGTCATTGGATATAGAGGGCGCCTTCGATAGCGCTTGGTGGCCGGCAATCAAGGTCAGGCTGGCTGAGGAAAAGTGCCCGGTGAACACCAGGAGGCTACTTGACAGTTACCTTGACGGCAGAAAAGTAAGAGTAAGGTATGCTGGGGAAGAATGCACGAGAGAGACCAACAAGGGCTGTGTTCAGGGGTCAATTGGTGGTCCAATTATGTGGAACCTTCTACTGGACCCGCTATTGCAAGACATGGAAAGGAAGGGGTGCTTTGCTCAGGCTTTTGCAGACGATATTGTTTTGGTCGTGGATGGTGATACAGCGGCTGAAGTCTCCAGAGCCGCCAATGAGGCCCTCGCCCATGTTCAGAGCTGGGGCGTCAGAAATAAGCTTAGGTTTGCACCGCACAAAACCTGGGCGATGTTGATAACCAATAAACTTAAGTACGACACTCCAGTTCTGAGTATGGCCGGGGTTGACATCGGTATGGTCAAGAGCGTGAAGCTGCTAGGGCTGACTATAGATGATAAGTTGACGTTCAGTGAACATACCAAGAACGTCTGCAAAAAGGCAGCGGAAATCTATAAGCAGCTGGCACGTGCGGCAAAAGTTAGCTGGGGCCTCAATAGGGAGGTAATTCAAATTATATACAATGCCACGATTGAACCAATAATCACATATGCGGCTGGAGCCTGGGCTCCCGCTACAAAAAAGCTAGGTATTCGCAGAAAGTTGGGCTCTGTCCAACGAGCATTCGCTCAGAAGCTCTGCAAGTCTTACCGTACGGTCTCACTAAACTCGGCACTGGTGCTGGCTGGGATACTACCTCTGGACCTCCGCATACAGGAGGCAGCTGCCCTGTACGAAGCAAGGAGAGGGTCGTCCCAGTTCGTGCCAGGAGATAGGGAGATTGAGACTGTGGTGAGATTTGCAGAAACATCTCACCCTGCCAAACAAATGGCCTTGAAGTTTATGTGCTTGGCAGACCAACAGCTTGTCGACAGTCATAACGTGCAGGCAGTGCGAATATTCACTGACGGCAGCAAGATTGAGGGGAAGGTTGGAGCCGCATTATCATTATGGGATAATGAAGGTGAAGTCCAGAACTTCAAGCTCAGCCTCGCCGCGTACTGCACTGTCTACCAGGCGGAACTACTGGCCATTTGCAAAGCAACGGAAGTGATCCTCAAGCGCAAAGAGATGAGCTATGGCTTGTACAGCGACTCAATGTCAGCATTGCAGTCGCTTGCAAGCCACGGCTCTCTCCACCCTCTGGCAGTCCGCGCAAGAGCCAATTTGACTCAGGCATTGGACCAGAGCAAAGTTGTATCTTTGTTCTGGGTTAAAGCCCACGCGGGCTTGCCGGGGAATGAGCGTGCAGACGAGCTGGCGAAGGAGGCAGCGCTGTCGTCACGGAGGAGGCCGGATTATGACTTGTGCCCTGTTTCATACATCAAGCGCCAAATCCGTTTGGGTTCGCTTGATGAGTGGAACAGGAGATATGTGTCTGGGGAAACGGCCTCGGTGACGAAGATGTTCCTTCCGGACGCCATATCTGCCTACCGAATTATAAAACGGGTGAGGCCAATAGGCGTGCTCACCCAGGTCTTAACGGGGCACGGTGGGTTCTCGGAATACTTAAACCGCTTTAAGTGTAAAGAGAGCCCATCGTGCATCTGTGACTCTAACGTAGCGGAATCAGTCCCACACCTGGTATTGGATTGCCCAGTTTACGCAAAGGAACGCTACAATCTCGAGCAAGAAATAGGCATAAGACTGCAGAGAGGAAACGTGGGGGAAATAATGCTGGGCAAGAAGAGTAATACATTTATAGCCTACTGTGACAATATAGCTCAAAGGGTAATAGAGAGGAATAGGACAAGTTAAAGCAACTATGTTTCTTATTATATTGTATATATAGTTATAGTAAACATAGGACATCAGCGCAATAAATTGTAAATTAAGATAGGCAGTAGGTTATGATAAGATATGTCAACATATTATAATAGTAGATTTAAGTAAATAAAATAAGTGAAATGTGAATAAGCTAAGCTAAAATATGTATTATAAAGAAGCACCTGTTGAAGTTATTTTCCCTAAGATAAATAGATAAGTAAATAAATAAATAAAGTGGAAGACTAGGAAGTACGGGAGGCATGCACGCGAGAACTGGTATGGAAGAGGATAAGATATACAATAGGCGCCAATCATGTTGGCGGTATAAGAAAAAAAAAAAAAAAAAAAAAAAAAAAAAAAAAAAAAACCTAACCTAACCTAGCCTTTACGGCGGGCCCGGCACGCCCCTCCCGGCTGGGAGGGGCCCAGGAATGACTGACGTGGGTGGTGAACAGTGCAATGCAGGAGAAGGCGACCGCTGCCCAGGCCCCCTCGCTTCCCAACATCGAGTTGACGACGCCGGGAAGCGAGAGGTCCTGCCCGACCGCTGCGACCAGTGTATGGCGCAGCTCGGACCAGGCGGGGCACACCTCGAGGGTGTGCTGCGCCGTGTCCTCCGCCGCGCCACAGTCGTGGCACGACGGGGTCTCCTCCCTTTGGATCCGGTGCAGGTGCGATCCGAAGCACCCATGGCCGGACAACACCTGCACCAGACGGAAAGAGAGGAAACCGTGGGACCGCTCAAGCCAATCCTTGAGGACTGGCCCGAGCGCGTCCAGTGTTCGGCGGCCAAATGCGGCAGTGGCGAGGTCCTCCGTCCAATGATGGACGATTGCGTCCCTCGCCTCTTGCCGCACGGCCTCCCGCTCTTCTGCGGCGGGGAGCTCCCCGAGCGCCTTACGCCGCGCCGTCCATTCGTACACTCTGGTCAGCACCCATGCCTCGAGCTCCCAAGGAGGGGTGCCGGCCAGAGCGCACGCCGCCGAGAAGCCTACCGAGCGGTAGGCCCTCCCCACCCGCTGTGCAATGGCTGTGCAATCATTTCACTTGTGCGTGTCGTGTACGCGAACAAAATTTTCGAAATGCCGTATCGTTATTCATCCCAAGAATACATGAATATGGCTATTTGTTATCACGAGGCAGGTGAAATAATGTTGCGGGCACAAGAACTGTATGCCCAGAGATTTGGACGAGTGGTTAATATTCGCACCATTCTTGGAGCAGTGCAGCGGTTCAGAGAGAGTGGCAGCTTCCAGCCTCGTCTTATTGACCTGGGGAGGCCACGACACCCAGTGCAGCTTGAAGAGGACGTGCTAGATTTTTTCCACCGGCACCCAATGGCGAGCACCGAAGATGCTGCCCATGTGTTTGGCGTATCACAGAATTACGTGTGGCGGCTTCTGCGCAACGAAGGTTACCATCCCTTCCATTTCCGCATTCATCACACCTGTACATAAGAAAGGGGACAAGTCCAATGTTGAAAACTACCGCCCCATCTCTAAGCTATGCCTATTTTCTAAAATATTGGAACGCGTAGTTTATGACGAGGTATACTCAGCTGTACAAAACAGTTTAGGTGATGAACAGCATGGGTTCATACGTAAGCGATCCACCACTTCGAACTTGATCCTGTCTAACCATTTTATATCAAGAGAGATGGAGCAGGGCGCGCAGGTGGATGTAGTTTACACCGACTACAGCAAGTGTTTTGACCGTATAGATCACAGAGTGCTTTTGCAGAAGCTACAGAGTGTTGGTATACATGGTGATCTATACCGTTGGTTTTGTTCTTACATAGAGAATCGGGTGCAGGCCGTTGTTCTTCATGGCTATACGTCGGGGTGGGTCACGGTGCCATCTGGGGTACCTCAAGGTTCACTGCTGGGTCCTCTGCTGTTTGTTATATTTATATCTGATATCAAGTCTTGTTTTAAAAACTCATACATCTTGCTATATGCAGATGATATGAAAATCCTCAAAGAAATACGTACCTTAGAGGACTCGCAACAACTCCAGGATGACCTAAATAGATTTGTTGACTATTGCTCTCGCAATAAGCTCCAGTTGAACATATCAAAGTGTTGTTATATGAGTTGTACACGACAGAAAACCAATTTAGGTAATGGATATAAACTGGAAAACCAGTCAATTAGCCGAGTAGATTGCATTAGAGACCTAGGAGTGATCCAAGATAGCAAACTCTTATATGATAAACACATTGATTACATTGTTAAAAAAGCATCTAAAGCTATGGGGTTTATTATGCTTCGTGATCTCGTCCTCATTGTACACATGTAGTTTGTACTTCTCATACCCGCTAATCACATTATTTAAAGATGAAAACCTTCATCATAAAAAAAAAAATATTAAAAAATAAAAATATTTTATCTGTGGTCCGCCCGTTGGCGCGTGCTGTCCTGGCATCTGTCAATCATTGTACTTTTTTGTGCCGCGCGCTGATCACGTTTTTCGTTAAAAAGTTAAGAAAAATTTTAACGAAATGGAAAAATATCGAAGAATCCGAGACAAGGAAATGGAGGAGCTGAACGAGCGTCTGCGAGATCTGGAAAATCGAGTGGAAAAGCGAAAACGGAGTCGTCTTGAAACTCGAGTAAGTTTCTTGATAAACCTAACAATTTGTCTTTATTTTAAATCATTTTCCTAAAATTTATTTACCTTGGGTGCCGCAATATGCATATCAGTCTCTAAAGGTTTCACGAGAGGTTAACCATGAGAATTAACTGTGCCATATACTTACGAAAGAACGACATCACACGAGCCGATGGCCTATACTTTCAGTGTTAAAAACACGTCCCTCCTGGATGCTTAACAGTCTCGTAAGAGTTTTTACGAAAAGTTAACTATGAGAACATTAAACTGTTCCGTATACTTAATAAAGAACGACATCACACGAGCTTTCACGAGAGGTTAGCCGATGGTATATACGTTCAGTGTTAAAAACACGCTTCTGTTGGATCCCTAGCAGTCTCTTAAAAGTTTTCACGAGAGGTTAACCATGAGAAAAATATCTGTGCCGTATACTTACAAAAGAACGATACTATACGAGCTTTCACGAGAGGTTAGTCGATGGTCTATACGTTCAGTGTTAAAAACACGTCTCTGCTATTAGACCCCTAGGAGTCTCTAAGAGTTTTCACTAGAGGTTAACCATGAGAATATGCTGTATACTTGCAGAAGAACGACACCACAAGAGCTTTCACGAGAGGTTAGCCAGTGGTACGATACGTTCAGTGTTAAAAACATGTCCCTGCTGTGTCCCTAGAGCTATCACGAGAGGTTAGCCGTGGATTTAGATTTATGCAGTCTGGAACTGAACTTCAATTGTTCTTTGTAGATGAGTATGAAGCTCGCTTCCGTGGAAGACACTACAGTCGAACACGTTCAAGGAGCTATGTGTCACTTGACCGAATCCGTCGCAGCCGGACTCAATGCCGCCAATTTTAACTCTTTTATTTACCAGATAACTTCCAGTTGTTTTTCAAAAATTCCAAAATACTTACAATTCTAGATGTTGTATACAATCTCACTTAATTATGCTATGTTAGTAAGGAGGCTGTGATTGTAATGGTATCTATACCACAACCATGTAATGTCATGTCATTGTAATGTCTTACCTTCAAGTATTGAGAATCTACTCAGAGAGGAGGGGGGCGGTACAGTTAGCTACCTTATCTATGGAACAGCACGGCAGTCTGGCCACATGGTGGTCCGGTGAGCAATTATAGATAGCAATTAAGAAGCAAAACATTTAAAAGAAGCATGAAACACCTGTAATCTAAGTGGCAGAAGCAGTAAATGAAAGAGGAATCAACTGCAGCGGATTATAATGGCTGTTGCCATTATATCCACTGGCAAAGTCCTTAACAGTTTAATAGTCTCACAAGGGAGTGCATCAAATAGAAACATTAACTGACTCAGCTAGACAACTGTGACATTTATCATGATAGTTCATCACACGGAGATCCTTAATGCTAGGAAATGAAAGAATGGATGGAACAAACAGATATTGATTATCTGATTACCTGGTCGGGCTATAAGCTTCAAGATAAATTCAATGACATCAAACGGTACTGAAACAGAACTGAAACTAGCTCAGATACACAATGGTAGATTGCAGTATTTTTCTGAAGTATGGAATAGTATTACTACTAATCCAACCATACATGAGTGAATCAAGGACTATAAACTTCCTTTCACTGAGTTTCCTTTTGAAACTTCTGAATAAAAACTTCATTCAGAAATAAAGCAATCTTATATCCATACAAATTTTCCTAATAAATTAGATAATTTTATGTATTTTATCTATGGGCCTAGTTGCCTGATGATAAAATAGTTATTATTATTTTATTATTATTAATAATAAATAAAGGAGATAATATTTAATTTTTAAGAGATTATTATCTCTTACAGTTAGGTGCCATAGAAACATTTTCTCCTGTCAATAATGAATTTTTATAATTTTCCCAAAAATTAAACGGCACTTGGAGATTAAAAATACAATAAGTATGTTCCCACATACCATTTTAAACTGGTAGATTTAAGGACAGTATAGTCTTTGCCGACAAAAATGGATATAATAAATGCATACTATTTATTACCCATAGGAAAATATCTTAGAGGTATCTCCAGTATATATTTGTATTTACAAATCATGGAGCCAGGTGGCTGTCAACTGAAGTTATTGGTGTCACTTTCTGTCACATATATCTTGACAATATTCTGTGTCTTGCCTATTCAAATATGTAAAATGTTAGAAGGTGTTTACTACTCAAACTGCGTTGAAAAATCTAAGATTTATTACTAATACTGAAAAGAGTGTCCTAGAACCCAGACAGTGCTGCCAGTATCTAGGATTTTTGTTAGATTCAGTCCAGTTTGCCATTTTACTTCCTCAGAAAAAGATTTTATAGTTTATCCCTTATTCCATAAAAATGAGATGCAATTAATAGATTTTGCGTAATTATTAGGTATTCTTGTTGCTGCATGCCCAACTGTAAAATATGGTGGCCTTAAAAACAACAATGAGAATAACAAGGCCAGAACTAGATTCAAATTAATATTCAAAATCATTTAGGTATTTGCAAGTTCAACAAAACTAGAATCAAATTCAAAATCATCTATTTGCAAAGGTTGTTTCACATTTCAACAAATCACAATAGGATTAAACAATTTGACTTTGTCCTGGAAATATTCTCTGATGCGTTTGAAACTGGCTGGGGACTGGCATGTTATGATATCAAAAGCCATGGGCACTGGACTGCTAATGATAAAGTTCCATATAAATTACCTTAAACAGTGTTCAACCGTTTGTAGGGCTCAAAACATTTGCAAGCAAACTCACATAGGTACTGTGAGGAATTACTTAGAATAGATATCACAATGTCATAGCTCCGCCTATATCATCATAAGATGTGTGGTACTGGTTTTACTTATCGAAATAGCTTAATTAGCCTTTAATTGTAGCAATGGTGCCAGGAAAGACAAAATATATGGGTTTATGCATCTTACATTAGTCCAAAGAAAACTCTATGGCAAATGTAAAATCTAGACAACCTAGCATAAAAATTGAATGGAAGTGATGTGATATAGCCCACAAGTCATTTGTTGTTAAACTGTGTCAGCCCCGTATTGACCCTGTTTGCAAGCAGCTCCACTACTAAGTGTCAGAATGACATATCATGGCTCCCTGATCCAGGTACTTACATGCTCTGTAGATGCACGGTCTCACACCGATTGCCACCATATTATTATCAGGGACGCTTTCCTGAGAAGAGGAAGTCTGATCCTTTTAATTGATAGCTTCCTTGTTTAACAAAACAAGAAAACAATATGAATCTACTGTAAATCAGCAGATTCTCTTTTATAGGAATCAAGATATTGACCCCTCCTAGGCTCAGTCACCATGGTGATATTATTTTTGACCACTAAGTTTCATTGAAGGATTGTCATATGACTCACTCAATACCCTAATGAGTGCGCTGTATAATAATTGTAAACAATTCTTCTACTTTTAGGCCCCCAAAATGGCTCATATGGTAGTGTCAAGATTTCTTGGGGGGGGGGGGGGGGGAGGGGGAACCGGGCTGGGTTTCTTATGTTTAAATTAAGACAAAATAACCCTAAGTATGAAATACTTTGGGACCCCAGTATCGTTGGGTTATCTAATTTATTTCATAACTAAACCCTTAGTTTAGAATTAGTAACAAAAAATTAGTAAGTACCCATTTAGCTCTTGTAACAGCACATAGAATTCAAACCTTGTCACTCATTAGTATTGATAACATTCGATAATGAGGATAACATTTAGATAAAGATTCCAGAAATAATTAAAACTTCTTCACCTGGCAGATCTCAACTCAACTTGATATTATAATTTCTTAAAGAGAATGTATCCTAGCCCCTTTTTTCCCCTATCTAGATTTTACTAAGAGTATAAGATAAGAGGGGAGTAAGGGGGAGAATGACAATAACATCTAGTCAGCCCCAGTCAACCTCACCTGCACGCCTTGGGAGTTTGAACACAAGCAACCAGGGACGACAGCCTTCCAGCTGTCGTGGTGCTCCCTGCTAGACAACAAACGAGGCAATGGCGACCGAGCTGTGGCGGTATAACCACTCACCTGTTTGGGCAACCAGGCAGAAGAGGTGTCAGCAGCCTTGGGGCCTAAATAACTCCAAAAACGACTGATGCAGAAGGCAAGGGGAAACCACTGCATTTATCTTCCCAAGACAGTCACAATGAAAGTAGCATTAAATAAAGAACGATCGCCATGCAAACCGCTTAGCAACCGGCGCCGTGCTGCGTCCGGGGCACACGGTGTGAAGTTGTCTACCGGCCTTGGAGTAGTAGGAGACCAGGCTCTCCATGGAAATCCAACTACTGGAATCTCCATCAAGCTGCGACAAACCCAGGCGATAGGAACATGGAATGTTCGCGGCCTACTTAGTCCCGGAAAACTTACCATCCTGGAAAAAGAAGTTGACAGATGCGGTATTAACATCTGTGGGCTCAGTGAGACACATTGGAAAAATAACGGGCACTTCCTAACTGACAACCACGCCGTCTATTTTTCAGGCAATGAAAAAACCAGCCAGAACGGTGTAGCCTTTTTAATCCCTATTCACCAAAGGAACTGTGTGATAGGTTACGAGCCAGTAAGCGACCGGATAATCAGCATTAAGCTGAAAGCATCGCCGGTGAGTCTAAACCTCATACAGATTTACGCCCCGACAAGCACTGCAGATGATGAGGTTATAGAGAAATTCTACTCTGAGTTGGACACCACCATAGCGAAAATGCCAAACAGAGAGCTTCTTGTCGTTTTGGGCGACTTTAACGCCAAGATTGGAGTAAATGCCCAGCAGCTTGGCAAATGCGTCGGAAAGTTTGGACTTGGAACTCGGAACGACAGAGGTGACCGGCTGATACAGTTTGCGTCCGATAATGACCTAGTCATTGCAAATAGCCTCTACCAGCATCACCCTAGAAGGCTGTACACGTGGACATCACCCGATGGAAAGTACCGCAACCAGATAGATTACATCCTGGTTCGATCGCGGTGGAGGTCATCTGTAACAAATGCCCATACACTACCTGGAGCTGACTGCGGATCAGACCACCAACTTCTGGTCTCAAAATTCAAGCTCAAATTGACAGCAGCCAGGACCCTCGAAAAACAAAGAAGGCAAGACGTGAAGGATGTACCCAAATTCAAGTCGCTAGTGGAACAAAACTGGACAAAATGGACAGACGCAGATTTGGATAACGAACCACCTGAAGCACTTTGGAGCAGAGCGAAGTCGCTTATAGAGCTCGCGGTCTCAGGATCCAAACCGCCAACTGTGATACACAAGCAGAAATATTGGATGACGGAGGACACCTTTGCGCTTGTTGAGGAACGCCGAAGGATGAAAGCAACCGGTGCAAATGTTAAAGATCTCAATGTTAAGTCTGCCCAGATCCAGAAAAAATGCAGACAAGATCACAATGCCTACCTGCGTCATATTTGTGAGGAGATCGAAGTTCATGCAGGTAGATATGAATCCAGAGACCTGCATCACAAAATTCGGCTTATTACCAAAACGCTGCCGTCTAAAACCTGGGCCATTGAAGACGCTAATGGTCAAGTGGTCAGCGAACTGGAGCAAATATCAGAAGCTTGGAGGTGTTACTGTCAGTCACTTTTTGAAGATCCGCAGTCGCTAGCCTTTACATCAACAGAACCAGAGAGTGATAAACTGGAACCAGACATCCTTGAGTCAGAAATCAGAGCTGCCATCAAACACTTAAAAAATGGAAAAGCTACGGGCTCTGATGCTATCCCAATCGAGACTATTCGAGCATTGGGAGAACGCGGCGTTCATATCTTTCACACCATCTGCAATAAGATATGGCTGGCAGGAAAATGGCCGTCAGAATGGGCTCACACAGTTTTCATTCCTCTTCACAAAAAGGGGTCCACCAAAAAGTGCAGCAACTACCGCCTTATTGCTCTGATCAGCCACGCAAGCAAAATATTGCTACACATTCTCAACGAGCGTCTGAAAACATACCTATCGCGGGAGATTGCGCAAGAACAAGCTGGGTTTGTGAAGGGAAAGGGAACACGTGAACAGATTCTCATTGTTCGTCAGATAATCGAGAAGGCAAGAGAATTCAACAAGCCGACCTACATATGCTTTGTTGATTTCTCAAAAGCATTTGACTCCGTGAAATGGCCAACCTTGTGGAAGACGCTATTGGAAATGGGCACACCAAAACATCTTGTGCACCTTCTTAGAGTACTCTACGAAGGAGGAACAGCATCAGTGCGAACAGACGACCACATTTCGGATAGCTTCCATCCCAGTGCAGGTGTCCGCCAGGGATGTATAGTATCGCCACTCCTATTCAACACCTACACGGAGCTCATTATGCGCATCACCCTCGACGACTGGACTGATGGTGTTGCGATTGGTGGCTACAAAATTGCGAACCTACGCTACGCTGATGACACAACCTTGTTTGCGACTAGTGCTGAACAGATGGAAGAACTACTCCTTAAGATGGAGCGCGTGAGTCTTACGTTTGGATTGAGGATTAATCGCAGTAAAACCAAGATGATGATTGTAGACCGTGGCAACATCAACTCGCCAGACATGACACAGATTGCGAACTGCGACGTGGTTCAATCCTACGTGTATCTTGGTGCTATGATCGCGAATAACGGCAGCTGCGTGGATGAGGTGAAACGGCGTATGGCTATGGCTAGAGGGGCAATGGACAAGCTGAAAAAAATATGGAGGAATCGCAGCATAACTAAGGCCACTAAGATCAGGCTCGTCCGTACTCTTGTATTCCCTATATTTCTGTACGCAGCTGAGACGTGGACATTACGAGAACTGGAAAAGAAAAAAGTAGATGCTCTAGAAATGTGGTGCTGGAGAAGAATGCTTGGTGTATCATGGACTGAATTCCGCACAAACGTCTCCATACTCCAAGAACTCGGCATCAAACAGCGTCTATCAGCACTAGTACAGTCTCGGATACTTAAGTTCTTTGGGCATGTCTCCAGGCGGAACAATGACTCCATAGAACGTCTTGTGGTGCAGGGCAGAGTGGAAGGTAATAGGCCACGCGGGCGGTCACCGATGAGGTGGACCGACCAAGTAAAATCCGCGATTGGAGGCCCTGTCAATGAATGCGCCAGATTGACTTCTAACCGAACCAGATGGAGAGAAATCGTGAGGCGAGCAACAACTACACCTGCGATTGGACATAGTTCATAGTGACCACGACCGCTCTGTCAAGAGCGAAGCGAAGAAGAAGATAAGATAAGATTGTAAATAATTGTAAATAATTGTAAATAATTTAACTATGAGAAAACCTTTTCATGCCACCTCTTCTGCAACCATTAGTAGATGGATGAAACAAAACTTAAGTAGTAGTGGAATAGATATTTCCAAATTCACATAAACAGACATGCCTCTACTTCAACTTCAAAGACCTCTGAAGGAGGTATCAACATTGTAGTCATAAGAAAAGCTGCTGGTTGGAACACAAAATTATCAACCATTAGTAATCCTTGTGCAATCTAGAGCTTTTGCACAAGCTGTGTGCTCTATACACAGTGATTGTTACATTTTAATGTCAATGTTAAATGTCTGATTATAAGTACCTAGATAATTGATGTGTGCCATATTAGATTATTAATGAGACTAGTTGATTCAGGACTGAATAAGAATTCCAGGAACTAATAACATTTAGAGGATTTTAAATTAAGTTAAGCTAACTGGAAGACTGGTTCATACTTAAATAGAAATACATTTATAATGAATGAGTAAGTAACAAACTTAGAATAACCTGTTAAGTTACAATGTTCTATTATTAAACAATATGCTGAACTTATTACCAACACAACTTTGTTCTTTGAACATCTACATGTGTACAATGAGGACGAGATCACGAAGCATAATTATATAGATCGGACTAACTAGTGACGTCCGATCCTTAATTATGTGAAGTGATCTCGTCCTCATTGTATCCCAGCCCTTCCCAGATAATCAACCTACTTATGTGTAATGGATTGCCTTATCTAAACCCCCTCTAAAAGTTGTGTTGTGCTGTATGCACTATGCCGGGACTATACGATGCCCGTATTGGTCATCGTGAAGTCCCGTTCTTATGCTTTGAAAGAATGATTGACAGATGCCAGGACAGCACGCGCCAACGGGCGGACCACAGATAAAATATTTTTATTTTTTAATATTTTTTTTTTTTTATGATGAAGGTTTTCATCTTTAAATAATGTGATTAGCGGGTATGAGAAGTACAAACTACATGTGTACAATGAGGACGAGATCACTTCACATAATTAAGGATCGGACGTCACTAGGTAAGTTAGTCCGATCTATATAATTATGAGAGCGTCGGCCTGCTTCCGGTCTCTAAAAACTGTCAAAATATTGTATTGCGCGTATGTGCGTAGCCATCTCGAGTACGCATCCCAAGTGTGGAACCCGCAGTACCAAGTTTACATATCTCGAATTGAAGGCATTCAACGCAAATTCTTAAAATATTTAGACTACAAGGCGCACCGGCACACTTCAGACTACATTGCCCGATGTAAACATTATCATTTTCTACCTCTTGAACAGAGGCGCAATATTAGTGACATCTGCTACTTGTCTAACATAGCGAATGGCGCTATTGACTGTCCGGAGCTCCTTGCGAATGTATCGCTTCGCACCGGCCAAAGGAGTTTAAGGCAACGGCCACTATTAGATGTACCATTTGCCGCGACCAATTATAGACGGAACACATTTCATATCCGTAGTGCAAGGAGCTTTAATGATCTTGCATTGCGGCTAGACTTTGACCTTGACTTATTCTGCACCAGCTCGAGAGCGATAAGGAAGCGCGCAGGTGATGGGTACTTTGGGGATCGTGTGAACGTCCTTTAGGTAGCTTTTCACTTGTGCATACTCGATTACTGCTTGTGCTGTAATCTATAGGGTGTCGACATAAATGGAACATTGACTGAACTACATATAAATTTGAACTTAATCTCATTTTCTGTAGTGTTTGTAGTTGTTTAAAAACTGTAATTATATTTACTATTCTTCTTTTTTTTCAATTTTTTATCACTCCCCTTGGTTTGTATACCAATAATATATATTGCACTAAGTTACCTATATGTGTGGACTTGTAATTAGCTAAATAGTTACCTATATTGTAATTATTTTAATTATTTGTCTGTAAGTCCTCCTAAAAGATAAAAATAAATAAATAAATAATAAAATAAATTTCACTCGGGTCCAGGAGTTGCTGCCTGAGGATTACGCACCGCGGGTCGAGTTTTGCCGCTGGCTGCTGCGGAACCCTACGTATAACGTGCTATGGACGGATGAGTGTACAACACGGTCACATTAACTTGACGCATCTCTGGAATGCGAGGCCCCGCCCGCTTCCCCCCGCATTCCCTTAGCTCGCCCGGCAAGGGTCAGTATGGTCAGCATCTTTGTCACCGATACGCGCGTCAATAATTTGGCTAGATTTCTGTTGTTGTTATATTAATATTAATATTGTTATATTAATATTACCAAAATGACGTCATCAACGCCAAGCGTCAAGTTAATGTGACCGTGTTATACATTTACGCGCGAGGGACTATTTAATGTGCATAATGCGCATTACTGGTGCGATTACAATCCACGAGTGATTCGGCCGGACCACTTCCAACACCGTTTCAGTGTGAATGTGTGGACAGGACTGTTGAACGGCCAATTATTAGGACCCGTGTTTCTGGATCGACTGACTGGTGAGTTTTATTTGTTACTTTGTTTTATTTATTTGTATTATTACTTAGGATTAATTTCCACTGAACGTACTGAACGTAACGTTTACGTTATTATTTGATTCCTGCATTACAAAGGCAGTCTTACACCAGTCAGTAGAAACATTTTAAATGAATGTTAGTAAAATTGTTAATATCTATCATAAAAAAAACAATAGCTCCACACTGATCCGCTTCGATTTATTGGAAATATCTCTACCAAAGATTAGTGCAAATGTTACTTTCGTTTATTGCAGCGGAATATTAATAGCGTTGCTCGAGGTGGAGACAAGATCCTAGACGAATAGGTAAGTACCTACTAAGGAAGGAAGTCATAAATAACGGTTTGCAACACGTGCAGCAAGCGGGGAGCGATGACGTAATACGGTAGATTTTTTTGCCTCGCGCAGGACAATGACTGAGTCAGTATACAGGATGCTTTTAAAAATATTTATATATTATTATTATTATTTTTTTATTTATTTTGTTATTTTTTGTGGAAAAATTGAAAAAAAAAACTAGCCTGAATATTTGAAAAAAAATGCTAGCGCCGTATTTCTAGCGTATAGTTAGATGTACTGTTTAAATATTTGTAATTAATAAAAGTTCACCTTATATATTAATAGGTAGTTACAGTGAGTTTAGCGCAGATGTTTAGTGTTTCTTTAGACGATACAATGTAACTGTATCAATTATATACATTGATAGGTCGTGATTTCCTAAGCTCATTGAGTACATAATTAGTCTATGTTGTTTTGTGATGTATTTTCATTTTGTTTGTTTGAAGAAGTTAGAAAACTGTTAGAATACTTACTGTCATTTAATAAATTAGTGATAAAGTTGTTTGAACGAGATAAGAAACTGTTAAAATACCGCACCTCCTCCATCACTCTACTTAATTGCACACAACTGCTGCAACAGTGGTATCTGTATATGTCCAACATTGGTCAAAACCAGTATGTTAAAATACCTAGGAGTATTAATAGATAATAACCTTTCTTTTAAACCGCACATACAGCTTGTTACAGGTCGACTTAGAAAACTAATATATGTATTTAAAAACTTGAGACATGTTGCAGATCCCAAATTAATAAAGCAAGTATATCTGGCACTCGTTCATTCAGTCTTGGGATACTGTATTACTGTTTGGGGAGGCGCACCTAAAACTACTTTAAAACCCCTTGAAGTAGCACAAAGAGCTATTCTCAAGGTTAGTACTTTTCGTCCGTATTTGTTCCCTACATATCAACTTTATCAATCTTGTGAAGTCCTCTCCGTCCGCAAACTGTTTATTCTGCTCACTACCCTGAAGCAACATTCGAGAGTGAACTATGATAAAACAATTATACCGTCTAGGCGAAGAAAACCTGTAGCTCACCCCGTCAGACCCTTGTTTAAACACCCGTTCGTAAATAAATACTTCTGCTTCTTAGGTCCGTATCTGTATAACAAAATTAATGACATTGTAGACTTACATGCATTAAATAATAAAGCATGTCAGAAAAAGTTGTTTGAATATATCCACAAACTGACCTATGACGAAACCGAAAACCTCCTACATGTACCACACTAGATTAAAACTTCGCACTCACCCTCCCACACACACTCATTCATTTATACATTCTACACAAACGGAGGCCTACTAATCACACTCTTTTTATAATTTCTCTTTTGTTTTTCTTTTTGTGTTTGCATTAATTTTTGTAATTTTAGAGCCGCATTAGTACCTACTTGTTAGCTATTAAATGTTCATTTTTATAGGGAGGATCGCTGTTGTCTGAGATACAGATATTAAATTATCTAGTTCAGACACAGATGTCTTGTAAAACTTATTAGATAAAGCTTAAATGATCTTGGTATTGTAATGAAATGAATAAAAAAAAAAAAAATTTAACTTTACTTAATAAAATTAAGTATTAAAAAAGGTTTTTGGAGGGCGGTATGTTTAGTGCAAATAAAAATAAAGCGATCGGTGTGAAAGGACGTTTTTAGGGTTCCGTACCAAAATGGTAAAAAAGGAACCCTTATGATGTGACTCAGTCTGTCTGTCACAGCTGGATATCTCAAGAACTACTAATGCTATCAATTTGAAATTTAGAACAGTTTTAGATGACGTTTACCCAACTATTTTGCAAATAAGAAAGAAATTACACACACACACACACACACACTTCACACATACACATACACATATAATAATTTAAGAATTAATTATATTTTTAATGTTATTCCATTTTTCCGTGATTCTGATTTATATAATTTTCATTTCTGTTGTTGTATTTTATTTAATTTAATTGTAACTTCTTTTAGAATTATTTTTTGTGGCGCAAATGTTTGTTTATTCCTCTGTTGACATTAGTTCCTAAGTCAAATATAATGGGAGAGTGCGCTGACTCCTGACATACAGGTACACCTAGTTCAGGAGTCAGAGGCTTCAAACAAGTTTATGTAAAAATTATGTCAATAAAGAATTATGAAGAATTATGAATTATGAAATTAAATTTTTTTTTTTTTTTTTTGCAACAGGGGCTGAAAGGGGGTCTTAAAAAATTAAAGTGGAGCTACTAGGGCATGTGGGGTATCATATGAAAGAGCGCTAATTGCACATTCTTAAACATTTTTTCTTTTTTTTTAGGCTGCGTATTTTTCGACTTCTGATGAAAAATGTTAAAAAAAAACCGTTCCCCCCCCCCCCCCCCTATCTCCGAAGTTTGCAAAGAGAAAAATCTGAAATTATTCTATGTGATAGAAGTTTATGTAAAGATTACAGGAAAAATAAAACGATGTCTCTAAATAGCACAGTTTTTCAGGAATTGGAACGGAACCCTCGGTGCGCGAGTCCGACTCGCTCTTGACCGGTTTTTTTTTTTTCTTTCGCTAATCACCTGCATTCGATAGTGCACCTTATTCACAAGAACATCGCCCTTTTATTACGCGATGCTGCGATCTACTCAACTACACTTATCGCGATAACGCGAATATTCGCCGTAGCCCGCTAATGTAGCCCCAGCATAATGTCGAGCGATTACATTGAATGCGACGGCTGCATCTCCTAACAGACACTTGTCGGCCGCACGCCCGCAGCGCTCGCTCGCGGTGGCGATGCGTACAGTGGCACTGGACTAACTATTCATATACTTACCATCTTTTGTACCGCATTTACTGCAAATAAATTACTATAAAAGCCCGAAAGGAAAAGAGGTACTAACGGTCGAATAAAAGGAAACACAATATTTTATAAACATTACATTATAATTTAATAAGAAAGCACATAATATTCTTACATGCTCTAAACAAACTAATAAAATAGTTGACGGTTTCATAGTATGAATATTTCTGCTTAGAGGTAGGACATTTTCTTATTACTAGCAACCTCATTGCATTATATAAATTGACACAGACACTATAGCTATTAGAATAAAATTGTATTACATAGATTATCACAAATGAACCTATCATTGAATTAGCGTTTCATAAAAACCCTAAAAAATTATGGGTAGTAATTAAACGCACATCAAAAATTACCAATATTTCCCAACGAATACGCAAATCAAAAATTTTGTTTGTACATCATAATTTGTATGTCTAAATAAATTAAACTTAACGTCAGGTCAACGGAGCCCCGCTTCGCTGGGCTCCTATTTCTGTCTGCGGAGTATAAAGCAACCTAACAAAACCGACCTCGGGTGCCCAATAATTACAAGTTTTGACATTCAATTAGCTAACTAGTAGTGCAATAAAAAGTATATTAGATGCGCATTTGTTATTTTTGATGAACAGTAAGTATTTGTGACATATAATTAATATTTTTGTTGTGACTTTGGACAAGAATTGATGAATAATAATGATTATTATTTGTACAAGTTTTGATATTCAATTAGTTAATTAGTAGTGCAATCGTTGATTTGGTGCACATGTACCTAGATTATTAGATGTAAGAATATTTTTCTGGTGTGCGATTAATAATTTCCCAAAATATAACAAAATAATAGTCGCATTCAACGGGCAGCACACGGCACAGCGCGTGTCTGCCCGCGCACTTGCGAGGGACGCTTAACACTAGCATATTATGGCACTCAAGTGAAACAATAGCATCCTCGGCGCGAGCTACGGCAGGCTCAGGAAGTAGAACGCGAGGAACGAGAGCGCATAGAACAGACCGCTGAACGCGAGCATCGCCCGGATCGTAGCGCGCAGGCGCCGAGACCCGCGCGCGCCGCGCGACCCGCGCGACCCGCGCCGGTACAGCACCGCCTGCGCGCCGTTGTTGAAGCGCTCCGTGTTCAGAACCTTGCGCGCCAGCGCCATCGAGCTCGCCTTGTCGCCTTCCGCCTCTGACGGCGCCAGGTTGCAGGACACGCGCGGCGACGCCTTCGACAGCCCGTACTGCGACGCCGAGCGCAGCGAGCGCGCCGAGCGCAGCGACACCGTGTCCAGCGCGAACTGCGGCCGCGGCGCCGGCTCCTCGTCCGGCTCGTCGCGCGGCGGAGACGCGGGCCGGCGCGCGCGGCCCGGCGGCGCCAGGCGCGGCGCCACGCCGCCAGCACCCTGCCGGTAGTCCAGCGCGCGCCGCCGCGGGGGCGCGCAGTGCGCCGGGCCCTCCTCCTCGAAGCGCGCCTCCTCGAGAACGCAAAGCAGGCGCGGCGGCGCGGGGCGCAGGCGGCGCGGTGACGCGTAGCGCGCGGCCGGCGCCGGCGCGCGCGCGCCCACGCCCTGCAGCAGGCCGGCGCGCGGCGCCAAGCGGGCGGGCGCGCACAGCGGCATGACGTGCGCGGCTTGCTGGCGCCGCTCGCCGGGCGCGAGGCGCCGCAGCCGCGCGGGGCGCGCCGCCAGCGGCAGGCCGTAGCGGAAGTAGCGGTCGCTGTAGACGACGGTGGCCAGCTCGCCGGCGCGGCGGCCCAGCAGGTTGTAGATGGAGTGCTGCAGGCGGGCGGGGCGCGCGCGGCGCAGCAGGCGGCGCAGCGCGGCCAGCGGGCGGCGCGGGCGGGGCGCGAGGGGCTCGTAGGGCACGCTGTAGAGGCGGCGCGGCTCGGGCCCGCGGCGCGCGTGGCGCAGGCGGCGCGCGCGTCAGGCGGCGGGCAGCGGGCGCGCGCGCCGCGCCAGCTCCAGCTCGTGCAGCGCCTCCAGGACCACGGCGGAGCTCCAGGCCTGCGAGCGGCACGAGTCAGCGCAGTGGGCGCCGCCCGCGTTGCTGAGCTCGGGCAGGCCGCGCCAGGCGCCGGAGCGGAGCTCGGCCAGCAGCGGCGCCAGCGCGGCGTAGGCGGCGGCCACGGTGCGCGCGTGGCGGCCGCAGTCGTGCGCGAAGGCCAGGCGCGCGCGCAGGTAGAAGCCCAGCGGCCACAGCCACTCGGGCCCCTGGTGGTAGTTGAAGCCGTGCGCCACGCTGGGGTCGTCGCCGTTGTTGGAGTTGTCGTAGTCGGGGCGGTAGGCCCAGTCGGCCGGGTCCAGCGTCTTGACGCCGAGCGGGCCCAGCAGGTGGCGCTCCACGGCGTCCAGCGCCAGCCAGGCGTGCTTGGGGTCGAACAGCTCGGGCGCCACGGCCATGGCGACGGGGAAGTTGCAGCGCAGCTGGTAGTCGGCCCAGGGCCGCGAGGCGCCGTGGCTGTCCTTGTAGATGGCGCGGCGGTGCACCAGGTCGGGGCGCAGGTCGGCGGCCGAGGGCGCGGCGGGCACCCAGAAGTAGCGCTCGAAGTGCTGCTGGATGCGCTCGGCCCACTGCGCGTAGCTCCACGACGTCAGGCTGCCGTCGCGGTGGCGCCGCACCACGCCGGGGTAGGGGTAGCGGCCGGCGCGGTGCTGCGCGGCCAGCCAGGCCACGGCGCTGTAGGCCAGCCCCACCAGCTCCACGGCGCTGCCGTCGCGCGGCGTGGCCGGCCGGCCGCGGTTGCCGGCGGGCTCGGACGAGCCCATCTTGTCCATCCAGGTGCCGCAGTTGGCGTCGTTGCCGCCGAACGGGAAGCCGGTGTCGGGGTGGACGCCGATCTGCACGTTGAAGCCCTTGTCGGCCATGTGCGCGTCGATGGCGCGCCCGGCGTTGCGCTCGCGGAACACCAGCCCCTGCGGACAGCAGCGAGTGACGGCGCGACTCACGGCCCGCGGTGGGACGAGTCATTGGCAGAGGTTGGACGCAGGCATTTCCGAGCCAGCGAGCTATCAAATGCCTTCAAAACTTGTACTGAAGAATTTCTTTCTATCTCTCGTATTTCAGGAGTTAATTGAGAAAATGTGAAATTTTACTATGAAACTGACTGTATCGAGCTCTCTACCGCCTGATTCCGGCCTCGTTCCAAGTTGTGGGCCTTACTATCGTATGACGCACAGCAAAAGGTACTTTTATTTGCACAAGGTGCGCCAAACGTGCACCTTCTGCCATATAGGGTGATGTACTTTTTTACTGGATCGAGCTCTCTACCTCCTGAATCTGATCCTATTTCTAGTTGTGGTCTGTACGAGCTACGCTGTACATTGACCTGTGTGGTAGTTTGTACGTCACACTCAGTTATGCACACCAATAATGCTTACCTGTGCATCTCTAACATATTATTTAAGTGTACTACTTTTGTAATTATATTCAGTAGCAATAAATCCATCAAGGGAAACATTCGTCTACTCATTTACATAACATTCAACATAACATAACATAACAAGTACATAACATTTTCACTGTTGGCAGTTACGCCCCAACATGGTCTTTAATATTATTATACGCATACTAAGAACTGCATTTAGTGACGCAATAATTTGAAAGTCCATATTAATTCCTAACTCTTTAATGATTAGTTCAGTATGCATGTGCCAGGACAGGCGCTGATCTATCATGATGGCCAGGGACTGCCAGGTATTTGGTATGTTGTAACCTGTCAATGTTTGTACAAGAGCAATCAGGAATGACGGGGTTGGCGCAGCAGTGGATCGTAATGTGGGACTCGAGCGGCGCCGAGTGTGTGCGCGCGGTGAAGCGTGGGAGTTGCACTTGCAGCCATTTCGTGTGAGGAGGTTACGATTGAGCCAGTCTGCAATCTTAGACAGGCCAATTTCTCTGCTGCTCTTTTAACATTTGCCCATGTCTTACCAGCAAAGACTATGGCGGTATCATCCGCATATGAGAAAATGCAACCCTGGGCAATAATTAGATTGCAAAGACTATTAATATATATGAGAAACAACGCCGGACCAAGGACACTCCCCTGCCCAACGCCATATACGACGTTGTTTCTTCTGAGCTAGTAAACTCCCCTATTTTTACTGTTTGTTTGCGATTAGTCAGGTAGGATTTGAATAGTTCGAGAGGAGGCCCGCTTATTCCGATGCTTTCGAGCCTGTGCTTTTTGAGGTCAAGGAAAACTGCAAGACATTTACTGCCCTTATCCACTGACTATAGTAGATTTTAGCGATAGGACCGCATCTTCAGTAGATTTATCCTGGCGAAACCCAAACTGAGACGGCGACAGAATGTTGTGTTTAGAAAGATATTTGATTAAGCGTGAGTTTAGGAGTCTTTCCAGGATTTTCGAGATAGCTGGCAGTACTGAAATTGGCCTATAGTTCACACTTGTACACAGGCATTATTAGGGTTACTTTCAATGCATCGGGAAAAGTCCCTGCTCAAAACATAGGTTTGCTAAGTTAGGATTGGAACAATGTGTTCGTGTGCAGCTTTTACCTTTTGCTGCGCGTGATACGATAGTAAGGCCCACAACTTGAAACGAGGCCGGAATCAGGCGGTAGAGAGCTCGATACAGTCATTTTCATAGTAAAATTTCACATTTTCTCAATTAACTCCTGAAATACGAGAGATAGAAAGAAATTCTTCAGTACAAGTTTTGAAGGCATTTGATAGTTAGATACGATGGCATTATTCGTTTTTCAAAATGAGACTTTTTTTCTCGGAAATGCCCAAGTCCAACCTCTCCCATAGACTCGCTCCAGTGTGCGGCCGCCTCACCTGGAAGTGCACGTCCAGCGCCTCCTGCATGACGTCGTGCAGCGGCTGGTCGGCGGCGCCGGGCGCCGCGGGCTCGCCCTCATCCTTCGGGAACAGGCGCGCCACCGGCTCCGACAGCAGCCCCGCGCCCTGCGGCGCCTCGCTGCAGTACTGCTTGATGCTCTGCAGCCACCACCACACGGCGTCGCGGCAGTTGTAGCGCGCGTTGCGGCCGCCGTCCAGCAGGTTGGGGATGAGGCCGTGGCGCAGGCACGCCGCGAAGCCCAGGATGTGGCAGCGCGCGTCCTGCGAACGAGCCGAGCGTCACGCCAGCCGCGCGCGCCCGCCCCGAGCGCGCGCGAGCGAGCCTCACCTGGTAGCGGCCCGTCAGCAGCAGCAGGCCGCGCAGCGCCACGAACGTGTCGCGGCCCCAGCAGCGCATGTAGCCCACGGCGAAGTGCGGCAGCCCCGCCGACATGCTGAGCGCGCGCGCCGGCCGCGGCGGCGGCAGCGCGGGCGAGAAGGGCGGCAGCGGCGCCGACGCCAGCGCGCCCATCAGCTGCACGCTGGTCAGCGCCAGCGCGCGCGGGAACGCGCCGCCGCGCACCCAGGGCGCCAGGCGCGCCAGCGCCGCGCGCGCCACGCCGCGGTGCAGGCCGCGCAGCAGCGCCTCGTAGTACGCCGGCACCAGGAAGCGCGGCAGCGCCGCCAGCGGCTGCAGCACGTCGCGGTAGCGCGCCGCCACGGGCGCCAGGCGCGGCTCGCGCTCCAGGCGGCGCCACGCGTACTCCAGCAGCCAGTCGCCGGCGCGCAGGTTGTCGCACAGCGGGTGGCCCAGGTCGTCGGCCGGCGCCAGCTCGGCCAGCAGCGAGGCGGCGCCCTGCAGGCCGGCGTACACCAGCGGGCCCCAGCCCGGCACGTCGTACACGCCGCCGCCGCCCGCCTCGCGTTCCTCCGCGTCGCAGCGGAACAGCAGCGCGTTGAAGTCGGCCAGGTCCAGGTCGGCCAGCGCGGGCGCCAGGCCCAGCGGGTCGGCGGGCGCGGCGTGCAGCGCGTCCACGTGGCGCTGCAGCGCGACCAGCGCGTCGCGGTGCGGCGCGCGCGGCGCCACGCGCACGGCCACCACGCTGCCGGGCAGCAGCGCGCGGAACTCCAGCACGGTGTGCGCGCCCTCGGAGCGCGCGCCGGCGAACACGCCGGACTGCGCCAGCGGCACGCCGCGCCGCACGCTGCACTCGTACTCGTCCAGCCCGTTGATGAGGCGCGCGTGGCGCGTGAAGGCGCCGGGCGGCCGCAGCGCGCGCCCGTCCGTGCTGCGGGTCCAGCGCTTATTATTACAGAACGACTCACGCGATTATACTTTTTCTTCTAAACGACAACTAAGTACAAACCACCAATAAGGAATGCAAAATCGACTCTGAATTTTAAGGTGGCAGCCATTTTAATAAATAAATTAAAAAACCTAATTTCCTTCGTCTGAAACGAAACTTGGACTCGACTCGTGTTATATCGTGTGTTAGTGATCGACACAGATGCAACAACAACCAACCGGTGCTCCTTGTGGCGCAGACAGGCCTCCAGCAGGATCTCGTCCAGCTGCCCCTCGAAGCGCAGCGGCGCCACGTGGCGCCCGGCGCCGGCCGCGTCGGGCGCGCTGAAGGCCGTGAAGGCCACCAGGATCACCGACTGCCGACACACACGTCATGAGACACCCTGCACTGCGCTCCCCGCGCCCGGTGCTGCCGGCGGTCATGCGTGGCACTTTGCCCGTCGTTACGGGTCGTCAGAAGTCTGACAGCCAGTCTTACCAAGGGGTATCGTAGTACCCAGTAACTAGGTTGTGGAAGTCAAATAAGCAGTCGCTCCATGTAAAATACTGGTATTCGGCTGAATCCGGTTACACTAGAAGCCAACCCCAACATAGTTGGGAAAAGGCTAGGCAGATGAAGATATACTTTCTTCGTAATAATAATATCATTACACCATTAAATTAAATAAATTTATTTATCAACTAGCGGACCCGACAGACGTTGTCCTGTCTGAACGATCCTAGAACGCGACTGCAGCGCCACCTACCGGGTCCAATTGTGTTGTCAAACCATCCAGGAACCCATTGAAATATACACAAAAAAAATAATTTAAATCGGTCCAACCCTTTAGGAGGAGTTAGGTGACAAACAGACGTACAGAAGAATTATATATTGTACGGGTTGTGGTAGTTAACTCCGTACACCGATTAGTCGTGAAGATTTGAAGTTCAGTTGTATAGAGAAACACGTTCCACCAAGATGCACTAATAGTTCAGTTTATTTAAGTTAGGAGTAAGTTACAGTTCAAGAGTGGAAGGCGATTATTTCTGTCAGTTGTTGATAGCCACTCAGTTATAAGTTCACTACATGTAAATTCGTTAGTCATGTTATTTTATAATGCTAAATTATGACGCGCATCGTTGGCCTAAAGTAGGTTACAGAGTAAGCAAAAAAATGTGCGGCGCTGAGACCGTACATATATATTAAGATAAGAAATGGCTTTAATCAAAGCTCTAACAATTCCCATTTTCCTTAAATTATTATTGAACACTAATATAATATTTGCGCGTGTTTTTGTGAACGTCAAAAAAATCTTTATTTAATCGCAATTGATCCAACTGTTTACAAACAGTAACCGTCGTCCACATGCAGCAGTCGCGGGTGGGCACTGACCTGGCGCTGGCGCGGCTCGTGGCGCGTCACGGCCACCACGTCGGCGTCCACCTGGTCCACGAACACCTCGTCGTAGCCCGCCGCCGCCAGCTGCGCGTGCAGCTCGTTGAGCGCGCGCCGCGCCGCCAGCACGCCGCTCTGCAGCGACACGTCCTCGGCGGCCTCGCCCCACGCCGCGTACTGGCGCGCCTCGTCCACCACGTGCACGGCGTGCGGCACCAGCTCGTCCAGGCCACGCGTGGAGCCCGTGGCGCAGCACGCCATGGCCACGAGCGCGGCCGACGGCAGCACGTCGAACACGCTGCGCTTCTCCAGCGGCGACGGGTTGTCGTGCGTCTGGTCCAGCAGCATGGCGTGCGCCACGCGGGGCTGCGCGGCGCGGCGCGGCGCGCGCAGGAAGGCGCCCACGGCGCGGCCCCCGAAGCGGTGCACCAGGCGGCCCTGCTCGTGCGCGTCCCACGCGCTCAGCGCCTCTGCGGACAGCGCACTTCACTCAATTGATTGTAGTGCGGACGTGTGTCGACACACAGCCTACATTCCCATCCTATACTATTAAATGAACGATATTTTTGCCGCTGCAACCACGACATTAACTTTGACGCGCGTATACGGTTCCGCCTTTTCCGTTTTAGAAAGATATTAACATCATTAAACGTTATTATTTATTGATTTATTTACAATTTTCTAAAAAAGCATCTTGGAGCGACCTGTAGCTCAAAGATGAAGTTAAAACGAACGAGAGGAAAAAAAACCGGGCAAGAGCGAGTCCGACTCGCGCACCGAGGGTTCCGTTCCGATTTCTGAAAAAGTGTGCTATTTAGAGACATCGTTTTATTTTTCCTGTAATCTTTACATATTAAACTTCTATCACATAGAATATTTTCAGATTTTTCTCTTTGCAAACTTCGGAGATAAGGGGGAGGGAACGGTATTTTTTTTTTACATTTTTCATCAAAAGTCGAACACTGTGCGGCCTAAAAATATGTTTTGAGAATGTGCAAACAGCGCTCTTTCATATGATACCCCACATGACCTAGTAGCTCCACTTTGAATTTTTAAGACCCCCTTTCACCCCATGTTGCAAAAAAAATACATATGTATATTTTTATTTCTTTTTTATTTGCAAAATAGTTGGGTAAACGTCATCTAAAACTGTTCCAAATTTCAAGTTGATAGCACTAGTAGTTCTTGAGATATCCAGCTGTGACAGACAGACAGACAGACTGAGTCACACCATAAGAGTTCCTTTTTTACCATTTTGGTATGGAACCCTAAAAAGGTCACGCCACTCGGAGTTTTTTTCTGGTGTTTTTGCAAAAAATTCATTCATGAAGCTACTTACAGCTGGGTTAGAACAATAGATAAACGATGAACAAAAAACCGGCTAAACTCGCACCATTATCTATGTTCGAACCATTTAAAACCCTACTGTAGCATGTGTGTACTCATATCTATGTGTGCGTGCAAGGAGCGATCGTTTTAAACCCTGTATGAACGAGTAGCTAAGTAGTATCGAAATAAACTCATCATAAGCAACACCTCTTTGAATTCATCGACGTCCTTACAAACAAAACTAAACCGTATCACCAAGGAACAACCTATAAAAACGGCCAAAAAATCACATTTGTTGTATGGGAGCCCCATTAAATACTTATTTTATTCTGTTTTTAGGGTTCCGTACCAAAATGGTAAAAAAGAAACCCTTATGGTGTCACTCAGTCTGTCTGTCTGTCACAGCTGGATATCTCAAGAACTACTAATGCTATCAACTTGAAATTTGGAACAGTTTTAGATGACGTTTACGTTTTTTGTTTTTTGACGTTGACGTCTATTTTGCAAATAAGAAAGAAAAAAAAAAATATATTTTTTTTGCAACAGTGACTGAAAGGGGGTCCTAAAAATTCAAAGTGGGGCTACTAGGGCATGTGGGGTATCATATGAAAGAGCGCTGTTTGCACATTCTCAAACATTTTTTTTTCTTTTTTTTAGGCCGCATAGTTTTCGATTTTTGATGAAAACTGTAAAAAAAAATACCGTTCCCCCCCCCTTATCTCCGAAGTTTGCAAAGAAAAAAATCTGAAATTATTCTATGTGGTAGAAGTTTATGTCAAGATTACAGGAAAAATAAAACGATGTCTCTAAATAGCACACTTTTTCAGAAATCGGAACGGAACCCTCGGTGCGGGAGTCCGACTCGCTCTTGACCAGTTTTTTTAGTACTCGTATTTGCTGTTATAGCGGCAACAGAAATACATCATCTGTGAAAATTTCAACTGTCCAACTATCACGGTTCATGAGATACAGCCTGGTGACAGACGGACGGAGGGACAGCGGAGGCTTAGTAATAGGGCCCCGTTTGGTACCCTTCGGCTACGGAACCCTAACAATAGATGTCGGTCAACAACCTTTTACTAGTTGACATAGAACAATAGCTTCTTCAATGAGTCGTTTGCATAAGATAAGATAAGATAAGATAAGATAATATTTATTTTGTGAAACATAGAGTGATCCTAATTACCCGACTGCGCCAGAAGCATGTGTACGGTTTTCAGCGCACGCTTTTTACTGATTATAGGATATCAAATGAAACGATGTAATTTGTATCGAGTCCACGACCTTAAACTATTGATGAATGACGTGTTGCCATGCCGCGGAATGCGAACTGAACTAATGATTGCATGTGCGGCCGCAGCGGGAGTGTGCTGTATGTATCACTGTGTGGCACGCTCTGCGCCCTGAACGGCTCGATGGATTTTAGCTTCAAGTGTCGTTAGAATGTCATGTGTATATAGGTTACTATACAAACTCATTAAATAATAAAACTAAAAAATATGAAATAAAAAAAGTAATTACTTAAAGAAATTAAAAAACCAGACTGCGGTAAAAAACTTAAGTAAAAAAAAACCGGTCAAGAGCGAGTCGGACTCGCGCACCGAGGGTTCCATTCCGATTTCTGAAAAAGTGTGCTACTTAGAGACATCATTTTATTTTTCCTGTAATCTTTACATAAACTTCTACCACATCGAATAATTTCAGATTTTTCTCTTTGCAAACTTCGGAGATAAGGGGGGGGGGGGACGGTATTTTTTTTTTACATTTTTCATCAAAAGTCAAAAACTATGCGGACTAAAACAAAATAAAAGAATGATTGAGAATGTGCAAACAACGCTCTTTCATAAATATGATACCCCACATGCCCTAGTAGCCCCACTTTGAATTTTTTAAGACCCCCTTTTAGTCCCTGTTGCAAAAAAAAAAAAAATATTTTTATTTCTTTCTTATTTGCAAAATAGTTGGGTAAACGTCATTTAAAACTGTTCTAAATTTCAAGTTGATAGCATTAGTAGTTCTTGAGATATAGGTCTCGACTGGTTTGACATTGCGCGGTGACCGCTGCGCCTTAGTGCGCACGCGACGTGTACAATACCGTTAGGTTAGTGATGTCCAGCGAGTCGATAGTTTATCGCACTTACTATCGATTATCGACACCGACCAACTGGTTCTACGTATACATAATATCATAGAATAAAGACATCTTTTACTGTGTGATGTATTCAATAAATGTAAATACATATCAATGTGATTGTAATATTAAATAGATGAGAGTAATTGTAAACCAGTGTTGTAAATATTAGTGTTGTTAGTGTTGTGTAGTATTAGTGTTGTAAGTATTAGTTCAATAATGTAGTAAATTATTATTAATTAAATAAATAGGTAAGTAGTAGCCTACAGTATCACATGAGTGTTTTAATACCTAATTATGTACAGTTGCATACAAGACTTTATCTACACCCATCATGAATCCTCTATAAAAGGTTCTGAAACCACAGCGTAGGTAGGTATTGTACAATGTTGTAAGAACTCTATGTATTTTCATGGAAAGTTTAGTATCTAATACAAAGTATGTACAGTAATAGGGGCCATTAACGCTCTCCGAATACAATATAATAACGCGTTCAAGGTGCTGGTGGGGCTCCCACGCTGCTGTAGTGCATCTGCGATGTTTGCGCACGCGCACACAGACGGCTCTCACACTGTTCCGCACGCGTGGGAGCGCCAACACCATCCTGAACGTGCTCAGCCACAAGCTGGACACTGCACTGGGTTCAAGCACAAGTGCGTGTGCCAGCGGCCCAGAGGGCGGCAATACTTCATTTTTTTGATCCTGTCTAACCATTTTATATCAAGAGGGATGGAGCAGCGCGCGCAGGTGGATGTAGTTTACACCGACTACAGCAAGTGTTTTGACCGTATAGATCACAGAGTGCTTTTGCAGAAGCTACAGAGTGTTGGTATACATGGTGATCTATACCGTTGGTTTTGTTCTTACATAGAGAATCGGGTGCAGGCCGTTGTTCTTCATGGCTATACGTCGGGGTGGGTCACGGTGCCATCTCGGGTACCTCAAGGTTCACTGCTGGGTCCTCTGCTGTTTGTTATATTTATATCTGACATCAAGTCTTGTTTTAAAAACTCATACATCTTGCTATATGCAGATGATATGAAAATCCTCAAAGAAATACGTACCTTAGAGGACTCGCAACAACTCCAGGATGACCTAAATAGATTTGTTGACTATTGCTCTCGCAATAAGCTCCAGTTGAACATATCAAAGTGTTGTTATATGAGTTGTACACGACAGAAAACTAATTTAGGTAATGGATATAAACTGGAAAACCAGTCAATTAGCCGAGTAGATTACATTAGAGACCTAGGAGTGATCCAAGATAGCAAACTCTTATATGATAAACACATTGATTACATTGTTAAAAAAGCATCTAAAGCTATGGGGTTTATTATGAGAGCGTCGGCCTGCTTCCGGTCTCTAAAAACTGTCAAAATATTGTATTGCGCGTATGTGCGTAGCCATCTCGAGTACGCATCCCAAGTGTGGAACCCGCAGTACCAAGTTTACATATCTCGAATTGAAGGCATTCAACGCAAATTCTTAAAATATTTAGACTACAAGGCGCACAGGCACACTTCAGACTACATTGCCCGATGTAAACATTATCATTTTCTACCTCTTGAACAGAGGCGCAATGTTAGTGACATCTGCTACTTGTCTAACATAGCGAATGGCGCTATTGACTGTCCGGAGCTCCTTGCGAATGTATCGCTTCGCACCGGCCAAAGGAGTTTAAGGCAACGGCCACTATTAGATGTACCATTTGCCGCGACCAATTATAGACGGAACACATTTCATATCCGTAGTGCAAGGAGCTTTAATGATCTTGCATCGCGGCTAGACTTTGACCTTGACTTATTCTGCACCAGCTCGAGAGCGATAAGGAAGCGCGCAGGTGATGGGTACTTTGGGGATCGTGTGAACGTCCTTTAGGTAGCTTTTCACTTGTGCATACTCGATTACTGCTTGTGCTGTAATCTATAGGGTGTCGACATAAATGGAACATTGACTGAACTACATATAAATTTGAACTTAATCTCGTTTTCTGTAGTGTTTGTAGTTGTTTAAAAACTGTAATTGTTTACTATTCTTCTTTTTTTTCAATTTTTTATCACTCCCCTTGGTTTGTATACCAATAATATATATTGCACTAAGTTACCTATATGTGTGGACTTGTAATTAGCTAAATAGTTACCTATATTGTAATTATTTTAATTATTTGTCTGTAAGTCCTCCTAAAAGATAAAAATAAATAAATAATAAATAAATAAATAAATTTTGACGAGATAGAAATTCATAAAGATACCACGTGAGTAAGGAAGGGATCGAAAAAGCAAAGGAGTTGCATAATGAAATTTAGTACAACATTATAACACCCGTTTGGATGATATTATGGTTACTATGACACTGGCTGTTTTAATGTTGGCAATAAGCTAACTGTTTCAGAAACTTTTATAGAGGATTTATAGCATGGGTGTAGATAAAGAAATACTGGTATTAATTAATTGCAATATTAGAAGATATAACTTCCAGAATAAATGTGCTAAATTATGTGTGTAGCAGAAATATGTACCCGAAAAGCGCTTTTGTTTTATGTATAGATTAGTGCAGTGAGCCAGCTGGGATAAATATTAACGAACACTTTAAACTATAAAAAATATAAACGAGTCGTACCGCGAATGAGCGACGTGATGCCGAGCCGGTTGACGAAGATGTTGTCCACGTGGTCCGAGTTAGTGAAGAGCTCGGCCACCACGTACAGGTCGGGCTTGACGTTGCGCGCGCAGTCCAGCATGTACTCCGCCACCTGCACACAGCGCGCGTCAGCACACACACAGCCCGCCCCCCGCCCCCGCCCGGCGGACACTCACGTGCAGCGGCGTGGAGTGGCAGTTGTCCAGGCGCACGCCGTCGAACACCTCGGCCGTGAGCTCCACGTACTCGCGCATGTGCGCCCACAGGAACGGGCAGTCCTCCGGCTTGGCGCCGTAGCGCAGCTTGACGCTGTCGCCCCACGCGATGAGCTCGCGGCGCAGGTACACGCGCGCGCCGGCCGGCTTGGCGGCGAAGTCCACCAGCGGGTCGGCGTCCATGACCCAGCCGTTGTGCGCCATGCAGTGGCGGCCCGCGTCCGCGTACAGCGCCGCCTCCACCTCGCTCAGCGAGCTGCTCTCCACGGCGCACGCCCACGTGAAGTACCTGCGGCAGTGGCACGTCAGTGAGCTGCGTCCCCCACCTCCCCCCGCCCCGCCTGTCGCGCGCTCACCTGGGCACGAGCGGGTGCTGCGCGCTCACCTCCTCGACCTTCGGCCCGTCGGCCTGCAGCCGATAATATCTGAAAACGAGTCGGCACTGAGTTGTGTGTTCGCATAGGAACGATTAGTGCGGCAGCAGACGGGCGCGGCTCACCTCATGCCGGCGACCACGTTGTCGACGGCGGCGCGCAGCTGGTCGCGCAGCGTGTCGGCCGCGGCCTCGTTGAGCTGCTCCAGCTTGCGCTTCATCTCCTCGCAGCACTTCTTCAGGCGCGACTCCTCGTCGTAGCACTCCGCCCTGCAACAACACACGCTGACGAGGTGCCGCGCGCGCGCGCGCCGGCGCGGCGGCGGCTCACCTGTACACGTTGTAGAGCTGCAGCGCGCGGTCCATGTCCACGGTGGCGCGCAGGCGGCGGTGCAGCGCGTCCGGCAGCAGGCGCAGCTCGGCGGCCGGCGCGGCGCCCGGCGCCGGCACCCTGCGCAGGCGCACACGTTAGAGAGGCAGGCGCGGCGCGCACGCGGCGGCGCTACACTCACTTGTTGCGCGCCATGTAGTAGAACTCCTGCACCAGCTCGGCGGCGTTGCACGTGTACAGCTCGTGCAGGCGCGCCTCCGGCAGCAGCTGCGTCAGCAGCAGGTGCTTGATGGCCTGCGGACAGAGGGCGCGTGAGCGGCCACTGAAAAAAATGCAGGCTCTGTCTCTTCTCTTTCGCTCATCAACCACCGCATTGAAAATAGAGTCCACCGAAGGAGACCTTTTCGATATGCCAATATTGTAGAAAATGTCTGGTTTAAAACATATAATTTCATAGTCAAAACAGAGAATGGCAAGTTTTGGAAACTGAATGATAGGGAATTCAAAATTTTTATAATAACGGAAGGATTTTATAAACAAAGGGACTTCTTTATGGTGCCAATAATTGGAACTTCGGCATGCAATATCCAAGTCGTCCACTTTTTGAACAAGAGGGTGGGAGGATGTAGTAATGACTGTAGCCCAGAATCTCGATGCTAGATACTGCCTTCTCAAGGCCAACTGTGATTTATTGATGACGTATAAAGCTAAGTCATCAGCATACCGAAGAATTTGACAGTCGTTGTTAAAGCATGAACCGATGTCAGCTGTATATAAGTTATACAGTAAGGGACTAAGAACAGAGCCTTGTGGTAGGCCCCTTCATGACATCCTGACGTCAAATTCCTCACCTGGGACTCTCTAACCCAAAGACCGTGACGTGAGCAAACTACAGATGCACTGTACCATTCTCTTCGGTATTCTCAGCTGTTGCAATTTTTGCCTGAGAATTGGAAGAAGAACACTGTCATAAGCAGAGAAAATGTCTAAAAAGGCAGCGCCTACGGATTCATTTTTCGAAAATGATGCGCGTATATCTGAAACCAAAACTCCAACACTATCCAAAGTGCTGAGTCCATTGATATATATACACTAGATTAGCAATTACCGCGCCAAGGCGTTGCCACTGGACATACGGCCACGGCCGTATGCGTAGCTAACGTCAGTTCAGTGCTCTGTATGACGGCAGCCGAAGTGAACCGAGTGACACGCGACAAAAAATATCGCCAAAACGGGTAAATGCGTAATGAAAGAATGCGATTCTAGATCACAAAAACTACCGGAATTACTTTTCACACGTAAGTTTATTGTTTCTGTGTTTATATCATCGTAAAAACGCAGTAAAATAAATAAAATGTAGATTTTTTTTTAATCATGATCAGTGTTATAACTAAAAACTATGTTTTAGTTTCCCACATTTGTGGGAGTTTTTAATTTATGGAATAATATAAATTTTAAATATTTTTTAATAATAATTAACAATGTTCCAGAGTACCTAAAGATGCAATCAATTTTCTCAATCAATAATCCGATTGCTGAGAATGACTGGCTACCTACTAAATCTAATGTCATTTGTTTGAAGCACTTCCGTGATCAAGATAAAATAGGCCCAAAAAGCGTATGTGGCCGTGTTTATTTGTCCAATCAAGCAATTGTAATGCTTATTGTAAGTAATGATTTTATGCGGCAATTCATATTATAAAATTATAGGTAATGCCAACAAAAAATGCCTTCTCATTGAACTACCACAGCAACAAATTAGTTTATATCGACTCAAACTACATTGTGCACTGAATGTTTTTTTCAACTTAGTTTTTAGATTGTAAAGAGCTGTTTTGCCTACAATAAATTGTATATTTTTCAGGACAACCGTTATTCTAAAGAGCAGGTGGAGCTTTCAGAAGAAGAAAATATGGATGTGGATGCTGTGGAAACCGACGAAGAGATAGTCGAAATAACTGAAACGCCCCGAAAGCCCAAAATGAGGAAAATAATTCACCGTTTGAAAAAATTATCGGCTAGAAGACTAAGAAAAGGAAAAAAATATATCACAAAAAATAAAAGACTAGAAATAAAAAAAATAAACGATAGAGGAACTGAAAAAAAAACGTATGTTGAGCGAAGAAGACGAAATGCAGCTAAATGTAAATGATGAAACAGTGCAATTCATGGAAGAATTAAAAAAACCTTCAAAAAGGAAAGGACTTATAGAAAACTGACTCTTTGGGGAAAAGAGAATTTTTTAAGGATATTGGTATTCTCACGGTGGCATCACAGTTCATCTTCGCCAACATCTTATACATTAGGCAAAATATACATTTGTACAGTAAAAACAGTGATATTCACAATATTAACACCAGAAATAAGGACAAATTACGTGCTCCATTTCATCGGCTTCATAAGGTTCATAACTCATTTGTTGGTCTTGGTATAGCTTTTTATAACAAGCTACCTTCTTCTTTGCTAGATTTGCCTTTTAATGCGTTTAAAATTAAAGTTAAATCCAATCTTTGTTCAAAGGCATACTATTCTATCAACGATTACTTAAACGATAAGAATAGTTGGTCGCTGTGATTAACTCAAGACAATGTTTATGTTATGTTCTTTCTCCAGGATCAGCTTACATAATGACAGGTTACATGAGTTAAGTACTAAAATTGTTTATTTTATTTGACAAAAATATAATTTAATGTATTGTGTTGCGTAAATTATTTTGCATAGGTACTATTGTATAGAATCTAGTTCTTCTAACTGAACAGACAGCTGTGCTGCTGGGGAGTTTGTTCCGCTACTTCTTCTTCCCAGCTAAAGCACTAGGAAGTGGTGAAGGGCGGGCGTTTTGTGGGGACTGTCTTACTGTAATTTTGACGTTCAAAAAGTGCTGATTCTCAGCCTAATTTGAATAAAGGACTTTTGATTTTGATTTTTGATTTTGAAACCGAAGGTTTTGTCTTTGCGATTATGGACGAAGTTATGATGACGAACAACTACCGGAAATATATTGTGAAGGACGGCACGGTTGACATCTGTCGGGGATTCCACCGTCCGGGGGAATCAATCCGTCACATTATTTCTGACTGGTCTCGTCTGGCTAACGGAGACTACTTGCATAGGCACAAACTTGTAGCCAGGATTATCCACCAGCAACTTGCTCTGAAATACAGTCTTGTGGAATTGGAAGTACCGTACTGTAGGTATGTGCCCGACCCAGTTCTCGAAAATGGCAATATTACGTTGTATTGGGATCGATCTATCATCACTGACAGGACTATTGTTGCCAATAAGACAGACATAGCGGTGATAGATCGATTAGAGCGGTGCACAATGATTATTGATATAGCGGTCCCGCATGACGAGAACCTCGTGAAAGCTGAAAAAGATAAGCAGATTAAGTATCTTGACCTGGCTCGCGAGGTTGTCGACATGTGGGATGTGATACAGCAATCGTTGTGCCGATAGTCGTGACGGCTAATGGCATAATAGCCAAGAGCCTCGATCAACACCTGAAGAGGCTCTCGTTAGGCAGCTGGATTAAGGAAGATTGCTCCAGAAAGCGATACTTCTGGACACCGCACGTATCGTTAGGAGGTTCCTCTCTAAGCAGCCCTGACCACTGGTACCTTGGACCCTGTTCCCGATACCGGTGGGCTACTATTTTTAATCTTTTTTAATGTTTTTATATTTAAATATTTAAAAATGTAAATTAAATGTATGAAAATTAACTAAAGGAAATAAAAAATGTTCAAAAAGAAAATGCCTTGATTATTTTCATTACATATAACCTTCTAATACACATCTAATAAGAAATACATAATTCACATACTTAAAAAATAATTTAACGTTTACCGTTTAAACGTTACGTTTTTTTTTAACGTTTAAAAAGTTGGGTAAAATTTCGAATGGGTAGGCAACCCCATCCCGCCATTGCATGTTTATATTGCGGTCTTTGTCTAATCTAAGCGACAGTATTGTTCTTGCGACTTGTGTAAGTGAGACAGATATATGTTTACTTTTAAATGTTTAGTGGTTTCAAAGCTACGTCGTCGCATTTAAATAGTGGTTATAGTTTTTTTACACATTTTAATGAGGTTTGCTTCTCTAGTTATATATAACTCAATGGCTGAGTCCCTTTCTAAAACCAAATTGAGACCTAGGTAGTAAGTCTGGATTCTACTATAAATTCAAGTTGGTTCTTTACTAGGTATTCCAATAATTTTGCCAGGACTGATGACAAAGCAATTGGTCTGAAGCTGTTTGGGTCATCAGCGTGCTTGCCAGGTTTTAAAATCGGAATGATAATTTGAGTTTTCCACTGATCGGGGACCCAGCCATTGGTGTAACAAAAATTTAAAATGTCTAAAAAATATTTTTTGCTCTATGACCTGCGTGTGACATAAAGGAATAGACAATTCCGTCTATAGGGGGGGCAGAGTCATGAACATGAACGCTTACCTACGTGTTTTGTGAAAATTATCTAATCTAAACAGACATTAAATTATTGACTAAATTAAAGTACTTACATACATAGTACTTACTACATAGTAAATACTTTATTACATATTTCACTATTGTACATATTTGGTTATTTACAATTTTCTTTGTGTATTAGCATTAGTTTTCTTTTGTAACTTAGAAATTAAGAAATTGATTGTAACATTTTCAAACCTATTTCATGTATAACAGTAGCAACAGATGTTAACGGAACGAAGGAGCCTGGATCTCACGACACAGGGAATCCTAGTGTGAGTTCCAGGAAACAACACAACAAAATACAATATAATTATTCTTATTCTATTCTTATATCGCACACCTAGATCTAAACTGAGACAACTCAAACATCGTTATTTTGAGTTATATAAGTTGTTAAACTGTCATGGTCACTAACACTGTTATTAACACAAACGGGATATTTACCATGTTTACTGTTTTTGAGTTCCCGATATTTCGGCAGTGTTGCAAGCACCATGATCACGGATAAACTGAAGTTATTGCGGGTGGGTGTTTTATGAGCAGAAAAATCGGTCTACCCGATCTAATCGGTCTAATCGGTCTTGTTCGTTTTTTGCACTCAGTACCACTACCACTGTCACTCGCAACTCGATTCTGTTCCCGAAATCCCGACATACGAAACTCACTGTGTCCGCTCGCGAACTTTTTTCGGCACTTTTTTGGATTTGACACAGCTGAACCACTGGATTCCAAGCTCTCGACAGTTGAAACCCATCATCCCGGTTGAAGTTCCTATATTTGGTCATTTCAATAGCTTCTCTAACCAGTCTAGGAATATAGTGGCGTTCTGTCGAGATGACCTGAGGGTTATGTAACTCAATCCAGTAGTTCGATCCTGATTCCAGAAGATGTTGAGCTATGGCCGATTTTTGGGTGTCATTGTTCTTCAAGGCCCTGATATGCTCTGATATTCGACAAGCTACCGTACGTTTCGTCTGACCGATATACGACTTGCCGCAACTGCAGTCTACTTTATAAACACCGGGCTTTTCCAGCGGAAAGTTGTCCTTCGGCGAACGCAGCATCTGAGACAACTTTTTGAAAGGAGTGAAGATAGTCTTTACGGCGTATTTCCGAAGAATGTTGGCAACCTTATCTGTCACTCCCCTCACGTACGGCAAAAATGCTGGCTGCCTCTCGACCTCGCACTTCCGGTGCTCAACACCCACCCGCAATAACTTCAGTTTATCCGTGATCATGGTGCTTGCAACAGTGCCGAAATATCGGGAACTCAAAAACAGTAAACATGGTAAATATCCCGTTTGTGTTAATAACAATTTTGAGTTATTTTTGAAAAACAGTGATTATCGATAAAAATTATTGAATTTTAGCCCCAGTTTGTATACAGTGACATTTTACAAGCTATTTATTATATAGAATCAAATTAAATTGTATAACTTCCCTAACAAAAAATGCAGATATACCTACGTTTTTATCGTCTCCTGAAAAATTACCTTTTTTGAGTTGTCTCAGTTTAGATCTGGGTGTGCGATATTTGAAATGCCGATGCGTGCTATATACACACTAGGTGTTGCACACACGGACGAAGCGGCCGAATTACTAAACGCATGGAGCTGCCCGATCTCCTCCCAAAATTTGCAGGTAAGATAAATCATGCAGTAGGCATTTATTGCATGCTATTTTTAATTAGAGATAATTTGCACAACATTAAATGGTGCGTCCATTTGATTTTAAATGCTGACTAATGGTACTTATATCTCTAACTAGCACTTGCCGCGCGGCTTTGCCCGCGTGGATATCGGAAAATATTCCACGGGAACGTGCAACCGGGAAATGCTTCCTTATTCTTCGTCTACATTACAAAGGGAATCTCTGTGTAAAAATTCAGCTTTCTAGGTTCAAAGGTTTGGGCTAGGTGTTGATGAGTCAGTCAGTCAGTCAGTCAGTCAGTCAGGACTTCTCTTTTTATTTATATAGATAGATAGATAAGTAGTTTCATCTTGGATCACTATTGCGTAGGTACTTCTATCTACTAACAGGCGACAATGCGGCCAAACTTTAATCTGTTCCGCTCAACTGTTGAAGAATCAAATATGATTCAAAACAATAGAAAAAGTAATTGTGTCTCATTAGTCACAGTTGAGCTACTACGAACAAATACAATAACATTATACCTGGTACCTACAGTAACATTGTATATACCTACTTGTAATTGTTTTGAAATGTATTAATTTCATCAGTTCACGAAAGATTTACACTGTTATTTATTTATTTTATTTTTATTTGTTTTATTTATCGTTTATTCTCAGGTATAGTATAACCCACAGCATCAATAAGTTAAATTAAATTATTCAAATTAAAATTAAATTACCTACATAATTAAAATTTAATTATAGAGCAGGCGATCAACATCCAAGCCTTATCAGCCAGCGTTGACCCCAGACCGACGTCAGAGACATTATCCCTCAAACGGGGCCAAGGGTGCTGTTTATGAGATGCTGGAGAGCTTGGAAGGCACAATTTGTATGCCTCAAGGATATCTCTTTACCGGTAACTTGTTTTTATACAGCGTGTATGTAACCAGTGGCAACCTTGCAAGCGGTCACTGTAGCACCGCAATAACTTGTTATACATAGTGTAATAAAACCTAATCATGTGAGTAAATTACCTACTCCAGACTCCAGCTAAATATTTATTTTACCCACGGGTCTTTTGTTAGCAGAATCTAGATTTATTGGATTTAGAATTCGGAGGACGGGACCCAACAAACGTATCTATTGTGGGGGAGCAAGACGTATCTATTGTCAAGTAGCATCGCTAATTGTATAATTCTGGGTTAATGCGCATTATAATTAATGTCAGTACTTTGTGTAATGTAAGTGTTTTGCATAAATAAAGTCAAAATTCAAATTCAAATATTGTTGTTTGATTGCTATACCATTTAGTACTATTATTGCATGTTCGATATTTTTATATTAATAATATTGTAATTCTGAGATGGCGACACGCCGCCGGTTGACGCTGAAAACCAGCGCCTTGACTCGTGCCTTTGTGCACGCGTTACGGACTGCGCGCTTTGCTTTGTGCTTTGTGCGGGTTGTGGACGGGGTTGCTGAGCGTCAGCCGTTTCGCGCGTTAGTGACGCATAAATAAGTAGTGTTGCTTTTCTTTTTATGTTTAAAATATAACTACCCCATTTCTTTTGTTTTTTAGGCTTGTGTTAAAATTAAATTCATGTATGTGCGTCATTTTTCGGGTGAATAAATAGTTTTTCTTTCTTTCTTTCCAATTCTCAACCATAATTATTACAAAAAACCGGCCAAGTGCGTGTCGGACTACGCACAATGAAGCGTTCCGTAGTTGGGATAAAATTATCCCAAGAACAAACTTAACAAGAATAGATCTCAAGAATAGATCGTACCAAAACAGCGACTACGTATTTTTCTCAAGAACGTATAGTTAAATTCGGTGTACCCCAGGGAAGCGTTTTGGGACCATTATTATTTATCATTTATATAAATGACTTTCCGAAATGTATTGAGCATCCCATGACTCTTTTTGCTGATGATAGCACAGTCGCAATAGCTTGTAAGAATACTGACACCTATGAACTTGACATTAATAATGCTTTATCTTCTATAATTTACTGGTTAGACAATAATAATCTAAAAATTAATTTAAATAAAACACAAATCTTGCATTTTAGTCAAAGAATACCAGTAAGAAATGATATTAATCTCAGCTATAAAGATCACCCTATATGCAGAGTTGGTAATGCCAAGTTCCTTGGAATAACCATTGACGAAAAACTTAATTGGAAAAATCACGTTGAAGCAATCAGTAAGAAAATTAGTAGTTCTTCGTACGCATTGCATAAACTTGCCCCAATCGTAAATACGGATACGTTGCTTACTGCCTATCACGGACTTGTTGCATCGATGCTTAGATACGGCATTATTTTCTGGGGAAACTCTACACATAAAGATATTATATTTAGAATGCAAAAACGATGCATAAGGGCTATGTTCGGACTTAAAATTACAGACAGTTGCAAACCATATTTTATTAAGCATCAAGTTCTCTCACTTCCATCCTTGTATATATTAGAAGCGGTATTATTTGTTAAAAAGAATCCCCAACTGTTTCCGAAGTTTTCAGATGGTTCCGAAAGAAGTCAACGTGATAATCGGAGACTTCGTTTACCTAGTGCTAAAACAGCTCTCATGCGTAAGAGTGTATTCTGCATGGCCCCAAAGTTATACAACAAGGTACCAAAGGCATACAAAGATTTGAATATTAATAGTTTTAATAAAAGCATGAAGAAACTTTTAATAAATAAATGCTACTATAATGTTGACGACTATTTAAATGATGTAGGTACTTTAGACATTTGTTACTTTTTTATTTTTGCTATTTTTGCTATTATTATTAACATGATGTATTTTATTAACTTATTAACCTTATAAATTTTGGACTTTATTATTATATTATTATTGTATTTGTACGCCTTTCTAGGCAAAACATGTTGAAACTTCTTTTTTTTTTTTTTTGTAATCGTTCCAACTGATGTTAAACCTACACATGTTTTTGACAAATACATATATCTTATCTTATCTTATCTTATCTTAACATTATAGACCACAAACTTCTTATAGGTTTTCCTGTAATCTACGGGTATAGAACTATGTCTAGTATTTTTTTTTCAAAATTATAGGCTCTGTAGTTTCGGAGATAGGGGGGGGGGGGGGTGTTGGGAATGGTCAATGTTCCTCTATTTTCTTAAATAACTTTAAAACGATTTATTTAAAAATTATAAAAAAGCCCTTTCAGTTGATACGTCACACGGTAGTTTCCAAAACTTTTTTTTTAAATTTTCTTATTTGCCCCCTAATAGTAACCCCCATATTCAACATTCATTTATTTACTTTAGCTGTACGTGTTTGGGTCACAGAAATCCATATGTGTACCAAATTTCAACTTAATCGGTCTATTAGATTCGGAGCAAATTGGCTGTGACAGACGGACAGACAGACACACGAGTGATCCTATAAGGATTTTTCCTTTTGAGGTACGGAGTCCTAAAAACACACACACACCCTCATACACGGCCTGTATTCGTCAATCCAAGTCAGTGGACTTGGATTGACGAATACAGATAGTCTTTACGACAATGGCTCAAGTCCACGACGATTATGAGGTTAGTTGAATTAATTAGTTCATTACGCTTACTTGATGCAAGATCTTAGTTGAAACAAAATGAGAATTTAATTGATCTGATAAGGTTTCACAGACGTATCGTGCAAGATCTTGGTTGAATCTACAAGGCAAGTGTTCGAGTTTTAATCGAACACTCAGCGAAAATGCATAATTGCATCGAACGCAAGTATGCACATTCGCTCGTTCACCTAAATGTGGGCCAGTTCGCGTTCAGATCTCATTAGAGACACCGCACTCAAAAAACCATTTACACCATTACCATTTTACCAATTAGTTAGTTATAAAGTTAACCATAATTTACCATTTCTTGTGATTAAGTGTAGTAGACTCAATATAGCTATTCCTCATATAATCCAAGACTTTAACTTTTACCATACAATACCTATCAATACGAGAAAGGTGTGTTAGGTCACCATAGCGCCGAGCACTACTTTCTACAGCAAGTATGATAATGTGACTGTCCGATCGTTTAGCATTGTTCAGCTGCCTCAACACAGAGCTGGCAAATAGACACGTTGATTAAATCAATTCATTACTCAGTAGACGGAACTATGATCATTGAACAAAGTTCTTATAGCTCAGCAGTGAAGAGCTCGTCGGGCTCGCGGAGCTGCTCACCTCGAGGTGGTCGTGCGCGGTGACCCGGCGGGGCACGCCGCGCGCCTCGTAGTCGCCGCGCGCCACGTCGGCCGTGAGGCGCGCCAGCAGCGCGTCCAGCAGCGCGGCGGGCCGCAGGTGCGGGCAGTTGCTGCAGTTGTACGTGGCCTCCGGGTGCTCGGCCAGCCACGGCGTCTCGTTGGCCGTGTGGTTCAGCACGATGTCGCAGATGGACAGCATCTGCGCGCAACAGAACGCGGGTTAGCTCTGCGCGGCAGGCGACGAGTTGCGGCTCGAGCGCGCAACAGAACGCGGGTTAGCTCTGCGCGGCAGGCGACGAGTTGCGGCTCGAGTCTGTCACCTTCCAGTCGGTGCGCATCTTGGAGACGACGTTCTCCACGTCGGCGAAGGTGGGCTCCCGGCCGGGCTCGGCGCTGAACTGCGGGTTGAGGCGCAGCTGGTTGGCGATGCTGTAGCCGGAGCCCGAGGCGCCCAGCTCCTGCACGGGCGTGAAGTGCAGCATGTTGTAGCCCGCCTCGCGCGCCACGCGCAGCACGCGCTCCCAGCGCGGCAGCGGGCCCAGGCACTTGGCCAGCACGGTCTGGCACATGAGCCCGTCCAGCGGCAGCTCGTCGCGCCCGCCCGCGCCCGCGCGCAGCGTCGGCGCCACGTGGAACCAGCCCGAGCCCTGCGGGCCCACCGCCGACTCCCTGCAACAGCGCACAGTGAGCAGGCGCCGGGCAGCGCGCGCCCCTCGCCCGCGGATACTCACGCGCTGTCGTACACGAAGTAGTAGTGGAAGGAGCCGGCGCGCGCCAGGCGCAGCTGGCAGTAGTAGTCGGTGTCGGTGACGAGCAGGCCGGCGCCCAGCGCGGCCGCGGGCTCCAGCTCGGCGCGGCGCCACTCCAGCCCGTAGTACTGGTTGCGGACGAACTCCGCTTGCTCGCCGCTCTTATCGTCTTCTGTACGCAATTATCACTCAATTTGTCGACTGAGTAGGTATTCGAATGAATAAAAAGCCTCCATGAATAGCGGAAACTTAAATATGCTTCCGGCGCACCGGCAGTCGCCTCATGAACTTGAATAATATTTTATTGTTATTAAGTAGGACTTATCTACAAGTAGGGTTACCATATATAAGGATTTGCCCTGAGATCTCAGAATTTTTAGGCTCTTCTCAGGATTTTTATAATTTTCAATAACAGATTAGATTAGACAGAGTAGATTTTTCAGATCTTTTTTATTACAAAAACAAATAACAATCTCCTATAGATAGGTTATTTTAAAAATCAACTTTGGTCATGTGAATTACACGAATAAAATCAAGACGTAAAATCTATGAAATCTATTCTAATCATCAGTTTTATCATATTTATTTTGCGATACCTTTTTAAGTAAACTTTTGTCTTTTATCACTATTCTTTACAAAGCTTCTCACATTAAAATCTTGAAATGATACGTGTTAAAAGTAAAGCTCGGACTGGAGACACCGTTAGTCGGTTTCTTTCATTCCACCGCTGAGCGGGCTCAATGATAGAAAAAACTATGTTTGCATTCTGGGTCGTACCTAATAGCAAAAGGGGCTCTATCTCAGAATACCAGATTCTCAAAATACCAGATTCTCAATATAACAGATTCTCAAAATACCAGATTCGCAATATACCAGAAGTACAGTTAAACACAAAATTTGTTTCAGGCAATTATGTACATCACATAGGTACCTACTAAAAATAAAGAAAAAAACATCAAATTATGTGTAGCTGTATTTATTTTACACAATAAATCGTGAAAAACAGTAAGTTAAGATGTCATTTGATTCAAAACAAATAGTGGTCAACCAAAAAAAAAATTACGATGCGTTCTGGCAATAATAGTATATTATGCAATTAGTGAATAAAGGACGGATTTAAAGCGAGGGCCATAGATGAATCACGAGCTAGTGAAGGATTCTAACGATTGAATCACGACCGGAGGGAGTGATTCACGATGATTGAATCACGAGCGTAGCGAGTGATTCAAGTGTTAGAATCCTGAGCGACGCGAGTGATTCATGGCCCTCGATATAAATCCGTTTTATTCAAGAGTTGCATACTATACTTTATACCATGACTACGAGAAAAAGAAAGATTTAAGTGAAAATAGACATATAATGAAGAAAAAGGAAAGTTAAATTGGCTTTGATGTAAACCAGCCGTGATTTTTTGGGTAGCAAGTTTTCCACGATATCGGCCGCCCTCTCTTTCATAAACTCAGGTGTTAACACATCTTCATCACTAAAATGCATTTTTAATCGATTAGAACAACAATAAACAAACACAAAATTATTTACTAAAGTAACACTAAACTGTGTGTTCGTACAACTTACAGTATTCAAAATAGCGCCAATTTACTAAGGACAGCAAAGAACACAAAACAGTTTTTATTCTAATGCTAAACTCCGTGTCGAAAATGTCGACCAATCAAATTGAATTTAGAACACATCAATATAGGTCGAATACAAAGATTACACTTACACTAGATACGGCAAGCCACGACCGAGCGTGCCCTGCATGTTCGACTGTTCGTACTAAAAAAAAGTCTGTTAGCTCAGTGACGCTTAGCGATTGAAACAATTCTGTTTACTTTGAGCACATCACTAAATGGCTGGGGTGAAGTTATCGTAGGTATAAAAAAGATGACACGTTCGGTTTTCATACTATCTAATAACATGCCGTATCTAGCCTAGGTACTCTAAATCTGTGGTCGAATACATTGGTGTGTTCCATTTTCAAACATCAAAACAGTGAGTAAAAGTGCTTTTTATTCACTGTTTTCAGTGAATAAAATAAGCTTTTTAGAGGGGGAATGGTATAAAAGTATTTGTTTCATGCCTCGTCCATGCAGCCACAGTAAAGATATTGTGATGCAGCCGTCTATTACAACTAGAATACTATCAGGTTTACATATGTGTATGACTGGCAACCCTTAATATTTTGTTATTCGCATCCAAAAGGATGCAGGAGACGCCCTGGGCGGCGGGAATCGCGGGGCGATTTCCGGCCACCGTAGGCGCGGGCCTGCGGACGGTGAGCAGCGGGTAGCTCGCCGTCCGGTAAGGACCAGGCCCGAGTCGACGGCGCGTTGTGTTCCACGCGCGCCTCAAAGAGATGTCAGCAAGTGACGGGGCCCAATAGGGCCGACTCCGCTGGGGTCGCGGGTTGTCTGAAGGGGTTACCGCGGCCCTGGCATAGGCAACTGAAGGAACACGGGTGGGTTTTAGTCAGTAAAAGTCTGACACGCCCTTCCGCTCCACCCAGAGCGGGAGAAGTTATTTGATGATTTCCCACCCTCAAAAAAAAAAAAAAAAAAAAAAAAAAAAAAAAAAAAAAAAAAAAAAAACCAAAGGGATCGCATTCCTTTTGTCTGAAACAACGCCAATTCGTAACGGGAATAATACTGATAGATTATAAACTAAGGGTTCTCACAAAAGTTTTTGATTTAATAATAGCTAGCTTTTGCCCTCGGCTTCGCTCGCGTGGATATCGGAAAATATCCCACGAGAACGAACTACCGGGAAATTCTTTCTTATCTATATCTATAAAAGGAAAGCGTTACTGACTGACTGACTGACTGACTGACTGATCTATCAACATACAGCTGAAACCACTGAACGGATTGGGCTGAAATTTGGAACACATGTAGCTATTATGACCTAGGCATCCGCTAAGAAAGGGTTTTTGGAAATTCAACCTTTAAAGGGGTAAAAAGAGGGGATATTGTTTGTATGAAAAATCTTATTCCTTGAGTTAATAAACTTGAAACTTGGCACGAATATTTATCTAATTAAATTATGATTTTTGTGATTTTTTGTTTTTCTAAACTACCCCCTAGAGGGGAATTGGGGGGTCTCAAAGTTTGTATGGAAAAATTTTAACGCGCAATCCGATTAACTCAAAACTCAGTATTTATACTTAAAACCAAAAATAAAGAATAATGTGTGTCAGGGTTTTTCGAAAATCTACCTGTAACGGGGTGAAAAGGGGTAGTCACTTTCACTGGGGAGGATTTTACTGCGTGGCTTGATTAACTCGAAAATTGGTGTAAATAATCTTTGAGTCAAGCTATGGAAATATCTCAAACCATTTTTTTAAATTCCACCCCTGTGGCGGTGAAAACAGGGAATACAATTTACATGAAAAATGTTATTCATTTGGTTTTAATTGACTTGAAACTTGGCACAAATATTTGCCTAAGTTTGTCATTAGTTTTAAAAAATTAATTTTTAAAACTACCCCGGAGGGAGGGTTAGAGGGGGAGGGGCAAGGGAGGAGTGGTGAGGAGTGTGAGGGGGAGGATGATGGACGCAGGGAGAAAGGGCAGAAATTGGTGAGGAGAGGAGGAAGACATGGTGAAGGCTGAGGTGTGGGGAGGGGTTGGTGAGCCGGAGGTGGAGGGGAGGGGGAGAGGGAAGGGACCGGGTGGTGAGAGAGAGAGAGCGAAGGGGAAGTGGTGAAGGGGGTGTGAGAGTGAGTGAGAGGGGGAGGGAGAGGTAGTGGAAGGGGATGTGGTGAAGGAACGAGCTAAACTCTGGAACTACCCTACCAGTCGGACTTTAAAAAATCTTTTTGCATTGATGATAGCCCAAATCTTATAGAAGGCATATTTAACATCACTCTAGGACCCTTAGGTGCCGAGCAAAAAGAAAAAAAGTCTGAAAGAACGCTAAGTGAAAACGAAGTAATATCGCGGGTAGGCAATGCGATGCGACGGGGTGGGTCGAGCGAAAAATAAATTTTACGCGGACGAAGTCGCGGGCAGAAGCTAGTTATATTATAAAGGGAACCTCTGTGCAAAATTTCAGCTTTCTAGGTTGAAGAGTTTAGGCTGAGCGTTGATGAGTCAGTCAGTCAGGACTTCTCTTTTTATTTATATAGATAGATATACTATTGCTATATCTCTACGTTGACTTCGTGGTGGGGCTTGCGCGCTTTGAACTAGGTCTGTGCCGGCAGAGTTTACTTTACCAGAACAAGTCTAGAATGAGGAGTCAGACTAAGAGATACAGAAACCCGCAGGGCAGCATGTGGCGAGCTGTTGGGCAGTAGCGACCCCACGGACCCTATCTCCCGGGAGAAGTCTTGTTCCTCACTTCTGGCCTGCTTTTATTGGCCGGCTGGAGTGAACATTGACGAGGAATAGTGCTCCTACCGCTTTTTTGCCTATAATGGCTGGCTTGAGTGGAGATTCGCAAAATCAAAAGTGGTCGGAGGAAGGAAGTATTCCAGTAATATGCTGGTAAGGATCTTGACAATCACTTAATTCCGGGATTGTCCTGATAGCTCAAGCTGAAACTCAATTAAATAATTCAATTTATTTCAATTAAACCAATTACACGCACTTTTGAACCGTCAAAGAGTCGGTCAGCTAGTCAGAAAGTTGAAGCTAGTTGCCCATTTCAAAACGTAGATCTCTATGGAGAAGAATGGACAAGAAACTCCACGGACACTCTTTTAAATCAAGATAAGGTAATACAACATCCTGGGTACATTAATAAAAATACTTAAAAACTAGTCAAAATATAAAATTAAGTAAAAATAAGCCCTGGCAGAAAAGAGACTACCAGCCGCCGAATACATCTCTACTCCTCATAAGCACCTCGGGACATGTTGCCCTCTTGTCACTACGAAACTGTGCTAGCGACCGTTTGCGGGGGCCCATTATTGAGTGTGCAAGTCACTCCCTGACATTTTATCTGTGTATTGTATATAACATTGGTCAGGCAGGGGCCACAGTCTTTCCATAGTTCTAGGGTAAACAATTTTGTTTCAATGTTCGGCAATAGTCCTCACCAAGCGGGGGTTGTCCTTGGGTGCGCTTGCATAGTGCATACAAAGAAAATCGTCGGTTGGTGTCTCCTCCTAATTTAAAATTGTCTAAGGGGCATCTGCGAGTTGGCTTCGGTCCCTCGTACGCCTGCCAAAGTTCCAGTACCCCAGGACCAGGGGTACTTACTTATTAAGATTAATATTTTGATTTTGACTGTACGAAATCTGATATATTGCGAATCTGGTATTTTGAGAATCTGTTATATTGAGAATCTGGTATTTTGAGAATCTGGTATGCTGAGATTGAGCACGTATTGACAAATACGCATTATCTCTGGTAATCTTGAAACACCGATGGTCTTGAAAATGGTTTCTCACAATTTATGGACTGATAACATCAAAAAATTACGTTTGCGAGAGAATTCACAAAATTCGAGAATATCTCAGGCTTTTTCAATGGAAATCAGGCTTTTCTCAGAACTATTACATTTTCTTGGTAACCCTACCTATAATTAAAAAAAAAAAAAATTTGTCCTACTTGCGACTTTTATGATTTATGTAGATAAGTACCTACCTACCTACCCTTCCTGACAGTGGGTAGTGCAACAATGCGATACTTACGATTATCCGACATCACATAATTGGTGTAGAGAAATACTTTTCGGCCGAGTAAAGAGGGGCCGGGGCAGAATTGTAAATAGCAGCCTTTTTCAAATCTGAAAAAATACAAGACGAGAGCAAACAATAATTATGTGAAGGTGTGCGACAGCGACAAGCGGGAGCCGCGCGGTCGTTACCGGTACAGCGTGGAGTCGTGGTGCTCGCCGTGCTCCAGCGCCAGCACGCGCGTGTGCGCGGCGGCGGGCGGCGGGCTGGCGGCGCGCGGCTCGGCGGCCGCGGCGGCGCAGCGCTCGATCGCCATCTGCCTCTGCGCGCAACAGACAGGAAACGGTGAGCGGGCGGGCTACCGACGACAGACCAATAGATTGGGCAGACGGTGACCTTCTCAATGACAGCTTTCTCGTGCACTTTCCTGCCATAGTCGCTCTTCTCGCGGGTCACCATCGTGGGCATGTCGTGTAGTCACCGTGTATGAGTACCCATGAAACAGCACGTTCAGTTTGAGCGCAGGCGCTGTCTCGGGCTCGCTTATATAAACGCGAGGCGCAAGGAGCGTGACGCGTGACACCTGTCTCTCATCGCAACGGAACCTGGCATAGCACGCTGTATTAGGTTTCACTCCCTTTGTGTACCACATAATAGACAGTGGAAATGTACCACACGAGGTCCTGGTTGCAAGCTGCTTACAGCGCAGTTAAGGTAAAGTGTGAGGAACATTGTACTTTCATCAATAAAAGACGCTTCAAATGCAACAAGTCATTGGTAGGATTAGGTTACCTTTATCTACCTACTTGTCTAATTTGAATAACATTTTTATACAGACTTACACGCAAATTCAATCACGCAAAAACGGCTGCACGGATTTAGATGAAATTTGGCACACAGATAGTTTATAACCTGGATTAACACATAGAAAACTTTTATCCCGGTAGTAGGTTCCCGTGAGATAATATTCGACATCCACGCGGGCGATATATTACTTATATAAAAGTTTCGATAACTCAACGCCTGAATGGATTTGGATGAAATTTGGTCGGTACATAGATTAGGACCTGGATTAACAATTATATGCTACTTTTTACCCCGAAATAACGCGAACGAAGAACAGGCAACGGCTAGTGTTTGATAAAAGTCGTTTTTTCGACAATTTTCAAATTCAACGACACCGACTTCCGAAATGAAGTTATTTTTCACTTTGCAGTTTTTTAGGGTTCCGTAGCCGTAGCAAAAAACGGAACCCTTATGAATTCGTCATGTCTGTTTGTCTGTCTGTCTGTCCGTCAGTATATCAAAGCCACTTTTTTCCGAAACTATAAGAAGTGAACTGTTGAAACTTGGTAAGTAGATGGATTCTGTGAACCGCATTAAGATTTTCACACAAAAATAGAAAAAAACAATAAATTTTGGGGGTTCCCCATAGTTGGAACTGAAACACAAAATTTTTTTTTCATCAAACCCATACGTGTGGGGTATCTATGGATAGGTCTTCAAAAATGATATTGAGGTTTCTAATATCATTTTTTTCTAATAGTTCTTAGTTTAATTTTGAATAGTTTGCGCGAGAGACGCTTCCAAAGTGGTCAAATGTCCCCCCCCCCCCGTAACTTCTAAAATAAGAGAATGATAAAACTACAAAAAAAATATGATGTACAGTAACAGCCAGAAGTTGACTAGCAATCTCACAAAACCGTGGCATAGCAATATTAGTTGTACTTATGACCTTCTTCTATAAGAACGTTTGACAACACTACACATTGGCAACTTGTTGCCCGCTTATGATTGTTATTACAAATTTCAATAAGTATCGTAAGCGTTACGGTGGCTAAAGTGGTTAGCACTGTGCCTCGCATGGCGAACGTTCGGGTTCGAGTCTCACACCAAACATGAAAAATATTTTTTAAGTATTAAATGTGAAATAAGAATGCCGATTTGCTAACAAATATGTTAAATATTCCACAACTAAACGAAGATTCTTTCGTTTTACAATTATTTTCAATCTTAGCGTCGTTATTACAATATGAGGGTAGATTTGAAACAAAGTGATAAGTTCACTTTGTAAATCTACCTTCATATTTTAACTACTTTACTAGTTCACATAAATTATTCCACTATTCGCTGTTGTTGGTTGGTGAACATAGTTACGAGCGTTTGTGTTATCTTGTTGCTGCTATTTTAGTATTCTTCTGAATTCAATATGCAGGCTAATATCAGTATTGAAGCCAAGGCAAATATTGTGGCCCTATATTCGAATGGCCTTAATATATCTCAAATATCGAATGAAACCGGCTTATGCGTAAGTTTATTTTTTTTAATTTTATGTGATGATACGATACCTACAAAATATAATGGTAGATTAATCGCGTATTGCAAGTGTGTAATATATATTTTTTTTTTTAGAGAGAGACTGTTAGTCGTTGGGTGAAGAGATTTGAGGAAGAAGGTAGCCTGAACAGTCGTGAGAGGAGCGGAAGACCACCTCTTATTAGCCAGCCTCAGCGACGTTATATGGTAGCGGAATATGAGACGAATGGTTTCATCCCAACAAGGCGTTTTGCCGATAAGTTCGGCACATCAGTACGCACCGTTCGCCGCATACTCCATGCCGAAGGTCTTCATCACCGAGCGCCAGCTAAGAAACCATTTTTAACCCAACGGCATAAAGAGGAGAGGTTAAGTTTTGCCCGGGAATATTTGGACTTTGATTGGGAGACGACAATATTCACCGACGAAAAATCTTTTAAATCGTGCCAAAAAGGAAGACTGCATTTGTGGCGTAAAAATAACACGCGTTGGTCTGAAGGCAATGTCAGACCAAATACGGAGTCAGGCAGAATCAGTGTGAATATGTGGGGGTGGATAAGTGCTCAAGGGCCCGGTGAATTAAGTTTTATACCGACGCGAGCCAATAGTGTCAACTATGTGGAAGTGTTGAACGATATAATGTTGCCTACGGTGCGTAATATCTACCCCGCAGAAGACTTGAACGAGATAAGTTTTGTGCAAGACAATTGTCCTATACATCGTGCCAGCATTGTTCGCGAATGGTTTAGCAATCATCCGGAAATTAAAGTTATTCCTTGGCCAGCTCGGTCCCCTGACTTAAACCCCATAGAAAATATATGGGGTTTAATGGTGCAAAGATGGGAAACTCGGGACGAGAGATGCCCTGAGCTACTCGCATCCCATTGCATGCAGTTATGGGATAGTTTGCGCGGCACAAATATCTGTGCAAATATTGTGGCGTCTATGCGTCGACGTCTGATTAGCTGTATCGAGGCTAACGGAGGTCACACGAAATATTAAAAATCCTAAACAGGTAGGGTAATTTTGTGTCAGGGGACATAGTGTCCGTAACTTTAACAAATTAGTATTTATATTATTGTAATATTGAGGTTAAGTTTCAATCCTCTTTTCATTGAGAAAATGAATAATTAAGCTATAACCTCTTAAATTATATCAGAATTTTCATAATATCTATATGTAACCTAAAATGTGTTTTTTTAACATTCAATACTATAGTAATAACATAAGTAAGTGTAAAGGATTTCTTTTATATAAAAAATATTACAATGTTACCATATCAAAATTAGTTTCATTTATTATCATATTATAATAATAAATTACCTTTATTGTAATATCTATTTTTTCAAGGTAATTTACTAAAATAAATTATATAAAACATAAAAAAACTGGCCCAACTCGGATTCGAACTCACAACTATCCCGATCACATTAGCGAGAGCAGCCTCGTTACCGATTTAGCTAATGTTAACTTATATTCACGTGTTGAAATTTTGCATTACTAGGAAAAAAATAATCGACGGCGATAAAAAAAACAAGTTACTGATATTGTCATCCTTGTCTAGCATTGACCACATCTATAACTACTCGTAGCGATGCTACACGACATGTTAATTTGTTAGCGTTGGAACATCGCTTACACGGATAAATATGCGTATGTGTGTATAGGCGCCGCAGCCCGCAGGCGATAATGGTCATTGCGGTGTAAGTGGACTTCTGGCCGTTGACTGTACATTACCCATTGATATATAAACATTACCATGTAAACTTCCACCGAAAATTGGTTTGAACGAGATCTAGTAAGTAGTTTTTTTTTTAATACGTCATAAATCGTAAACCGCAATTTACCTTTCATTCATTCAACTCAAATATAAAAATAAAAAAAAACATTTAATTTCATAAACATAAACCTTATGCATAAACCGTGAACCACTATTTTCTAATAATAAATCTGTAATAGGTGCCTAAGTAAATAATAATTATAATTCGCGCGGGGCGTGGCTTGTTTTGCAAAGTCGTCTATATGGTACGGAACAATTCGTGTGTGAGTCCGACTTGCACTTGGCCGGTTTTTATTTGGAAGTCAGTTGTTTTTTAGGGTTCCGTACCTCAAAAGGAAAAAACCGGCACTACGCACTAATCTGTACTTAGTCTATTTGTTTTTTTTTTTTTGTTTGGTTTTTTTTTGTTTTTTTTGTACCTACATGGGGGACTTACAGCTAATAAAAACAAACAAAAAAGGAAACCATCGTCACCAAAAAGCCAATTACAAATCCTCACGTAATGCTTATCCTCCGTAATAAGCGTGGTCACTGTCGGACTGCATACTCGTAGAAAAGAAAGAGAAGCGCGATGACACAACGCTTGCAAAATAAGAAAGCAATTCTTTATTTACGGAAAATGTATTAATTGGACTAAAAAAAAGTAATGACATGAAATCATTCCTTATTATTTTGCAGAGAACTGTATAAAATAAACACTTTTAAATGAAAATTGTAGGAGTAATATGGTAAAAACTAGAAAAAATTGACAGAAATAGACCTGGATTTCGTTTTTTAGGGTTCCATAGTCAACAAGCAACCCTTAATAGTTTCGCAATGTCCGCCCGTGTCTGTCCGTCCGTCCGCAGCTTAGCTCAGAGACTCTTAGTACTAGAAAGCTATAATTTGGCAATTGGCATGGGTATACATATTCATCACGCCGATAAAGTGGTAAAATAAAACCATAAAAAAACGGCCAAGTGCATGTTGGATCACGCACAATGAACGGTTCCGCAGTTGAAAAGAATTTATCCCAAAAACAAACGTAACATTAAAATCCCAAAAATATTTTTTTTTATGTGATCAAATTATAAATTACCAATTTTCGGACTTTTTCCTTTACTTATGCTATGAGACCTTGCTGCTTGCCAAATTTCATTATTGTAGGTCATCGCAAAGACCCTATAGGTTTTGATTTACTTGCGAGTATCAAACTATCCAACCATGTCGCTAAAATGGCCGTATTTTTTCATTGCATTGACATAGAAGCTTGATTTTTTTAGTTATCCAAGAAACTATAGACCTACGTATTTGGTATTAATTTCAACTTGATACCTTTACTCGTTCTTGAGAAAAAGTGTCTTGACAGACTGACAGACTTGAAAATATTTTTTATGAGATAGAATGACAAATTAACAATTTTCGGACTTTTTCCTTTATTTGTGCTGTAAGACCTTGGTTCTTGCCAAATTTCATGATTCTAGGACAATCGGAAGTACCCTTAATTCGTTGGAAGTACCCTATAGGTTTTGATTTACTTGCGAGAATCAAAATATGTCGCAAAAATAGCTGTATCTTTTTATTGCGTTGACTTAGAAGCTTGAGTTTTTTAGGACTCCAAGGGACCACAGACTTACGTATTTGATATTAATTTCAAATTGATACCTCCACGTGTTCCTGAGAAAAAGGGTCTTGACAGACTGACAGACAGACAGACAGACAGACGGACAGACAGACAGACAGACAGACAGACAGACAGACAGACGGACAACAAAGCGATCCTATAAGGGTTCCGTTTTTTCCTTTCGAGGTACGGAACCCTAAAAACAATAGGTACAAGTAAAGTGGGGATATTTTTAGGGTTCCGTACCTCAAAAGGAAAAAACGGAACCCTTATAGGATCACTCGTGCGTCTGTCTGTCTGTCTGTCCGTCTGTCACAGCCAATTTGCTCCGAATCTAATGGACCGATCAAGTTGAAATTTGGTACACATATGGGTTTCTGTGACCCAAACACGTAAGGCTAAATAAAGTAAATAAATGAGGTTTGAATATGGGGTCACTTTTAGGGGGCAAATAAGAAAATTTGAAAAGAAAGTTTTGCAAACTGTACCGTGTGACATATCAAATGAAAGGGCTTACTGTGAGGGTCTCTAATATATTTTTTTTATAATTTTAGAATACATGTTTTGAAAGTTATTTAAGAAAATAGACGAAAATTGACCATTCCCCCCCTTATCTCCGAAACTACTGAGCCTAAAATTAAAAAAAAAATACAGAAAATAGTTCTATAGGTACCTGTAGATTACATGAAAACCTATAAGAAGTTTGTGATCTTAAAATAACATGGTAAATCTCTCAATATTGTGAGTACAAACTTACATTTACTGTTGGAATGTATGGGAGAACATGTTTTTCAACTACAATGTTAAGTTTGTTCTTGGGATAATTTCATACCAACTACGGAACCCTTCATTGTGCGTGGTCCGACACGTTCCCCCACACAATCCATCCATCTTTTCTTTGGCCAACCTCTCCCTCTCCAGCCATCAACAATCCAACATGTTTATTCATCACTCTTGTAGTCACATGCGTTTCGTCCCTCCTCAACACAATCCCATATCAAGCCAAACGATTTCCTTTCAACTTTAGTGTCACTGGCGCCACTTTCAAACTTCCCCATAAATACCTAAGTACTCATTTCTTACTTTATCCATTTCCGTCACACCACACACCATCTCAACATTCTCATCTCCGCAATCCTTTTTCATAAATATATGAAATTAAATATTTACCTCTCTCTGCCGGAAAGTTAATCTTGACAAACAACAAAACATTCTGACTACCAATTCGCATACTGCTAATAGCATCGACGACGTTGGAACAATAGCAATGCTGAACAAAGAGCACTCGCTAGTAATAAATGTGCTAATCTAGATTCCTATTAAAATAGTAACGCTCCAAGGAAAATACAATCGAATAGAGAGTAATAAAACCGCATTACTGTGACAAAGGTAGAAGCAGTGGCGGGGGCGGGGGGCCGCTGGACGACACTTATAGAGGGCGGAAAAATTTCACAATAAATAATAATTATTATTATCTTGGGTTCGCGCCTTCAACGGCTGGGTCAACATGCCGGTCTTGATGCACTCTTTCGGTATACTCAAATGGACTCAGCCCGAACTCGACGCCCTGGATAGGAGAGTCCGTACGCTGCTGACTGCGTATCGAATGCATCACCCACGGTCATCGGTAATGAGACTGTATATCCCGCGTAAGTGTGGAGTTCCCCACAGACCCTCCACAATCGCGAGATATGCAGTCTCAGGGAATATTTCCTAGAAGCCGACGTGGGGATGCATCGAGATGTGATGGCAGTGGACAAGGCCCTACCCCGCTCTCCTTGGCGAAAGAGAACTGGTGCAAACCTAAAGCTAAAAACCACCACTGTTAAGCATGTGGGATGACAGGACATTACGAAAGTGTATGTATTAAATCAGGTAGAGCATATTTGTTGTCACAACCTAGACACTCACAACGCAAAGACAAGACGGACAAACACAACAAACTACAGAAGCTTAACAATCGAACAGAGACATCGGAGGCCTCATCAACGACATCGTCGCACTCTGACTCTTCCGTGGAAGAAAGTGATAGCGAGGCCAACCCTGTCTACAGCATTAACAAGAAAACATCTCGATGCAACAAAATTGGCGTTACCATCAATGGTGTAAAATGCACGATGGACTGGGACCCTGGATCAATCTACTCAATAATTTCGGGAAATTATAAGTGCAGCATCAAAAGTTTTCTTTAGCACCTGCAACCTAACGTCTTTTTTTGAATGTAAGCAACGAGTTAATAGAGCAGCTTCTATTATATTAATTCATCATCTTTACTACTCCAACAGAATAACAAAAGACCAGCCTCAAATTACCAACGTAAATTAATATGACTCAGCGCTACGTATAAATACAGGGTGTAAGGGACAGCCCTCCGCAAACTGATAGGGTGAATTCAGTATGTCATACTAAGATGACCGGTACATGAAATTTTTTCAGGAACGGTAAGGGAATCCAATAAACCTGATTTGTTTGTGTTTTTGTGCACAAATCGGAGCGTCTATTACTGGTTGGGAGGGGTAGGTAATAGGTATGCAATGAGTTCGATGAACTCTGTAGCTAGACAGAAAGTGAACAGCTGATTTCACGCGTCGTTGGTTAGAGTATTTCAACATCCATTGCTGGTTTTTTTTTGCTGTTTTTTTTTCAGTTTTTTTTTACATAAATGGAGTGCTGCGAACACACAATGCAATTTTACATTGAAATACTTAATGAAAATGTAACTGAAAAAAAAATTGAAAAAATGAAAATTTTCCTGAGAAAATTTCCGGTGGAATATGATTCAAAATGAGGAGCTGAATACACCCTGTTAGTTTGCGGAGGGCTGTCCCTTACACCCTGTATATTGACTTCTGATGAATTAATAACTCAACGACTAATGTTGTCAGTGGGCTAGTTTATAGTTATTTATGCAACTGACGTATACTTTTTAAAAAATGGCATCCATTTTATCCGTAATAGGGCGACCAGAGCGACGTGCATCTTTGACATCAAAATTTCCGGATTGAAAACGCTTAAACCAAATTTGTGCTACTCTCACAGACACTGCACTAGGTCCATAAACACCGCAAATTTTTTCCCGGCTTGCGTTGCATTTTTACCTTTTTTGTAGTAAAATTTTAAAATGTATCGAACTTAGATTATGAAATGCCCAGATTCCGTGTTCAGTACAAAACGTAACATAAAACGTGAAGCCAATTTTTATACATGTGTGAGTGAGGGTCGTGTACTACATAACGCATTTGCGTATGTGTGCAACTCGCGAGTAATACCAGTGCATAGAGATTACCCTAAAATAGTGGGAAACACGTCTTAAATTGAAAGTGACATTTGGGGCACTTTAGTTGCCTGAATTCATCATCATCATCAATTAATAAACACCTCTCGGGTCATTTAATAAACACCTCTTTGTCATAGGAGTCACAGACAGTCTGCTGTATAGGGCCTGCATGGAGGCATTTTTAAATTCACTAAGCCCTTCTGGACTGCCACTAAATGAATTGACGTGAAAAAAATCGGAATTCCAATCATGCTTTTGAGAAATTTAAGCCCTCCGAGCATGTGCAATGGGACGAGGCTGCTTATTAAAGAATTGAAGGACTATAATTTAACTGGCAACCATATCACGGGCCCGGCAGCTGGGCAACTAGCTCATATATCGAGGATACCGATAATCCCAACTGATCTACCAATACCACTTAAACTGCTCCAATTTCCAGTAAAAACACCTTTCGCGTTAACTATTAAGAAGTCCCACGGCCAAACCTTCGAATTAGTAAGGTCAACCTAGGAAAAGAAGGTTTTAAGACGACTTACTGACCGGTTTTACTCATGGCCAACTGTAGGTTGGCCTACCGCAGGTCAGAGCTCCTGAAAATCAATTTATTTAGGCGCCACAAAATAAAAGAACATCAAATATCGTTTACAGGGAAGCTCTGACTTAATAAATTTAATGGCTTTTGCTTTGTAGATATGATCTTATTACAAACATTAGAAATAAAAATAAAATATTAAAAAATAAACTTTATTCATAATTTTGTTCTTTTTCAACCCGACGACACAAAAAGAACGGTGCATGTGTGTGTGTGTGTTAAACTTAGTGTTAAAATAATTAATTTTTGAAATTTTTGTTATATACCCCCGCGAAGCCGGGGCGGGCTGCTAGTCTTTAATAAGGTTAGACAAGACATCAATCGAAATAGTTTCGTGCAGGGATAACAAATACAACAATAGAAAAAAAACATACTTACCTATGTGATTAGTTTCAAGCTGTAGCAATAGATTGTAAAGAAGTTACTTTCATGCTGCATCTATAACTGCAAATTTGAGATTATTTGTAAGATTCTATACTGCTGTTGATAAGAAGAATGCTGAAGTTTTCAATCAAACCCGGGATTGTTTTGACAGTTCTCTCCTCAAAACGACCTTCAATATAACAAAACATGTGTGCGTAACTTGTGATGTCGTCTGTCTCTGCTGTCAGTTTAATTTAGTCGACTAATCTATATCTATAAAAGGCGAGCGTTACTGACTGACTGACTGACTGATCTATCAACATACAGCTGAAACCACTGAACGGACTGGGCTGAAATTTGGAACACAGGTAGCTATTATGACCTAGGCATCCGCTAAGAAAGGGTTTTTGGAAATTCGACCTTTAAGGTGGTAAAAAGGGGGGATATTGTTTGTATGAAAAATCTTATTCCTGGAGTTAATAAACTTGAAACTTGGCACGAATATTTATCTAATTAAATTATGATTTTTGTGATTTTTAGTTTTTCTAAACTACCCCCTAAAGGGGGTGGGGGGGGTCTCAAAGTTTGTATGGAAAAATTTTAACGCGCAATCCGATTAACTCAAAACTCAGTATTTATACTTAAAACCAAAAATAAAGAATAATGTGTGTCAGGGTTTTTCGAAAATCTACATGTAACGGGTTGAAAAGGGGTAGTCAATTTCAATGGGGAGGTTTTTACTGCGTGGCTTGATTAACTCGAAAATTGGTGTAAATAATCTTTGAGTCAAGCTATGAAAATATCTCAAACCATTTTTTTAAATTCCACCCCTGTGGGGGTAAAAACAGGGAATACAATTTACATGAAAAATGTCATTCATTTCGTTTTAATTGACTTGAAACTTGGCACAAATATTTGCCTAAGTTTGTCATTATTAGTTTTGTAAAACTACCCCGGAGGGAGGGTTAGAGGGGGAGGAGTAAGGGAGGGGTGGTGAGGAGTGTGAGGGGGAGGAGGATGGGCGCAGGGATAAAGGGCAGGAATTGGTGAGGAGAGGAGGAAGACATGTTGAAGGCTGAGGGGTGGGGAGGGGTTGGTGAGCCGGAGGTGGAGGAGAGGGGGAGAGGGAGGGGATGGGGTGGTGAGAGAGAGAGAGAGCGAAGGGAAGTGGTGAACGGGGTGTGAGGGGGAGGGAGAGGTAGCGGAAGGGGGATGTGTTGAAGGAGCGAGCTAAACTCTGGAACTACCTGTGACATAATAGGTCACATCACTATTTTGTAATTTAGTAAGTGGTGAGCACAGCACTAGCATCACCCTCTTGATCTAAGGACAGCCATCATGTGAGCATTGTATTATGATTATAATTAAATATAATAAAACTAGATTGTGCATTTCGATTACAAAGCTGTTTAATTCACACGGCCCAAAACATAAATTGACATGGCGCAGCCGGAAACAAACAACGTTCCTGTTGGTACCAGGCCAATAAATATATTAGCGGATAACACAACGCCGACTATGACGCTTGCTCAACCACCGCCATTGTCGTTCGAAGGAGACCTAGCGAAAAATTTTAAGATTTGGTTACGCCAGGTCGAAATATACATGGCGGCAAACGAATGCCACAAAAAAACGACTGAGACAAGAGCCGCAATAATATTACATTTATTAGGAGAAGAAGGCCAAGATAAATTTGAGACGCTCGACATAACTGAACAGGAAAAGAAAAACCATGAGAAAGTGCTTCAGGTACTAAAAGATTATTGCCTCCCAAAAAGTAATGAAACAATAAGTAGACATTTATTCTTTGAGAGAAATCAAAAGGAAGAAGAAAAGTTCGCAGAATATTTGTGTGAGTTGAAGAAATTATCGTTACCATGTAATTTTGGAAATCTAAGAGATAGTTTGATAAAAGATCGCATAATAGGAGGTATAAAAGAAACAAAATTAAAGGAAAGACTCCTCCGAGAACCGAAGCTAACATTAGAACATTGTGTGAATATGTGTAAAACAGCAGAAATTGCCACAGGTTATTTAAAGCAATTGAAGGAAGAAGAAAGTGCAAATGTAGATTACGTCAAGAAGAAAACTCAGGTACAACAGAAATACTCAGAGATACCAAATTCACCTACATTCAAGTGCAAAAGATGTGGTTTTGAACATCAACCTCGCCAATGCCCAGCTTATGGAAAAACATGCAATTACTGTAAAAAACAAAATCACTATGCAACAGTATGTATGCAAAGAAGGACAAAAGACCATACAGTAAAAGAAATTTCTCAAGAGCAACAGGACAATGCAACAAATCAGGAGTACATGTTGGGCAGCATTAATGTGAACGACTGGACTGTGGAGGTAAATTTTGTAAATAGTAGAAAAAAAATATTGTTCAAATTAGACACAGGTGCAGGTTGCAATGTAATTAGTAAGAGAACTTTGGATAATTTAGGAATTAAAGGACTATTGAAAAGCTCAAATTCTATATTAAGGAATTACAACAATTCTAAAATAAATTTATTAGGAACAATAGACCTCTTATGTGAAATCAATGACCAAATAGAAATAATTAAATTTCATATTGTGGATTGTAATTCGGCCCCCTTGTTGGGACTACCTATAATCCAAAAATTTAATCTGATAATTAGGTTGTGTAACATTAATAAGGAAGATGTCATAAGTCAATATCCATCTTTATTTACAGGATTAGGTGAAATAAAAAACTATGTTTATGATTTCAAATTGATTCCTGATCATACTGGAAAAGTGATACCTTGTCGACCTGTGCCCATGAAACTACTGGATGCCTACAAAAAGGAATTACAGGAAATGGAAAAGAACAACATAATATGTAAGATAGAAGAACCCACTGAGTTCGTAAATGCAGTTGTAATAGTTAGAAAAAATGATCAATCGCTTCGAATCTGTTTGGACCCACAATATCTCAATTCTTGTTTGTTAAGAGAACATTATAAACTTCCAACATTTGAAGAAATCTCTGCTAAAATGGCTAACGCTAAAGTGTTTAGTAAGTTAGATTGTAGTAAAGCATTTTACCAAATAAAGTTAAGTGAAGCAAGCTCAAAATTGACTACATTTCAAACACCATTTGGTAGATACCGTTTTTTGAGAATGCCTTATGGAGTAAAAGTAGCATCAGAGGTGTATCATAAACAATTCTCTCGTTTGTTTGAAAACATAAGTAATGTTGAGATATTTATCGATGACATGATAATATGGGCAGAAAATCAAGAAAAACATGATGAAATACTACATAGGGTATTGAAAACGGCAGCTGAAAATAATATCACTTTCAATTCAGAAAAATGTATAATAAGTACTAATAAGTTAAAGTTTTTAGGACATGTTTTTACGGACATGGGTATTGTAATTGATAAGGATAAAACTGAAAGTATAATTAATATGGAAAAACCTGTAGACATTAATGGAGTTCAAAAATTATTAGGTGTGATTACTTACGTTTCCAAATTTATACCAAATGTTGCTGAGTTAACTGCTCCATTAAGAGAATTGCTTAAAAAAGACAGGAATTGGGAATGGGGTCCAAAGCAGGAAGAATGTTTTGAAATGATTAAAAAATATTTGACATCATCACCAGTGCTACAATATTATGATCCAAATGCTCCATGTTTATTAAGTGTTGATGCAAGTAGCAATGGTGTAGGTGCGGTGCTTATGCAAAACGGTTATCCAGTAGCATATGCATCTAAGGCATTAACAGAAACACAAAAAGCATGGGCACAGATTGAAAAGGAAATGTATGCCATAGTGTTTGCTTGTGAAAAGTTTCATTTTTATATAATGGGCAGGAATTTTCAAGTTGAGTCGGATCACAAGCCTTTAATTCCTATTTCAAAGAAGCCTCTAGCAGAAATACCAATCAGACTTCAAAAAATGAGATTGAGATTACAACACTATGACATATCATTATCATATAAACCAGGTAAATTACTACAACTTGCAGATTATTTATCAAGAAATTATTTAAAAACTAAAGTTAAGGATGATGATGACTTTGATTGTAGCATATTATTAGTAGACCTAAAGAAAAAAATGAGTGTGAAAAGATATGAAGAATTCAAGACAGAAATGGATAAAGATGAAGAGTGTAAACTATTGAAACAATACATATTAGACGGTTGGCCAGTAGATTCCAAAGACCTACCAAATGTCTTGAAATCATATCATACTTTTCATACTGATTTACATGTAATGGAGGGGTTGATTTTTAAAAACAGTTGTGTAATTGTACCAAAATCTTTGCAAAAAGAAATGTTGTCAAAACTCCATTATGTACACATGGGTAGAGAGAAAACAAAAATAAGAGCTAGAGAATGTTTATTTTGGATAGGCATGTCTAAAGATATAGATGAATATATAAAAAACTGTAATACTTGCACCAAATTTAGTTCTGAAAATTGTAAGGAACCACTGAAACAACATGAAGTACCTAAGGAAGCATGGCAAAAAGTAGGAGTTGACATTTTCCACTTGTACTCAAAAGACTACTTGTTATTAATTGACTATTTTTCAAAATATGTGGAAGTAATAGCTTTACCATCCTTATCTGCAGATTCCACAATAAAGAGTCTTAAACAATGTTTCTCAAGATTTGGAATTCCAACAGAATTACATAGTGATGGTGGACCACAATTTAAATCGGAAAGTTTTAAGAAATTTGCAAATACATGGGGTTTTCAGCACATTTTTTCATCACCTTATTATCCAAGAAGTAATGGAATGGTGGAACGACACATACAAACAATAAAAAGGATGTTGAGGAAATGTGTTGAAGACAAAAAAGACCCTTATTTATCATTATTAGAATTTAGAAATTGTCCTATTTGTAGTGAGATTAAGTCTCCTAATGAAGTATTGTTGGGTCATAAAGTCAGAGGCATAATACCATGTGTGGAAACAAAACATGATCAGAGTAATGAAAACATACATGCAAAATTAATGAAAAGACAGAAAACACAAGCAAAATACTATAATAGACATACTAGACCCCTCAAAGAATTAAAGGTAGGAGATCAAGTATTAATAAAAAACCATGATAATGGCACCTTTGATAGACATGCAAAAGTTGTGGGACCTGCGGATAGACCTAGATCTTATAATTTATTAACAGAATCAGGTAACATTGTAAATAGAAATAGATTTCATTTAAAAAGTAGTTCTAAAACTTGTCCTTTCAAGGAAAATAGTGAAATAGAGTATTCGGAATTGGAGAATATTGTAAATGATAATAGTGCAGATGTCAATAATAGCTTAGAAAGTAAGGATTATTTAAATAATGATAATGAGAAGCAATTGTATGCAGATGGTAGAAGTGATCAACGGAATGTAGTGGAACCTGAGGTGGAGAACATAAATGGTAGAGTGTCAAGTAGAGGTAGGACAATCAGACTTCCTGCCTACTTGAAAGATTATAGACATAGTTTAGAAAACTAGAATTTAAACAGTAAATTGTTTTTATGTGATTTGTTTTGTTGAAAGGAAAGATGTGACATAATAGGTCACATCACTATTTTGTAATTTAGTAAGTGGTGAGCACAGCACTAGCATCACCCTCTTGATCTAAGGACAGCCATCATGTGAGCATTGTATTATGATTATAATTAAATATAATAAAACTAGATTGTGCATTTCGATTACAAAGCTGTTTAATTCACACGGCCCAAAACATAAATTGACACTACCCTACCAGTCGGACTTTAAAAAATCTTTTTGCATTAATGATAGCCCAAATCTTATAGAAGGCATATTTAACATCACTCTAGGACCCTTAGGTGCCGAGCAAACAGAAAAAAAGTCTGAACGAACGCTAAGTGACAACGAAGTAATAGCGCGGGTAGGCAATGCGATGCGACGGGGTAGGTCGAGCAAAAAATAAATTTCACGCGGACGAAGTCGCGGGCAGAAGCTAGTAGAACCATAAAACGAATAGCCGACTAAATGAGTGTGTGGAGGTGGAGGGCTTACTCGTTTGTAGTCGTAGACAGAGAAAGATCATCATTGATCGGCGACTAGATAGTATCATTGGTCTGTGACTAGCGTAGTGACTAGAGTGCGTTTCATCAAATAGTTCCTATGCCGTAATGTTGGCTCCACTGTTTTAGGACGAAAACGATACGCTACTGTTGGAATGGATGGACCTGATAGGTCCATGTGTTAAAGTTTAACAGTGGACCAATATTACGGCATAGGAACAATTTGATGAAACGCACTCTAGTATTCACTAGAGTCGCCGATCAATATTGCCGATCAATGATACTAGACGTTGATCGGCGATCAGTGTCTATCACGGCCTTAGAGCATTTAACTAATTAGTATCCCTAAGTAGTCTGTGGTGTCTATCTATGCCATAGACTACTTCTTAGATCTTACTTATGCCTGGGCCGCACACATCGCGATGACATTCGGGCGATAAACTTCGTCTTCGGTCTACAGCGAAGCTGCGCGGCCACATAGTGCGTGTTGTCAAGTTTATCGCGATGTACGAGCGATGTACAAACGAATAAAAACAAAATGGACGCCGCGGTTGCTCTGTATTTTATGGCAGCAAATAATTATTTTTTACATTTATGTCATGTAAAAAACAAATTAAAAGCAACAAAAAGGAGGAAGTGGATGATAACTATTCACAAATTAAGAACTATATTAGCTATATTATGCACTGTAGTTTAACTTAACACTTCCACTACGCACGAAGGGTGGGGGCCGACTGAAGTGTGGCCGCGCAAGCGAAGTTCATCGCGATAAAACGCTTTGATCTGCGAGAGTTTACCGACAGCGGAGCGAAGTCGTTGCGACTACGCACGAAGCTCCGAAGTATACCCGAATACTTGGCTACATACATCGCGATTACGCGAATCTTCGGGTTATCGCGATGTGTGCGGCCTAGGCTTTATGGTCGCACTTTTAATTAGCTGCAGTAAAATGACACTTCTAATGTAATTTTTACTGTCATTTCGCTGTCAAATAGGAACATTTTTTATTGAAATGACAGATAAGAAGTGTCATTTTACTGCTGCTAATTAAAAGCTCGAGCATAGATACTACGATAGTATAATGTACTCTGTGATACTACGTATCAGACCCATCAGAGCCTCTAGCACGTAGACAGAGAATTCTATAGACCGCTGGGTATCTTCCTTTGCATTCATACAAGAAAAAGAAGAACATATTAACGTCACTAGCATAGAAAAGAGACAGAGTAAAAATATTTCTGTCCTTTATCGCGTGCCGGCTATGACCATCGATGTGCGCAACAAGTTTGACGTTTATGGCGGCTGCAGATTGAAATACAATTGTTTAATATTGAATACATCGAGATTATACACAAAATATTACCTTTTCGTGCTCAATTCTGTATTATTACATTTGTGCAAATGTGCAAAATGGTAAAGTGCAGTGCAATAAACTCTAAAAGTGATAGTTTGATGAAGATTTCCGGATTTTCCTTTCACTCGTAAGTATTCGATCTTTTTATGTATTCGATCGCTTTGTGTTCTGCTATTTCTAATCAAATAGTCGCAGTAATGTACAAACACTACAAATTAATTTGTATATTGTGTTAAATCTCATAAAATCGTGATTTGCGCAATATTTTTATTTTCTTACCTCGAAATTCAGTGTTGCCACTTTTTGACGGGGAATTTACCCTTCCTTATACATTATATAAATAGTTTGCACTTTTATTTTACGGGTTAAAGGAAGAGTGCAAATATATTACTTTTTAACCTCGTTAACTCCACTAATTTCATTTTTAATTTCATATGGCAAATTTACCAGAAGTGACAGCTGACTTTGCCATATTTGTTTTTATGCTTTTAATATGTTAATTTACAAAAATAAGATAGATATTTGGAAATAATATAAATTTTCATAAAATTTACTACGTCTAGGACTAGGAGTAGGTTACTCATTATGTTTTCATATAATTATATTCTTTTAAAGCGAGTCAAACTTTTTGACACATGAAAAAGTGGCAAAGTAAGCGGGTTTCACGGTACTTTTTTTCTGTCCTTTTCGACGGCACGGATTCCATGAGTCTATAGAATTCACTGTCTTCGCTCTAGCATGAGTTGTTATCGAAAAATGACTCGCTAGCGCATTACACATTAGACCCCTGTCTACGTTCGACGTAAATAGACGACGATAGAAAATGGTTAGTAGAGGTTGTCAAAAGTTGGAAGTTTAGATATGACATTGATAGTTCGTTTTTTTTATTAATTTAGGTGTTGAGTTTTTAGCAAAGGCTCACACAGACAGCCTCAATGGGGAGGTACACTGCCAATTTATCCCGCTAGTAGTCACATCGTCGTTAGTGCTGTTTACTTGTCAAACAACATATTAGTAGGGCATCTACGGCTCGATTTTTGTGATCTATTTTAAACCGACTAATTTACAATTCTAGTAGTTGTTTAGTATGAACTAATCATGAATGAGTGAGAGTCAGTCACTGCACTCATGGGGGAATCCAGTGTCAAAAAAGTGGTCCACCCTAAAAATTGCAAAAAACTGACATTTTCTTTGATTTAACACAAAGTATTCCTTTGCAGTATTTGATCCTTTTAACCTGTTCCTCTTATAAAAATACCTTGTATTAAACTGAGTAATAATGTTGCTTAAAAGTTTTAAGCAACATTATTACTCAGTTTAATACAAGGTATTTTTATAAGAGGAACAGGGTTCGATTTCCAGTTCAGGCAGAAGCTTTTTCAAATGACACTACAACTCAAGTAGCACAATTTGAAGCGGCATATAGTTAGCATTCAATCATTTATAGCCAGAGTGCACCTCATGACAATTCCAATAAGCCCAAACACGGGTACGATACATTATTTTATTACCGAGTTCCGATGCCTACCTTCCGGCTTCTTCATCAGATCGGTTCGATGGTACCATTTTCATCAGAACCATTTATTTGAAGCTTCGTCATAGTCGCTTAACTATTTTAATGGAGATATCTTATTGCCACCCGTGAAATACTTATCATCGTTGAGGAGTTCCAGTGGCTTTCTGTGGTCTTCTTCATCAGTTCCACTTCACCAGATGATACTTTCTGAATGCAAACGCTTGATTTGTTGATGAAAATACCAAAATAGCAATATGTAGCCTATAATATTTGAGGAGTTCCCTCGAGTCCTCATGGATTCCATCATCAAAACTGGATTTTTACAAAAATGGGACCAATCTGGAACTATACCCTTTCAAATAATATATATGCTTATACAATTATTGTTAAATATAGGTAATACAAATGGCTGATATCAGTGATCAGTGTCTAACTGTTTTTTATCAAAACCGTAGTATCCCTAAGTAGTCTGTGATCAAAACGTACGGGGACTGCGAACAAAAACAGACTCGTTTTATCGTCAGGTCTCATTGAATTCTTACGATGTCATTGTTTTAACGGAGACGTGGATAATGGATGGTATTTTAAACTCAGAATTGTTTGATGACCGGTATATAGTGTGGCGGCGTGACCGGGATTATGCTAACACTGGACAAAGGCGAGGTGGTGGTGTACTTATCGCGACGCGCAGAGAGTTACCTGTTACCTCGCAACCGCTGCTTCACTCCTAAGCGGAGGATCTCTGGGTTAACATACGACTTAGAAATCTAAACTCACGAGATTACGTAAACCTATATGTTTGCGTTGTATATTTGTGTAAACAAAACAATGGCTTTTCGTTTTCGTATCAACTTAATAATTTCCTGATTAAATTAAACCAAACAGCTTTGAATAATACCTCTGACGTTTTTTTAGTTCTTGGTGATTTTAACATGAGTGGAATATCGTGGGCTCTATCTAATAACCATTCGCTGGTCCCGGTAAACCCCGCCACTAGTGACGAATGTTTGCTCGTAGACGAGTTGTGTACGTTGGATTTTGGTCAGTACAATGGAGTGGTCAATAGGTATGGGAAAATGTTGGATTTAGTCTTCTCAAATAAATTAGCCATTGTTAGCGAGTGTATTGATCCTCTAGTTACTATTGATCCCTATCATCCCGCCTTGTTAATTAATATTGATATCTTCGAAATACCTCCTCTAGACCATGCCCCGCGGTTACGATATATCTATAGCAAAGGTGATTTTGAGGCTATAAACAACGAGATTTTTGCTGTTGATTGGGAGCTCGAGTTCTCATCACGTTCTCTGGATGACTCAGTTGCGTACTTTATAGACACAATTAATTCCACAAGAATTCCAAAATAGGTTTAGACCACAAAAGCTTATTCGTAATAAATCATACCCAATCTGGTATAGTACATCGCTCATCAGAACTATCAAGGAAAAATATAAATACTTAAAAAAATTTAAGACTTAGGTACGGCAATAAAGCTGATGAGTCAACTTTTAAATGTTTACGTGATAGAGTTAGGACTATGGAAGGCTCATGTTATAAATGCTACCTCAATCAAACGGAAAAATATAAGTATTAAAAACAACCCTAAACACTTTTGGACCTTTGTTAAAAATCGATACAACTCTAATGCTATTCCTAACACGTTAAATTATAACGATGAGTTATTGCTCACAGGTGATTCTATTTGTGAGGCTTTCTCTTCTTATTTTCTGTCTACCTTCCTTGATTCCACCTCAGCTAATACTCAATACTCCCAATTCAGCCTCTGGTTTCCCATCTAGCACTACTACACCCTCGTCTGACATCTGTCGCGTAGAGGTAAAGATCGACATGGTTAGGTACTGATTTACTCCGGAATTTGGATTCATCAAAAGGAGCTGGGCCTGATAATATATCTCCTAAATTTCTCATTGGATGTGCGTCTTCCATAGCCCTACCTATTTCAATTTTGCTCTCTAAATCTTTATCACAAGGTGTAGTCCCCAGAGTGTGAAATCTGCGTTTATTACGCCCGTACATAAGAAGGGTTCGAAAACTGAAATTACGAATTATAGGCCTATATCAAAGTTGTGTATTATAGCTAAAATATTTGAGAGGATTATCTATAACCAGTTATATCCCGCCCTTGCAAACTCGTTTAGCTCTTTCCAGCATGGTTTTTTAAGGGGACGGTCTACCACTTCGAATCTCGTCTTATTCAACGACTCCGTTACCGAGGCTATGGACGATGGTGGGCAGGTTGATGTAGTTTACACTGATTACAGTAAAGCGTTTGATCGGATTGACCATGACACCCTGATAAATAAGTTAAACCACATGGGCATTCGCGGAGACCTCCTGAGGTGGTTCTCATCTTATATAGACAATAGGTCGCAAGCAGTAGTACTCAATAATTATATGTCCAGCTGGGTAACCGTGCCTAGTGGAGTACCTCAGGGTTCGTTGCTTGGTCCCTTCTTATTTGTGATCTATATAAACGACATCGATCAGTGCCTGCAATCATCCAAATTATTATGCTTTGCTGATGATATGAAAATCTTCACCAAAATTTCATCGCTTGATGATGGGCGAGCACTTCAAGCTGACTTATATCGTCTTGAAGAGTATTGTCGGGCTAACAAACTCGATCTCAATCCATCTAAGTGTTCATTGATCACTTTCACTAGGAAACGTGCAATCCTAGCTACCAATTATACTTTAGCGGGTCAAACCTTGCCTAGGTGCAATACTATTCGTGATTTGGGCGTCCACCAAGATAGTAAGGTAGTTTTTGACACACACATTGACGCCATTGTCAAAAAAGCCTCTAAATTGCTTGGGTTTATAATGCGTCTCTCGAAGTGCTTTACTGATGCTAAAACTCTCAAAATATTGTATTGCACCTTTGTTAGAAGCCAGCTAGACTATGCGTCTCAGATATGGAACCCACGTTATCTTAAGTACAGACGACAGCACATCAAGCTACTACAATCTGTCAAATTTCTTTAATAGATTTTCATCTTTATCGCTAAAGGATTAGGTTCAATGTTATTTGGGAAAATTTGACAGTTTCGGGTGGCTTGACCTGCTGGCGTCTGTACATTGACCGCATTGAAAGTATCCAAAGACGTTTCTTAAGATATCTATGTTTCCATCAAAAGATTCCGTACCATTCAATCGATTATATCCAGCTCTGTAAAAAGTATCATTTATTACCACTCGAAGATCGACGTGAGATTGCTGACTATTTATTTCTATTAAAAATATTTAACAGTAGTTTTTTTTTTTTTTTTTTTTTAATTTATTTTTCAAAAACAATTTCTTTACTTAATACATAATACATAACACCTTGTCTAAAAACCTTTAAAGGTTTATGTGACAAGGTGGAGGTACCGAGCACGCTCGCAACATATTACTTAGGTACATAATAACAAAACAATAGGTACTTAGTTACTTACTTTAAAAAATTGAGATGTGATATAATATTTTTAAGAATTGACAGCCCCGAGCTATTAGGGTCAGGCCGTAGATTTTGCCACATTAGATGTAACTTAACTCTCCGCTACAATAAAAAAAAAAGTATAAGACATAAACGTTTGTCAATCACAGCATCGTATTTCATATGAAGTGGTGAGCCGCGGCCACTAAACATATTTGATTATGTTCATAAACTTAGAAAATTATATGACATTTTTCTACAAAAAATGACGAAATTTTCATTAAAAACGTGAATCCGCTTTGGTAGGGGTGCACTTACGCCATCAGCAAAATAAAAATTTGAATACTTTTTGGTAATCTGTTTGATTTAACGTTATAAAATAATAGTTAGCTAGCCGTGTTTTTAATATGGGGTGGTGTTTCCTAAGAAAGTACATTCATTTTCACACATTTTTAAATAACTAAAGAAAGTCAATTCTTTGCGCTACTTCTATTGCGCACCTATTATCTGCCCATTTTGTGGTGTTAAGACATTAGCAGGATTTGTATCTCAGTACTGGCAACACTAAAGTAACTTTCTCTATGGTCAATGCGGCGATTTTGGCCATATTTTCTTCAGTCCGATGTCAACTTCGTTCCAAGTAAAAAGTGTCACATTATTCGAGGAGTGCATTTTTTTAGATTTCAAGGTAAGTTTACAATTTATATATATTATTGTTATTGCGCATGATTTAATAGGCTGTGTGTGATGTTTTAAAGGCTAAATTAACGTGAGAAAATAGCTTATTATCGAGTTATTATAGATTTTATTTGCGCCACGGTTACGCAGAAACTACATTATGTCACTTTGCGATACCAGAGTGGCGTAGAATTTGCGCCACTTTTTTACGCTATCGAATAATGGTGCATGCACATTAGAGATTACTTGATATTGATTGCTACCAAATTATGACGCAATTCTTATGGCTTATTACCTAGTTAGTGTCCTAAACTTCATAAATGTTTAAAATATTTTTTGCAATGAAATAACTTACCTACACTGTGTAGGCTACACATACACATCAGGTGTGCGCACACCTCTATTTTGCGTTACTATTTTACGTCACTTTGCGCGACCGACTTATAGAAGATTTTGCCTCACCTTTGCGCTATTTGTGGCAAAATATACGGCCTGACCCATTATCAAAATTTTATTTTAATGTTCCAAGTAAAACATTTCGATTTAATCCACCCTTACGTGTACCTCATACATCTACGAATTATAGGCAGAACATTTATATTGTGCGTGCAAGCAACATTTGTAATGAAATATGTAAGCGACATAATCTGGATCTGTTTACAACTAGTGTGCCCTCAGCCAGAAGGTGCTTAAGCCTCAAATTTTTCAAATAACTGCAGATTAATCTATGTTTTCCTATTATTATTTTTTTACCTTTTTATTAGTGTCAAACCAAACGGTTATCTAAATAGTTTTAATTAATATAATTTATGTAATAATATATGTTTCTGCTTGTGTGCTTACAACATAAATACTAGTAAAGTCTAAACGCGAAGACTTGTAATTGGCTTTTTGTTGACTATCGTTTCCCTTTTTGTTGTTAAGTTTTTTTTTACCTGTAAGTCTTCCATGCTGTAATAAATAAATAAATAAATAAAATAAGTAAATAAATAAAAAAAAGAGTTTTCCGAACCGGTTCATAAATGACGCAGTACTAAGGTAACAATCAATCTGCCTAGCCTTTTCCCAACTATGTTGGGGTCGGCTTCCAGTCTAACTGGATGCAGCTGAATACCAGTATTTTACATGGAGCGACTGCCTATCTGACCTCCACAACCCAGTTACTGGGTAATACGATACCCCTTGGTAAGACTGGTTGTCAGACTTTCGGGCTTCTGACGACCCGTAACGACTGTCAAAGATCCACGAATAACAGCCGGGACCAACGGCTTAACGTGCTTTCCGAGGCACGGAGGAATCTCGGTATGTAAAGATGGTCACCCATCCACTGACCAACCCCGGCAAGCGTAGCTTAACCTGACGGATCGACCCGTGCGGCTGTTATTACTTAGCCACGAGCTCCGAGCTCCACGAGCTCACGCAGTACTAAGGTAACAAACATACAAAAAAAAAAAAAAAAAAAAAATACAACCGAATTGAGAACCTCCTCCTTTTTTTTGAAGTCGGTTAAAAAGAGATAGAATATAGACAATCTACATTTCAGTATAACTTATTTCATTTTATTTGATAACCTGGGCTGGGCCTGTTCCAAGCGTTCTCCTTTGACTTTTGCTGACTACCGCCCTTATGGCAGACGATACCCGCATGGAAGGCGCGGGTACCGTCCGTACCTTTAGGTACCGTCAAGGTAGCCCGCATAATTCAAATGGGACGTGTTTTACAAACTGACCTCATATGACCTCGGAACACAGTCATACAGGTACATAATGGCTTAGATTACCTACAGAAGGACTGTTGGAAATAGTAAATGAAACGAAACTAACAAATTATGTTGTTTTATCAAAAGTTAAAAAGGTTTTCTTCTATTGCTTGTTCTGACTCCCACGCTTCTGCAGATTCTGGATCATGTTTGATCCGCTTCGCTTTCTTTTGCGCAGAACCCTCACCATCTATCATTTTGCGTTTCTTTGTTTTCTTTTCTCTTATTTCTACAGAGAGTTCTGGCTCTGTCTTCATCGTAACGTCACTTTGTACTTGTGGATTAACATGCTCTGATGTATTTCTGTCCTTCCTGTTTTTCTTTTTCTTTCTCTTTGCAGTCCCTAACATAGTATCTTCAGTGTCTTGCACATTTAATCGTTCCGCTATTGCTGCAGGTATTTTTAAGGCCTTCTTATAATTTGAGCCGAAAAGAGGATGGCGACATTTTGTCTCGGGTAGTGGTATAAAATTAGTCTGATTGTTCATCATAATATTGTCATCACGGAAATGTGCTTTAGGGATTCGTTTACGTAAATTGATGACCCCACTTAATGGTACACTCCTGATGTGATATTTGTTTTGTTCCATTGTAAGCAGCGATATAGTGTCCGATTGTTCTTTTGCAGCATTAGCTTCATAAGTTTGCCCACCAACTTTTATCTTGCATTTTCCATGGATATTTAAGGTCGTATTATCAAAATCTTTAATGTTGATCTCTTTTGGACACTTCAGAATCCATATTTCGTCATCTCTGGTAAGATTTGTATTGTTGTTAAATGTTTGGGGAAGCAGCTTCAAGTTAGGATTCGTTTTGAGGAAATGTTTTAATTTTAATGGTTTATTAGTATTTTCAGAATGACTTTCATGTTCTACATGGCTAGACTCTGTGATTGTATCATCGTCATTATCCTCGAAAAGAAGTCTGTCTGATATTCGCTGTTTTCGATGCTCTGTTGCTTCTAACTTTTTAATTAAATCTTGCTCTGGTACACTGCAAGCTAGATTACAATTTACTTTTTTGTTTTCTTCTTCAACACTTTTGTTGATGAATGAAATAGTATGAGGAGAATGACTGTCATCACATTTTATTTCAGATATTTCATCACAACCACTTTCTTCTTGTAATGTAGTATTTTCTGTTTCAAAGCTGTGTGTATGATTGCCTCTGCTATTTTTGTTCACAACTGTTTCTTCAATGTCCATTTTCTCTTCAATATCTAGATGCAGATTGTCACTATCACAATGTTTTTTAGACTTCTTCTTTTTTTTCTTAGGTTTACTCATTTCTGTATCATTTTCAGTTTCTTCTTTGAGAGTAACATTATCATCATTTATTTCATTGCTTGAATTGTTTTTATGATTTTTCAATGGAGTTGTTGATGAACTGTGTGTATGATTGCCTTTGCTATTTTTGTTCACAACTGTTTCTTCAGTGTCCTTTTTCTCTTCAATATCTAGATGGAGACTGTCACTATCATAATGTTTTTTAGACTTCTTCTTTTTCTTAGGTTTACTCATTTCTGTATCATTTTCAGTTTCTTCTTTGAGAGTAACATTATCATCATCATGATTTTTCAATGGAGTTGTTGATGAATCTATACTTGAAGTGTGTTTGCGTTTTTTCTTTTTATGTTTTGTAAAAGACGAAGCTGATGATTCTTCTTGTTTTACTTTCAAGTTAAGGTAAGACTCATCGTAGGGCACGGAGTCTAGTGAATCATTTTGGTCTGCAGTAGTTACCAAATTTTTAATTTTTTTTTTCTTGTGTGTATCATTGTCACTGTTTGGTTCTATTTTAATTTTTTTTTTCTTTACACTACTGTTAGTTTTAGTGTCAAAATATGCTTTTTCTTCCTTAATAACTACATTCGGTTCTGAACTAACTGACTCATCATTGAGTTTTTTTCTAGATTTCTTGCCTTTTGTGTTCTTTCCATCATTGGAAAAACTTTCATTAGAATTATCATTGATATCATCTGCAGCCCTGAAAAATTAAGTTTGAAATATAGTTCTGCACTTATATTATAAGGTGGGAAAAAACTGTCCAAGTGTGAGTTGGAGTTGCACACTAAAGGATCCACACCACAAAAAATGTATATATAATAAGGATAAACTTATATAAGTAATGTTACTCCATATGATATTTTAAATGATGTCTTTCTTGTGTTTTGATTTTTTTTACTGTTAAATTATTTTTATTATAACTGTGTATTTGCATGCCTTATGGTAGGTTATGGTTCATGGACTCTATTGCTTGTTTAAGACCTTTTCTTGTGTACCCATATTCGCAAATTAATAAATGATTTGATTTGATTTAAAACTATCATAGCATATTTTTATTAACTGAAGTGGTAAAGGCCATAATAACATTATCATCATTTATTTCATTGCTTGAATTGTTTTATGTTTTTATTTTCATTTCATCTAGTTTTGCCTTGTGGAATTGCAAATAAATGAATATGAATATGAACATGGTTATTGGCTACCTCATGAGGATCCAAAATACAGCACTGTGACTGTGACGGACTTGTGACAGATGTACTGACTGATGGGGGCTTGTAACCCTTTATGTAAGGGACTGACTGGGGGTATAAGACATTCAGTGGAGGGGCAGTCATTTTAATATTAATTGGTTCTATGCTCAGTTATGACAAGCAAGTTCTAAAATCGATTAATGCAGCTAAGTATATATACAGGGTGATTGGAAGATGGGTGCAAAGCTTTAAAGCGAAGATAGTTCAGACAATTTAGAACCATTTAAGCCATGGTTGTCTTAGACGAAGTCTTACCATTTTTTTAACATAATTTTTATGATTTATATCGAAAATTCCCAAAATTTTAACTAAACTGCTTATAAGGCCAAATAGAATGATAAATGAATTCATTTATCATTTTATTTTTATTTTATTTAATAAATATATATTTAAGTAACGTGTAAGCAATCTAGCAAAACATGTTTTAGGCCTCTGTGTCGTTAGACATTTTAAAAATTCATAAATACTTTTTGTAAACCTTATTTAAATAAAAAACGGAGTGCTTTTTTGTTCAAACCTTTTTGAAAACATGCTTGATAAATCGCTCTTTCTTATGAGATATCATTTACGCGGATATCTTACAAATTATTGAAATTAGGACCTACAAAAGGTAGACTAATTAAAACAACATTTGAATTTAAATTATTTATTTTTCATGTTCAAAATGTCTGCCGTGATTTCTAATATAAGCACGGCTCCGTCTTCTCACTTCTGTTGCTGTTATTTTCAACATCATCTCCAGCTTCATTGTTTCAAACGCTGAATTAATTCTCTCTATCATTATTTCAACATTCATATACACTGGTTCCTTGGCCCAGCCCCCCACGAAATAGTCCAGCAGGGTCAGATCTGGGGAGCGAGCGGGCCAAGGGATGGGTCATTTCTGCCGATCCAGCTGTCAGGAAAGCAATTATCTAAGTGTTCCCTTACATTTAACGTCCAATCCGCTGGACACCCATCTTACTGAAAGCCAACTGTTCGATCTCTGTCGAATATCAGGACACCGGTTTCCTCTATCGGCACTGGTAAATCGACTTGTAGAAAGTGCAAATAATTTTCACCATTCAAAGTATCTGGTAAGACGTGGGGGACAATCAACGTCCAGCCAATTACTCCAGCCCATACATTGACAGAGAATTTCTTCTGAAACAACACCTGCTTTTCTTAAAATGTAGATTATTGTCTTTGGCGGCCCATTCATGTGGGTTATGAAAGTTTGTAATGCCCTCCCTAGAAAATTTGCTTTCATCAGTCCACAAGCCATAAATAAGCAGTTTATCCTGAAATCAATCTTGTGGACGGATGAAAGCAAATTTTCTAGGGAGGGCATTACAAGCTTTCATAACTTCTATGAATGGGCCACCAAAGACAACAACTGGTGTATGCAAATTTTGAAATAACCACAAGATAATTAATTCAGCGTTTGAAACAATGAAACTGGAGATGATGTTGAAAATAACAACAACAGAAGTGAGAAGACGGAGCCGTCCTTGTATTAGGAATCATGGCAAACATTTTGAACATAAAAAATAAATAAAAATAATGGTAAGACTTCGTCTAAGACAACCCTGGCTTAAATGGTTCTAAATTGTCTGTACTATATTCTCCTTTAGCTTTGCACCCATCTTACAATCACCCTGTATAATTACATAGAAAAAATTGAAAGAAAAAAAAACTTTTTAAAAACAAGCTTTTATTGTTATTATAAAGAATTAAAAAGTTAAAAATAATTTAAACCTGATAAGAAAAATACCATTACATAGGTACCTACATTGAAACCTTTAACGATAACTAACATTATTTGTCTATGTCATGTTAATCCCTTCTATACCTACATAATAAACATACTTACCTAATTATAAGCCTAATTATATATTTTTATTAAGGATGATGCGCAGTGGTAGTCCGCGAAATTCATTTTTTTTTGGGGTTCTTGCAATTTTCAGGTCCGTGTCAGGTTGTATCTTGATCAAAGTATGATACGCGGCAATGAAATATATGTATTTATATAATTTTAACCATAAAAATCATCAATACATCTCTCTAAGTTAGATTTCAAACAAACAGATCCAGTTTTAAGTAAATCGTAATATAGGCTGTATAACCGATCAACCACCGCGAATACTATTTGTTTCCTTCAACCTTGACATTGGCAGAATCATCGTTAAAACGATGGAGCCACTCATATAAAATTGGAATTGGAAGTTAGATTTCATGCAGATTCGTTAGATTTCGTTTGTTTGATGAATCTACACGAAATCTAACTTAAAGAGATGTATTGATGATTTTTATGGTTAAAATTATGTAATTACATAATTATGTTTTATTGCCGCGTATCATATTTTCATCAAGATACAATCTGACACAGCTGCAAATTGCAGAAAACCCAAAAAAATCTATTTCGCGGGCTACACAGTGCAATCACCTTAAACCCTAAACTTTACGCCTTGTATTAAATCTTTGCGTCCTAATCACAGACCCAATTTTTTATAAATAAAAGCGTGCTGCATTGTGATCGCAAAAGAAAAATAATGAAGGTGTTTAAATGTTCCATCAAAATAAGCTCCATAAAAGTACTGAATGATATATAAGACTGAATAAAGAAGCATGACCAGATAAAGGCCAAAACAAATAAGATACTACATGGAATACCGTTTATGTATTGGATCAAGCAGATTAGTACTCACATTGGGGTCCTATTGATGCTATCACTTGAAGTATCAGTCCAAGCAAAACTATTTTCAGAAGGAGATTCCATTAAATGTAAACGCACTTCAACTGTAAGTACATATTATTTTACCTCACTCTTAGTTTCTTTTCTTGTTTTGATAAAACATAACCTGAAATAATAACCTCAATTTTAACCTCGATGACAGACCAAGTTGCAAGTTGTCCACAGATTAGATAGCTAAAGTTGTCAAATGTCAATGAATTTGATTTTGAAATAATAGAAGAAAGTGAAGAAACCGCCAAATAGTGTTGCCAGATGCCAGTGGCAGATAGTCAAAAGTAACATAATAGTCCGGGCGGCGGCTGCAGGATTACTTACGTCATCGAGTTACTGGAAAATACCACATTCCACGAAAAGTAGACCTAAAATAGGTAGGAAAAAATTTGGTCTGCCGGGGCTCAGCTTGGAGGATCCGTCCGTGGCAGTGAGAAGTTATGCTAACCACTTTGGACCATCATTTTACCTCATGTGGTTACTGAACGAAACCTTTTCGTTGGTTTTAGTGTCTATTAGTAGAGTCTAAAAAACTTTGTCGGCCGAGCGTGGTGTTGGAGGGTTTCGCAGTCCAACCATTTTTATGGTCACATCGGATGGTCTATTTTGCATCATTTTACTGAAAGGAAACATTCCTTTATTTTTAAAAAGAAACAAATCTGCATTCAAAGATTTTAGCATAAGTATAATATATAATACAGGGTGTAAGGGACAGCCCTCCGCAAACTAACAGGGTGCATTCAGCTCCTCATTTTGAATCATATTCCACCGGAAATTTTCTCCGGAAAATTTTCATTTTTTAAGGTTCCATACCTCAAAAGGAAAAAAACGGAACCCTTATAGGATCACTTGTTTGTCCGTCTGTCTGTCTGTCTGTCTGTCAGTCTGTCAAGACCGTTTTTCTCAGGAACGCGTGAAGGTATCCAGCTGAAATTAATATCAAATACGTAGGTCAATGGTCCCTTGAAGTTCTAAAAAGATCAAACTTCTAAGTCAACGCAATAAAAAAATACGGCCATTTATGCGACATTTTTTGACACTCACAAGTAAATCAAAACCTATAGGGTACTTCCCATCGTTATAGAATCATGAAATTTGGCAAGAAGCAAGGTCTCCCAGCACAAATATAGGAAAAAATCCGAAAATTGTTAATTTGTAATTCTATCTCATAAAAAATATTTTCAAAGTTGTCAGTGTGTCAAGACCCTTTTTCTGAGGAACGCATAGAGGTATCAAGTTGAAATTAATATCTAATACGTAAGTCTATGGTTTCTTGAAGTCCTAAGAAACTCAAACTTCTAAGTCAACGCAATAAAAAAATATGGCCATTTTGCGACACATTTTGATACTCGCAACTGTCGCAAGTAAATCAAAACCTCTAGGATACTTCCCGTTGACCTAGAATAATGAAATTTGGCAAGAAGCAAGGTCTTCCAGCACAAATAAAGGAAAAAGTCCGAAAATTGTGAATTTGTAATTTTTTGACATAAAAATTTTTTTTTGGGATCAAGTTTGTTGTTGGGATAAATTCTTTTCATCTATCTCTTTTTTTTTGACTATCGTTCGTTCCTAAAGTATTTCAGGGTTGCCAGAATGTTACTTTACTTTTGTAACATTTACTTTGTAGTTACTTTGTAGGTTACTTTTGACCCTCTCATTACACGACTCAAAATGTTACTTTTACGCACAGACATATAAATAGTAGTATTTATATGTCTGTGCTTTTACGTTACTTTTAGGACTAAGGTTGAAGCGCCAGGGTAGCCCGCGAAATTCAAAATTTCTTAGGTTTTTTGCTATTTGTAGTTCAGTGTGAGCTTGTATGTTGATTAAAATATGATTCGCGGCCGTAGCCAATATGGTTTTACAGAATTATAATCATTAGAATCAGCAATACAACTCCGTAAGTTAGCATTTATCTCAAATCTAGCGATTTCATGAAATCATGACGTTTGAGGTAAATGCTAACTTATGGAGTTGAGAGTTGTATTGTATTGCTGATTCTAATGATTATAATTCTGTAAAGCCATATTAGTTACGGCCGCGAATCATATTTTAATCAACATACAAGCTCACACTGACCTACAAATTGCAAAAACGTAAGAAATTTTGAATTTCGCGGGCTACCCTGGCGCATCAACCTTAATGATCTTTGCCAAAGTTTTAGGCATTTTACAACTTTATTTTTTTTAAAGATCTGCTACGGCATGAGCTACGATAATAATTTAAATTCCAGGAAAGTCGCGCCGTAATTTTTTTAAAATTGTATATTTTATAAAAAAACTAAAAATCTAACTAACTCAAAATCTATTGAATTTCGGTATACCATTTAGTCGCTTAATTTGTGGCATTTTAACCCTACTATGACACCCTGCAAGGAATACGTCTAATTACAAGTGACCCTTGTATAAAGAAAGATTATTTTCTTGGGAATAGTGCGTAATATTTACCTACCTGTAAAGACAAAACAATTCTTTTTTTTTTTCTTTGGATTTTTCAAAATGATATGGAAATAACAAACGGAACCTTTTCTCTGCTCAGTAGAAGTAAAGCTTGACATAAGGATTTTTGTGCCAATAGCCCTTGTTTCATGTTTACCAAAAACAGCTCATTCTTTACATTGCGTATGACAGATTGAAATTTTGACGTTTCTTTCTTGTTAAATTTTGTGTTCAACATGGTGAGTTCGTGGTGTAAATTTGTTAAAATCCGATTAAATCGTGAATGTGCTAAATATTTTACCAAATATAATACTGCTTAACAAGAGCGTAGTGTTAAATAATACTTGGTCATTCAATATTTTTCAGATACAGAGTAATTCTGTTGGTATATCGATGCCGATGTTTGAAAGTGAATTTCTAATGCGGATGTACCTAATTCCAATAATCTATTGACAATATCAGTTTGAACGATATTTAAATGAAACATCTGTTAACGTTATGTACCTTGAGAAATTGTTCGAATGAACTAGTGTGGCACAGGTTAAGTTTACATGTGAGTTGATGCGAGATGCAATAATTTATTTGATGTGGTATTTAGGCACGCGGACCTAAAAAGCATTTGAAGCGCTTAGCCGCTCCCAAAGCATGGATGTTGGACAAGTTGGGCGGCGTGTACGCGCCGAGGCCCTCGACCGGGCCCCACAAGCTGCGCGAGTGCCTGCCGCTCGTGATCTTCCTGCGCAACCGGCTGAAGTACGCGCTCACCGGCAACGAGGTGCTCAAGATCGTGAAGCAGCGCCTCATCAAGGTGGACGGCAAAGTGAGGACTGACCCCACCTACCCCGCCGGTTTCATGGGTGAGTGGCCTCTTGCCTATAATAGTCGATCACAACAGTATTGTTGTACTTCATGTAAATATGTTTGCATATTCTGTTATCATGACACAGGTGCTTTTAGAGGGGAGGCTGATTGATTTGGTATTGTTTATCAAACAAACATTAGAGAGTAACAAGCCTCATTCCGCTAAGGATATTTTCGGGCTGCTGTGATCCATGTAATATTGTGAGCCATAACTAAACATGCCAGTGCATGTAATCTAGTCCTTGTATTATATGTTATGTTATATTTGTTGCAGATGTTGTTTCTATTGAGAAGACTAATGAGCTGTTCCGCCTCATCTATGATGTGAAAGGACGTTTCACAGTTCACCGCATCACTCCTGAAGAAGCCAAAGTTAGTTGGTCTTTTATTACATTGTAAATGTAAATCTTGCTATTGCAATTGGACCCTTTAAAATTCTACATACAGGGTGTACCGGAAAGGTGTGGTCAGAATTAAGTGTCTGACCATTAAACTGAACAACTTTCTCCATGGGACCAACATCATAAACGCAAAAAAATAATCAGCAGTCCCATATGTTTGGGCTGAGTGGGTATTGAAGTTTTATATGTTTTTTTGTGATTATGATGTTGGTCCCATGGAGAAAGTTGTTCAGTTTGATGATCTGTACCACACCCTTAAATTTGGCCACACCTTTCTGGTACACCCTGCATGAAGGTTAAGAAGTACACATCACAGGAAACAAAATTGAGAATGCTAGCATACTCTCAAAGCATTTTCCTCATATTGGTTATGATCAGTGATGGCTTGTGCCAAGCACAATTGCTGTTATTTCTTTGATGAGCTGATTAATGAGGGCACTTGCACTGCTCTAAAAACACCCTCATTATTGTTTAGCTATAGATTGGCAGTAATTGTGTGATGTGCTTTAGTTGGAGAGGGTGGTGAGTAGAGTGCAGTCATTACAGTTTGTGTCTGTTGCAGTACAAGCTGTGCAAGGTGAAGCGCGTGTCCACGGGGCCCAAGAACGTGCCCTTCCTGGTGACGCATGATGGCCGCACCATCCGCTACCCTGACCCACTGATCAAGGTCAATGACTCAGTACAGGTTGACATTGCATCATCCAAGATCATGGATTTCATTAAGTTTGAGTCAGGTATGTCCTAAAATGAAATGCACTCATATGCTGCTTGTATTTTCAAGCCCCGATGGAAACCTACAATGCCACAGACAGTGTAGATTAAACTGGTGGGGGGAGTTTAACTTGTGTATGTATGTCTGTCTGTGGCATTGTAGCTCCCAAACGGCGAAACTGTTTTTTCTTGGTTTTTGTTTTGTCTGAAAGGTGACTTGATAGTGTTCTTTCTTAGCTATTGTTGGGACCTTGTGAGTTGTAGTTGGAGGAGATAAATTACATGGTACACAAGTTATTGCCACAGTGCTGGGAAAACAACGGCCGCTAAATTTGATGCACGGGGAACATTGCATTTTGCACTGCTAGCATTTCAGCTACCTGTAGTCCCTACAGCTATGATTCAGTAAAATCTGTTCAGCCATTTGAAAATTATCAGGTCTTTTCTAGTCGATGAATGGATGTGAGCATCTTCCACAGGGGTGATCGTAATTCATTAACAAATATCCTAAATTCTCTGATTTTCTACATTTGTTTAATATCTATAAACTCTTTAATATTTTTTGGAATTGAAACAAAGTCAATACTCCCGGCCGTTTGCGTGCACTAGAGGGGAAGATTGTGCAGAGACCTTCACTCCACAATCCTCACCAACTTATAGCTATAACTCGGAATTGTTATGCAACTATTTTTCTGACCTTGGTGACTGACTATTTTTTGGCGTTCTCAAAATAGATTTTCATGAAGTTTTCAAAGGTGAGAATTGTGTGATGATTTTGATGAGAAGAACACATTTTGTAGGGCAAAAATTATACTAGGAGAAAAAATCTTAAAAATGGAGGTGTTTCGTACCATCGAAAAGTGCTATACCAATTTTATTTATTTTCTAATAAAATCTTAGTTAATTTCAATTTACTATTAATTTAATAGAAAGTCTAGTTGAAATCAACCTTATACAATTAAAATAAAGTTTATTTTGAATTGATTGTATTCACTATTTCGTTCTTGAAAGTACTCAATTAGTGAAGTAGTTGGGTCGGATATTGGTTTTATTGATAGATAATGATAAACCAAAATAAGTAATTTTATATTTATTTTAACATTACTATACAAATATAAGGTTGCCTAACATTCATACACGAAATTTGTTTTAAGTAAACCTCTTAGGTTGCATAGATGGCTATATCAAAAATGTAATCAAACTGTGACATAATAACGTAATTGTTATAATTTTAACAATGCTTTGATGTTGCATTGCATTGACCAGCCGGTCATGTCAGAGTGTCAGATCATAGCAACAAGACAAGACCAGAGGTGCCTGACTGTAACGTCTTTGGGTCCGAGTGGTCAGTAACTGACGGAGTTAATATATTTTATTTTTAAATTATACTAAATATTTCCTAAAGTTTTACTGAACTCCCAACAAGTCTTATTTTTCGAACTAAACATGAAATCTAGTATAAATGGATATTGATAATGTAATAAAAAAATCAATGTGTTATTGCTTTGGTTGCGCAGCAATAGATATCAACCTATGTCAACCTGATGGCTAAGGCAATTTTTGGTGTGCAATTGCGACTACTGAGAATACTGCCATCTATGGTCGAGTAGCGGAATTTACTTGTCAATCGAATCTAGTTTGACTTTAGATTACGAAACGTTAGATAATACGGGCTGGTATCCGCAGCTCCACTTCCTCACAAAATACTTTTGCAGTAAAGCAAAATAAATTCATAGAGCATCAATATCCATAGAGCATGAAGGTTTATTTCCAGATGTAGGATCAAATTGAAAGTCAGATTTATTTGCAGATAAATATGGTAACAATAGTCCAGTAGGTGGTATGGTGGTGATGCTAGTTAATTAAAACAAATGCTTTATTTGCATCATGATCGGCTGATTTGTGTGAGTTTGGCGACATCGCGAACGGTTCCTGTAGTCATTTTGTTGCGTTGCACTTGCACTGTTTTTTCTGTTTCGGGATTTAATGCTTTTCAATCATTCAAATAATTAGCCAGATATACATTTTGAAAATCATTAGACTTAAAACAGTCAGCCCAATAGTGAGATGTACACTTTTTAGGGTTCCGTGCCTCAAAAGGAAAAAACGGAACCCATACAGGATCACTCGTGTGTGTGTCTGTCCGTCCGTCCATCCCCACTTATCTCCGAAACTACTGAACCTAAAATTTTGAAAAAAATACAGAAATTAGTTCTATACCTGTACATTACAGGAAAACCTATAAAAAGTTTGTGGTCTTAAAATAATATGGTAAATCTCTCAATATTGTGAGTACAAACTTACATTTACTGTTGGTATGTATATTCTAATGTATGTATGTTCTTGGGATAATTTCATCCCAACTACGGAACCCTTCATTGTGCGGAGTCCGACACGCACTTGGCCGGTTTTTTTTGAAAACGCTCATGCCTCGTAACATTTCACGTCGGGTAGATTAGTAAAAAAAACCTGGTGTCAATCTACTTGCGAAATAAAACTCATCTGCACATTCAACAAGAAAGTTTATTGCTAGTATTTAAACAATATTATTGAACAAATTCCAATGTCTGCCACTCCCACTTCATCCATCATCAGTTAATATTAGCATCACTTAGAAAAACTATTAACTTGTCTACTGCTGGAGACGCAGGTCTAGAGGCACAGTGACTTTTTAATTGTGTCTGCAATTGTGACATTCAACCGCTTAAGGGCTTATTTACACCACAAATCACTACATTTAGAGGCCATCATATTTAAAACATAATTGTGTCTGTTATTTAGGAACAATTGACAGAAATTGAATGATGATTTAAAATCTGTAAAAAGGTGCAAACAGGCTCAAGTGTTGCAAGTATTATGTTGGCTTGCCATGTTTTGTTGATAAATGAAATGTTTTCATTTGCAGGTAACCTGTGCATGATCACGGGAGGCAGGAACTTGGGGAGAGTGGGCACCATCGTGTCCCGCGAGAGGCATCCCGGTTCCTTCGACATCGTGCATATCAAGGACACCACGGGCCACACTTTCGCTACTAGGTAAACATCTACCTACTAATCACAGCCATTTTTTACCATCTACTAATATTAATCTCATGAATATACATTTTTGTACAAAATACTTATACATACAATGATGCTGATCTTCAGACCTACACAAGTAGATTCGATATAATGAAACATGAAACGTGACTTCTGTTACAGGTTAAACAACGTGTTCATCATCGGCAAGGGCACGAAGGCGTACATCTCCCTCCCGCGCGGCAAGGGAGTGCGGCTCACCATCGCCGAGGAGCGCGACAAGCGCATCGCTGCCAAGGTCGCCGGACAGTAGTCGCATTACTTAATAAAATACATTAAATGTACACTCTCGTTTCATTGCTCCGGCGTGTGTGTGTGCGTGCGCACGTGGCGCTCCAGGTCGCGGCGCCGGGCCAGCGCGCGGCCGCACAGCGGACACGCGTGCCGCGCGGGGCCTGGCCGCGCCGCGTGCAGCCGCTCGTGCTTGTTGAGGTTGCTGGGGTCGCCGAACGCGCGCAGGCAGTGCCGGCAGCGCAGCGGCCGGTAGCCCGTGTGCGTGCGCAGGTGGATCTTGAGCCCGTAGCGCCGCGAGTACAGCTTGCCGCAGTACAGGCACACGTGGCCGCCCCGCGCCCGGCCCCACTCCGTGGCCAACGCCTCCAGCTGCGCGGGCGCCAGCGCTCCCGGCGGGGCCGCGGGCCGCGCGAGCCGCAGGCGCGCCGCCGCCTCGCGCCAGAAGCGCGCCGGCTCGTAGGGCGCGCACGACAGGAACAGGTGCACCTTGAGCGGGTTGGGGTCGGGGAAGGTCCGCGTGCAGACGTGGCACACGTAGTCGCGGCCGCGCACGTTGCGCGGCGTGAGGAAGGGCATGTCGAGCGCGGCCAGCGCGTCCTCCGCGAACCACAGCAGCAGCTCGGCGTGCGGCGGCAGGTCGGCGGCGGCGCGCAGGCGCAGGCGCGCGCCGCACAGCGCGAGCGCCGCGCCGGCGCAGAGCGCGTCGGGCGCCAGCGCGGCGCGCACGCACAGCGCCGCGGCGCCGCGCCCGCCCGCCGCGCTCACCCAGCCGCCACTGTCCAGCTCTACGTACACCTAGAGCGACATCACTCATAGTAGATCATTCAAGACAAAATAGTTATATACCAGTGACTGTCCGTGTTGCCGGTTTTCAACAAGGTCTTTGAAAAGGTTCAAATGTTTCGTGTTAAAATGGTCAATCATTTTAACGAATATAAAATCCTTCACGATCAACAGTATGGTTTCAACAAAGGACGTTACAAGTCGTCAAGATTGAAGAAGAAATTATTCTATGTGATAGAAGTTTATGTAAAGATAACAGGAAAAATAAAACGATGTCTGATAGCGCACTTTTTCAGAAATCGGAACGGAACCCTGGCTGCGCGAGTCCAACTCGCTCTTGACCGGTTTTTTTATTTGAAAGCAGAGGGACAATTGCTTATAGTGTCAACCTAAATCAAAATCATTTTTAACCAACTTCAAAAAAGGAGGTACATAAGCAATAGAAAACAATGCCTTGAAATAAACCAATTAAATGATCAACTTGTGTCTACCCCATTCAGTTCTACTCTTTTAATAAATAAGATCGGAGTTCCTCAGGGAAGTGTACTAGGCCCTCTTCTCTTCCTTATTTACATAAACAATATTCCTGAATTGACATCACATTAATGCATTCTATTCGCGGACGATATCTCAGTCATACGACTAAGTAGTACCAGATAATTCGGATGGCAACTACGAAAAATCACTAAACAATAATGAATTTGGTTGAAGGACAACAATCGAACCGCTAATGTATCTATATTATAAAGGTTTAGATGGGTTTCTTTTAATAAATAAGATCGGAGTTCCTCAGGGAAGTGTACTAGGCCCTCTTCTCTTCCTTATTTACATAAACAATATTCCTGAATTGACATCACATTAATGCATTCTATTCGCGGACGATATCTCAGTCATACGACTAAGTAGTACCAGATAATTCGGATGGCAACTACGAAAAATCACTAAACAATAATGAATTTGGTTAAAGGACAACAATCGAACCGCTAATGTATCTATATTATAAAGGTTTAGATGGGTTTTGTTTGGGATGGGTGCTGAAATAAAGGTAAACAATCTTGATGTATTTTTTATCTTTTTTATTTTAAAACCTCAGTTTAAAAACAAACAACAAGTTAATAAATAAATAAATAAAACCTCAGTTTAAAAATAAAATGCATCTAAAAACCAATGTAAATACAACAATAATGATCACTAAATCAATTGAACCATTAGTTTAAGCAGTAGTTTATTTGTTTAAGGACGCTGTTACAAATGGGTAGTCAAATCATTACTTTTTTACATAAAAGTGTGTTTATTAAATAAAATGTTTTGCATTCTTAAAATGTTTTTTGGCCAAATTGTTGATAAATGTACATGATACGATTCTGTACTATAAACGTAATTTTAGATATATACAGCTTCTCAATAATGGTACCGAAGTAAAAAATTTCACTTCGGTACCATTGTTGTGAAACTGTACCTATCTAAAATTATATTTATGGTTCAGAATCGTACCATGGACATTTATCAACAATTTAGCCAAAAAACATTTTAAGGCCGCTTTCACATATAGGCGACTTTAGCAGCGCGACAGTCGCGCGGCTGACGCGCGCCTGTCGCGCTGTCAAAATTTCATAGTGGAAACAGCAGTGCGATTCTGTAACCATCTCACCGTGAAAACTTAGGTGAAGTGAGCGTGTGGAATGAGCTGTCAATAGTGTCAATTCCTAGCAAAAACAAACTCACTTCACCTAAGTTTTGACGGTGAGATTTTTACAGAATCGACCGGCTGAAGCGCGGCGGTCGCGCGCTACCGCCGCGACCGCCGCGTGCTGAGCCAGTGTTGCAAACGTACGTATAGACTAAACAATGAGCGAGTTTGATACCGAACGATTTATTATTGAAATTCAAATGCGTCCTGTTTTGTGGGACTCAAGAAGCAACAATTACAACAACAGGACCCTAAAAAAGAATAACTGGCAAGAATTATGTGCATTGTTTATTCCTGATTTCGAAAATAAAAGTGGGTCCGAAAAAAATGCAGCAGGTAGGTTTTATTATTTTATTTAGGTAGGTACCTAATTATATCATGTTATTCTGCCACGGTACTTCTCCTTCGGGTGATACAAAATAGTCGGCGAAAAGGTTTCGAGTTGTAACTCCTCCAACGGCAACAATGTTTCACCGTCGGAATCCATTTTAGAAATGAAGTGCGCCACACTGAACTTAACTGAGGCGCGCCACACTGAACTTAACTGAGGCGCGGCAGCGGCGCTGCTAACGCGCGGCTGTTCTTATAATGTGAAGGAATGCGCTTCTGCCGCGCTACTGTCGCGCTGCTAACGTCCTAATGTGAAAGGGCACTAAGAATGTAAAGCATTTTATTTAATAAACACACTTTTATGTAAAAGAGTAATGATTTGACTACACATTTGTAACAGCGTCCTTTGTGTAAAAAGTCACATCAAGATTGTTTACCTTTATTTTCCTACCTACCTGAACCTTTCTAGTATAAAACTAAAATTCTACAATTCACTAACTATAACAATTCCCAATTGAGACTTAAACTGTAAAAACACAAAAATTGAAGAAGTCCTTGAGAGCAAATTTTTAGGTATTACCTTAGTTGTATTTGGAAACTATGCTCTAATTTAAATTTTGTTTTTGCTCTAAAAAAGCTTAAGAAGGTATCAAGTCAAAAAACTGCTATGGCTGCGTACCATGGGTACGTCGGGTCAGTTCTTAGATACGGGCTTCTTGTATGGGTTAATAATTCTTCTCAGGCCAAAAACGTCTTTATCACACAAAAAAAATGTGTCAGAGCAATTTGTGGGTGGTTTGAATCTTGCAGACCTCTATTTAAGAAATTAGGATTACTAACTCTACCTAGTCTGTACATATTGCAAGTAGGAATAATTGTTAAAAAGCACTCTCACTCAGCTATTTACTGCTAGAGATCCAACCCAACTGGCTGTCACAAGATGTAGAAGCACACTATTCCAGAACAACAGTTACCTAATTCTTAAAGTACAAAATAATTAAGCTAACTTATATTATGGTATATTTAAATTCATCAATATGTAACTAGATACATATATGATTTCACTACTCTCACTTGTAATTTATATAACTTAATTTTTTTTTAATATTTTTTGTCCACATGATCTCAGTACTAGTAATAAGTAAGTGTTTTTTTTACCTTTTTATTTTTAAGGTGTTTTTTTGCATGCTGAAAAAAGTAAGCAAAATATGTGGAACTATTTTACATTTAAGACCTTATAAGTACCATATTATAAGCAAATAAAGATATTCTTCTATTCTATTCTAAGTAAATTTGTGTAGAAATCCGATTACGGTCTTAAGCCGTGAGCGAGGTGGGGACCTGTCGGGGAAGCAAGGAAGCACATCAGCACCAACCACAGCAACCAGATAGGTACCTGCGTATCATGGAGTAGGAGGTGGACTGGTGGGGACTTACATGTTCAGAGTCCTTTTCTTTCAGAGCGTCGAGCAGGTGGTCGGCGTCGAACACGCGCGAGAGCGCGCCGCGCGCCACCCCGCGCCGGCACAGCACCCGCGACATCACCGCGTCCTGTCGGTAACGTGTCACAGACTGCTCCTCCAGCGAGGTGCGCGGGCGCAGGTTGCACACGACTGCCGCGCGTCGTGAGGGTCAGCTCGCTATATACGGCACTCCCTGGCGCCGCAGGCGGAGGGTTGCTCCACTCCCTGCCTCCGCTAATCTCCGGAACGCCCTCCGCAAATAGCTCCGTGATTAAATTACAATAGTTTACAAGTACCGCAGCTGTGGGGCGGGTGGAGGGCGTTCACATACCCACCGTATTACCTAGGAGATGTTAGGATATGTTCCAGTTCGTCCGTGCAGAGTTGCCGACGAGCAGAAAGTGCCCGGTGCTTGTTTGTTATCAGCCACAGGAACGCGTATCTATCTGGAGGACTAGGTATTGGATACGCTAATTTTGTGAAAGAGCATTTAGTGCAGGGTGAGGGTTGCCTAGACAGAATCTTGTGGCAACGTAAAACCAATAGGTATAGATAGTACAATCCACGAAGACGCGCCCCCTACTCCTAACCGTTGCACACTATACTGTAAACGGTTAGGAGGAGTGGTGGGGCGCGTCTTCGTGGATTGCACCATCTATAGGTAGTTTATGAAATAAACAAACAACTGATTTTCAGGAGTACGGATAGTATTATTTTTTCCTTAAGGACTTTTCACACAGTAAGTATAAGTGTACGCACTTAAATATTTATATAGCTAAATGTGAAAGATAATGAAAGGGAGTGACTACGACTAAAGAGGAAGAAAAATGAATAAATTGGGATAAGGGCAGGAGAAATTGGAAAACATTCGTTTATGTAGGTAAGTAGATCTAGGTACCTATTTATTTAGGTACGTCCTTATTCCGGGAGACAGAAAGGGACCAGAAAATGCAACATTCGTGTATGTAGGTAAGTAGATCTAGGTATTTATTTAGGTACGTCCTTATTCCGGGAGCCAGAAACGGACCAGAAAATAAAAGATAAAAATAGGTAGTTCACAATTTTTACTCTAAAACCTCTAAATAAGTAGTAGGTAACTAAATACCTCCATTAAATATTATCTAATTCAGAGACTAAACAAAACAAAGTAGCCTAAAAATAAGTAACAATGTTCAAAACTGACCTCTGCTCGTGCGGCGCTCTGCGCGTGGACAACTGAACGTAATACTGGAGTGAAGGGTAGGTAGATATTGTTCTGACACATGAGCATATATTGTTCAGACACGTACCTACGGATGTGCGTCTACATCTGTCTCGCCGTAGAATAGTTTGATAAATTCTATGCCCTCGCTCATCTTAAGTCGCGTCTGGAAGGATAAGGGAGCTGGCGAACTACTCCGCAACCAATCCTGGTCGTGGCCGCAATTTTGGCCGCAACAGATCCGACCAAGATGCGGACGTTCATATTAAAGTAGATACACAAAGTTTGTCCGCAACTTGTCGGTGCCACCGCGATCCGCGTAGTTCGCGAGGGCGCTAAGCGATTACGATACCAATACAGTTTCCGTGAATACATATTTCAATGATTTATGTACAATTTACGTAAACAGGTAAATAATATGTATGTAGACAAATATCTAAAACTCTGCGTGGATGTCTGTGGCCCCAGCTGATTGCCGCGCCAGGAAGTGATGTCTGTTGTTGTGCACCTGACATAACAGCCGCACGAGGCCGCACGAAGCCGCACGAGCCCGCACGGCGGCGGGCTGCGGCCGCTCGCTTCACTCCGCACACATGCAGGTCGATGAGTGTAAGGCGCTTTAGTGTACATAACGTATGTCGTAACTCAACATTTCATAGTTCACAATTGACTAGTAGTATGAATGAGCACAGTGTCCACACAACGGGCACGTCACGATACGTCACTTCTGTGTCACACGCCACTTGACGTCACTTCTCTGTCACACGCCACGTGACGTCACTTCTCTGTCACACGCCACGTGACGTCACTTCTCTGTCACACGCCACGTGACGTCACTTCTCTGTCACACACCACGTGACGTCACTTCTCTGTCGCACGCCACGTGACGTCACGACGTGGCGCTCGCGCTCGCGCCTTGCGCTATTCGTCAGCTGAAAAGGAAAATAATTTAGTTAGCAGACAATCGCCTCGATCCCTCGATATACACACGGATACACATCAAGTTATACATTTCCAGTTTACACTGACCTAACATTGTAAGGAAATCCTATACAATGCGAGATCAGCTTATACTGGAAATTTATAGCTTGATCTGTAGCCGTGCGTACCTGTTTCCTCACAGGTTATTTTATTACTAATGTCTTCTCGTGCGATCTTAAATCTTCTCGTGCGATCCAAAGAGTGTGTATTGATAAAAATACTGAGCATTGGTCGCCTGCAGTCTGCACGTGTCGACTGATAAGTAGTACCATGCACTTCAGTTCTTATAACATAGAGTGTAAAATCTGGCCACAATAAGATGCAAGTGCATCGCGTTCAATGTGCAGACGAACGCCGCACGAGGGGCTGAGCCTGAGAACAGTTCAGTGTTAACAACAGCTGCTGCTGTTCCGATTAGTTATTTTTGATACGAATGTATTCAAAATATAATTAAAATATTTTTGTTCTTCAAAAACGAGCTGTTCGAGCAATTTACCAGCTAGGTGCTAGAGTTTCTCTGAGGGAATTTTTTAAGGATATTGGTATTCTCACGGTGGCATCACAGTTCATCTTCGCCAACATCTTATACATTAGGCAAAATATACATTTGTACAGTAAAAACAGTGATATTCACAATATTAACACCAGAAATAAGGATAAATTACGTGCTCCATTTCATCGGCTTCATAAGGTTCATAACTCATTTGTTGGTCTTGGTATAACTTTTTATAACAAGCTACCTTCTTCTTTGCTAGATTTGCCTTTTAATGCGTTTAAAATTAAAGTTAAATCCAATCTTTGTTCAAAGGCATACTATTCTATCAACGATTACTTAAACGATAAGAATAGTTGGTCGCTGTGATTAACTCAAGACAATGTTTATGTTATGTTCTTTCTCCAGGATCAGCTTACATAATGACAGGTTACATGAGTTAAGTACTTACTAAAATTGTTTATTTTATTTTATTTGACAAAAATATAATTTAATGTATTGTGTTGCGAAAATTATTTTGCATAGGTACTATTGTATAGAATCTAGTTCTTCTAACTGAACAGACAGCTGTGCTGCTGGGGAGTTTGTTCCGCTACTTCTTCTTCCCAGCTAAAGCACTAGGAAGTGGTGAAGGGCGGGCGTTTTGTGGGGACTGTCTTACTGTAATTTTGACGTTCAAAAAGTGCTGATTCTCAGCCTAATTTGAATAAAGGACTTTTGATTTGATTTGATTTGTACCTATTATAAGGGCAAAATATTTTTAATTTTAAAAGCAGCACAAGATTACAGTACCTACGTAAGCTAAGAAATGCCCAGCGAACACCGTACCACTACATCGTGTTTATCAGTTGTTTGGGTTATAGAACACTGTTCAACACCAATATTATTTATGTATGGACTTTGATGTAAGAATGAAACTATGTAGACTAGCCTTGAACCTTGAACAAGTGTCGAGTGTTTGTGGGAAGACCGAAGATCCTTTGAGTCCTAAAACTATCCCATACGAAACACAACCAAAAAAAAAGTATCAGTTTGTACAGGCTGAATTTCAAATGACACTTGTAGCACCGCGTGTAGCACGCCTACGCCGCGCCTACTACGCCGCGTCGCGCCATGTCGTAGTGTTGTAGCACCGCGTGTAGCACGCCTACACCCTGCCTACGCCGCCGCGGCGCGCCATGTCGTAGTGATATAGCACCGCATGTAGCACGCCTATGCCCTGCCTACGCCACGCCACGCCATGTAGTAGGCTCGTAGCACGTCAACACCGCGCCACGCCATGTCGTAATGTTGTAGCACGTCTACGCCGCGCCGCGCCATGTCGTAGTGTTGTAGCACCGCGTGTAGCATGCCTACGCCGCGCCTACTACGCCGCGTCGCGCCATGTCGTAGTTCAAATTCATTTATTAATTTTGTGAACATAGAGTAAAATTCAGATGTTAATAAAAAAAAATTTTGGTCCATACTATGTCCCGCCAGAAGGCATACAAAATAGTTTGAGTATGTCGAATGTTTATTTTATTTTATTTTTATTTTATTTGGGAAACAAACAATACAATATAATAAGAAAACGGTACAAAATAGCAATACATAATCCAAAACAGTTTCCACACATTATTATACAACGATTGCGGAACTTTCTTCCAACTGCCACTAAAACTGCGCTTGCGCAATACCTTTTACTTCCCATCCTTGACTACGCTGATGTCAGTTATCTCGATCTCACTGAGGCACAACTAGATAAACTTGAGCGACTTCAAAACTTTTGCATAAGATTTATATTTGGCCTGCGCAAATATGATCACATTTCTGAATTTCGTACAAAGCTCAAGTGGCTTCCCATACGTCTTCGCCGGAATTCTCATATCTTGTTTCAGCTCTACAGTATTCTGTTCAATCCTAAAACCCCTTCTTATCTTAAAGAGCGTTTCAAGTTCCTTCATGACACACATAATAGATATCTGAGGTCATCGGAAAACTTGAGGCTAGAGATGCCGCTACATTCCACCAGTTTTTATGACAGATCATTCACTGTTCAAGCAGTACGATTGTGGAATGACTTGCCCGTGTCGATAAGGCGTGCACAATCTTTGTCAACTTTTAAAATTTTGGTGAAAAAACATTTCCTCTCTCTTTAAATATCGTCATTACGTGTATAGTTCCTGGCTCTTTTTCAAGTAGTATATATAAGTATATATATATAGATATACCCACGGGCACTTTGTGGCTCCATCGTGCCATATAAGTAGTAATTTGTTGATCCGTTTTCACTTGTTGATCCGGGTGGTATTTGTTGATCCAATGCCAGTCAAACCATACGTAAGTGGCTCTGATTGGAGCCACAAGTGTTAACGCGAGTAATAATAATAATTAAGACATTTTTATACAAATCCACCTTTTTTGCATTTGAGCACTAGTTGATCCGATTCAAATGGGCCAATCAGAGCACACCATTTTTCACGGGCTTTGTCATTGGCTACTACAGATAGATAGAACATGGATGGTATTCAAACAAATTAATTCTTGCATTATACAGCGTGCCGCCGCTATAGCGATATTAACTTAAGACGCGAACATGGTTCCGCGTTTTCGTTTTCGGAGGGTTTGCTGAGTACTGGTAAGGGGGAAACGGGAGAGGGTGATGAGTAAGGGGGGGGGGTGAGGAGTGGAGGTGGTGGTAAGGGGGATAGGGGATAGAGTAATGAGGGGGAGGATGTTGAGGGGGAGAGGGAGGGAAGGCCAGTAGTAAAAGGAGAGATCGAGGCGCATGTTGAGGGGGAGAGGGATAGGAGGCACCACTGTGAAAGGCAGAGGGGGAGGTTGGGAAAAGGGGATGCGTCAGGGGAAGGGGTATTAAAGGAGAGATAAAGAAGGGAAGGGGGCCAGAGGGGAGGAGAATACAGGGAGGCGGAGAGGGGGAGAGTGTGGTGAGTACTGGTGAGAGGGAAGAGGACGGGGGAACGGGAGATGGTGGTGAGCAAGGTGGGGGTGAGGAGGAGAGGGGATGGTGAGAGGGGAGGGGTGAGGAGTGGTGGGAGGGATACAGTAATGAAGGGGAGGATGTGGAGGAGGGATGTTTTGAAGGAAAAGGGACGGGAGGCAGTAGTAAAAGGGGGGGAGGGAGATGCAGGGGGAAGAGTGAGGAGGCGTAGGGGGAGGTTCGGGGAAAGGGGATGCGTGAAGGGGTGAGAGTGAGAGGGAGATGTGGGGGTGTGAGATGGTAGAGGGAGGGGTGAGATAGGGAGGGGAGGGGGTTTGCGAGAGGTGGGCAGAGAGGGAACATAGGGAAGGGGTTAGAGGTGGGGTGAGAGGGACGAGCGCCTTTACACGTTAAAGTTGATTTTTGTATAGCACTGATTCATTGAAGAAACCCTGCATGACAGAAATGACATGATGAAAAATAGAAAGTCGAAACGGCACAAAAAACAGAAGTTAACTCCAGTCGGGCGTCGGAGCTAACACACACACTTTTTTTTGTAAATGCACACTTTTATAGATAACTACACCCAGACTGAGGACATAAGACATGTGCTTGCACACAAATGCTTGTCCTGGATGGGATGTGATGGTATGGAATCGAACCCACGACCTGCGGCATGATAGGTGGTATTTTAACCAAATACGCCATTGTGGCCTGTCACTGTCAGAATGCTTCACTGTTAATGGTGTTGTCACATGTAACATCAGGTCACAAAAGCGCACAAAAGCTTCTCTATTATCTTCTATACCTCATCATCATCATTTCAGTTGAAAGACATCAAGTGCCGGACATAGGCTTCTCCCAAGCACCGCCACTTCTACTGGTACTGTGGTTCCCGCATCCAGCGGATTCCTTCTTGCGATCTTTACAAGGTCATCGGTCCACCTTGTGGGAGGCCTTCCAACGTTACGTCTTCCGGTACGCGGCCGCCTCTCCAGAACCTTTCGGCCCCATTGGCCATCTGTTCTGCAAGCAATATGCCTTGCCCACTGCCACTTAAGTTAGGCAATTCTTTGGACTATGTCTTCCCGAACGCTGCCCAGCCGAGTCGTATTCGACCATTGACCGCTTTCACGAAATGACCTACCTACTCGTCCACAACTTCGAGTGTAGTGTCTCCGATCTTCATGAGAGTGGGTGCTACATGGGCATTTGACGTGACCATCCATCCATGTCTTATCCATGTTCATTTTAAGACCCACTCTTTCGAAAGCTCTACTGAGGTTATCGAGAATTGTACTAAAGTCCTCCATAGTCTCAGCCATGCCTACTATATCGTCGGTAAACCGAAGTTGACTGACGTACTCGCCATTGATGTTGATGTCTAGCCCTTTCCAGTCCAGAACCTTGAAGGCATCCTCCAGTACAGCGGCGAACAGTTTCGGAGAGATAACGTCTCCCTGTCCCCCTCGCTGCAGAAGGATAGGTTTTGAGGTACGGTCCTGGAGTCGGACTGACGTAGTGGCGTTTTCGTACAGACACTTCGGCCGCCTAGACCGCTAAACGTAGAGAACTGAAAAAACTCCTTGCAGTAATGCATACTTAGGTTGATCCACTCGATTTTATATTCGCATTACTTCATACATTGTTGGATCCGCCACCATACTAGAGGTGGATCTTACAATGTACGAAGCATTACGAATATAAAATGTACTAGATCAACGTACGTATGCATTTCTTCAAGGAGACTATAATACGGAACCACATAGTACTTATAACCAATCGAGGTGGATCTGACAATGTATGAAGCAATGCGAATATAATTAATCGAGTGGATCAACGTATGTATGCATTTCTGCAAGGATAGTATAAAACGGAACCACATAGTACTTTTAACCTCATATTCTAGGTGGATCTAATAACGTATGAAGCAATGAGAATATAAAATCGACTGGATCAACGTATGTATGCATTTCCGCAAGGAGATTATAAAACGGAACCACATAGTATGCTGTGCGTGGTGCCGCACCTCTTAGTAGAGGTGGATCTAACAATGTATGAAACATTGCGTATAGAATATCGAGTGGATCAACGTATGTAGGTAGAAAATTATTATCATTTTTATGCAAGGAGTGTGTAAATCAAAAATATGAATGTTAGAAGTATCTGAAATTCACTGTATATGGAGCCAATAAGTATTGGTCTTCAGATAAAATTCGGAGCCAAAAAGTATGGTTGAGTATAAAAAAATTGACCGTTACGGATCCACTTTTGTTTAGATGCTAGAGTAAAAAAAATGTTGAGTATAAATATATTTCTGCAAATATATTTGGCAACGTCGCCAAGTGGAAGGCGATGTTGCCACTCCGCTCAAAAAATATTAAACCGGAGTCAAGTTATTCCGCATGAAAGGTGGAGTCAATAATGCATTGGCTCACTGCTGGATCAACTAAGTGTGGGAAAGGGTGTTTATATATAAGTATCTGTATTTATGTATGTATAAATTGTATGTATATATGATACACCACAGACTACCTACAGTATTCTCTCCTTTCTCCCCATAATCCATCCAAAGGTTGTCTGTAAAAGATCGCTTTTAGCGATAAGACCGCCCATTGTGTCACCCTATGTAAAATTTCAACATTTATATCTGTAATTTTTATGGTGTGCATAATAAAGAGTATTCTATCTATCTATCTATCTATCTATACAAATTTTGACAATTTAGAAAGTTACGACAGCCGCTATCAAAAGGAAAAATATATATCAAAATGAATCAATAATGACAATGAAAAAGAACAACAATAATTAAAAAGACAAATCATAATTTTGCTGCAAGAACGTCACACGAACGTCGAACGTCGTAAGTTACATTAAAAAAATAAATAAAAACAATAAAATGAAGTCAATTTCATGCAAACACTAATATATATCTAATAATAATTTGATAATAATGTGTCAATAAAGTAAGAGGGCACATAAAAAATAGGTAGTACTCAGTCATAATTTACAACACTCTAATTATACAGACAGATATTAAATTATGAAAATATTATTGTAATTTGTCATTAAGATATTCTTTGACAGAATAAATACGCCTTGTCATTCAATAATTTAAAAAGCTAACGTTTAAACCCATTCATGTTGCTGCTTGATACAATCTGATTAGGAAAGTTATAAAGTTTTGGAGCCATTGCATAAATACTATTGTAGAGAAATTGGGTTTTAGTGCATAATGTGTGTAACTTTTTTGAGCGCCGTTGACTTTCGACAGATTTATTTCCAAAACTTAAAAATATTGACTGTACCATCAGTTTATATCTATGAAGCTTGTATATTTGTTAAAAATAAAGACATGTTATTTATAACAAATACAGGGTGTTCGGCGCATGGACCGACACAATTTTTTGGGGTATAGGGGGGGTGTCATTTGCTAGGTTTCACCTAAAGACCTCCATGTCCTAAGTGTGACGGTAATTGAGATATGTTTGTTTTTTGTTCTTTCTTTGAATTACCCAAAATCTCGCCTTTGAATCGATATATTTTTTTTGTTTATGGTTGTAAAAGAAGAAAATAATTTTTATTATAGTCTACAATGTATTCTTATTCCGAATTACCCGAAAGTCTGACAACCGGTCTTACCAAGGGGTATCGTATTACCCAGTTACGGGGTTGTGGAGGTCAGACAGGCAGTCGCTCCATGTAAAATACTGGTATTCAGCTGCATCCGGTTAGACTGGAAGCCGACCCCAACATAGTTGGGAAAAGGCTAGGCAGATTGAATGTATTCTTATTCCAAATAAAATAAAAAAATATAGTTACCGTAATAAGTCTTTTCTTAAAACACTCCATAACTGACTCTCTAACTAGTATTTTGACTACATTTGAATTGTTTTTCATAGCGTGTAGCATACCCTTAGAAAGGGTACAAGCTAAAGAACTTTTTGAGATAAAAATAAGGTAAAATGGCTTTATTTAAAAAAAAATTAATTTAAGAGTAGTAATTTTTCATACATTTAAACATTTTTAAGACTTTGGAAGCACATAAGTCATTTTCTACTGATCAATTACATCAAATAATAATTTATTTAGAGTAAAAATACATTGCAGACTATTATAAAATTTATTTTCTTCTATTGCAACCATAAACAAAAAAAAATATATCGATTCAAAGGCGAGATTTTGGGTAATTCAAATAAAGAACAAAAAAAACATATCTCAATTACTGTCACACTTAGGACATGGAGGTCATTAGGTGAAAAATAGCTGTCTAAATGGATTAGCGTTTTGTGTGGTGAGCCTATAGATACGTTTATGTAGTAGCTATCGATAATATATGTATACTTACAGTCCACTGTGATGTTAGTTGCAAATAAACCTGCATTGTGACTACACGTTGTTTTCTTTAAAAAATCGAGGCAAACGAAAGTCAACCTTATACATTAACCATTTTGGTCCACATTCGAGCTGGATTGTGTTAATGAGCGTCGAGCCCGGCCGGCCGACCCGCGACCGCGAGAACAAAAGATTATCACCTGATCGCGATAAGGAGTCGTCGTCGGTGACACGTTTTGCTAATAGGTGTTTTTACAAGTTATAAAACGTTTATCTGGCAAACGAACATTAAAGTGAAATTGATTGACTATAAACTGTTACTTGTTTACAAGGTGTATGTGACTTTTGTTGAAAATAATATTAACAGTACATTGAGTGAGTGATCTATGAGATTAAAATTAACAAACTGTTATTTTGTGAGACTTTATTACCTAAGACAAGTGACCGAGGAGTGTTGTTTGCCGAGATTGCTGTTGCGAGTTTTTTATTATTACAATGGAGGTACTTGTTTCGCTACAAGATGAGTTGTTAGAGAATTTATTGAAAGCTGAGAAAAATTATAAGAAGACTCCGAAAGAGAGAATTAAACGTCAGTATTTAGAAACGAGATTGGAGCTGCTAGAACAACAATTAATAGATTTTAAAGATGGACACAAGGAGATAGTTGCAAAAGCGAAAAATAAAAAGGACGCAAATTATTTTACAGAAGGGAAATATGAGATTTTTGAGGAGATATATGTGCAGTATAAATCAAGTTTGCTGGAAGCTTTGCAACAGTTTTTGCCGCCAGTTACCGAGTTACCTAACCCAGTAGTTACCAATAGCGGGAACAATAATTGCAGTGATGTGAAATTACCCCGCATAACATTACCTACTTTTGGGGGTAAATATGAAGAGTGGTCGACCTTTTACGACATGTTTTCCTCATTAATACATAGTAATAAGAATATTTCATTGGTACAGAAATTACATTACCTCAAGTCCAATTTGAGTGGAGAAGCATTAAATCTAATAAGTAATTATTCGACGACTGATGCAAATTATGAGGAAGCATGGAAACAGTTAGTTCGGCGATACAATAATAAGCGTTATAACTGCAATGCTATTATGAGATCTTTATTTGGCACAAAGAAAATTCAAACCGAGTCAGCCAATTCAATTAGAAGTTTGTTGGATACGACGTCTACCTGTCTTAAATCTTTGGAAAACTTGGGCATTAGTACTGATTCTAGTTACGCTAACGCGTCTGTCGTTCATTTAGTCGTTTCAAAATTGGACACAGAATCGGTTAAACAGTGGGAACAGCAATTAAATATGATGGATGATGAGTTGCCCACTTGGATACAATTAAGAGATTATTTAGAGTACCGATTCAGGACGTTAGAAATGATAGATACGAACGGGAACCGCGCCGCGCAACAAGCTAAGCCTGCTGCTAAGTCGAAATCTTTTCACGCATCATTAGAGAAGGAGAAAGAGAACAAAACTAAGACTAAACAAGAGTGTCCGATGTGTCATGAAACTCATTATCTCAACCAGTGCAAGCGTTTTAGCCTTATGACACCTAAGGAAAGACAGGACTTCGTTCAAACGAGTAAATTATGTTTTAATTGCTTGGCACCAACTCATGCGGTAGTTAAGTGTCGTCAGTCATTCAGCTGTAAGAAATGTGGGAGAAGACATAACACGATGTTGCACTTTGAGAGAGAGAACCAGGAGCCAGCCAGTAGTCTGGAGCAGGCAGCCGCAGTGTCACCGAGTGAACCACAACAGGAGAGAGCGAGTACAACACGAGGTGACACAAACATAACTGCTACATTTTCTAGAGGAGAGCTACAACCCAACAGCGTGCTACTTGCGACGGCTAAGGTTAAGGTATTCCGTTCTAACGGTTTTAAACAAATAATTCGTGCTTTACTTGACCAAGGGTCACAGGCGTCTTTTGTATCTGAGTCAACTGTGCAATTATTAGGTCTTGTACGCAAACCAGTAAGTGGCTGGGTGTCGGGGCTGGGAGATGGCCGTATGAGAATAAAAAACACGGTTTCACTTCGCTTGGAATCACGTCATAATCCAGCTAGTTACATCCTAGTTAACGCTTATGTGTTGCATTCCTTAACGTCACTACTTCCTTCAACTAACTTGAGCACTTCTAAATGGGTAGAAATTGACAATCTTCCTTTAGCTGATCCTACATACGCGACGCCAGGTAAGATTGATATTTTGCTAGGTGCAGAGGTTTATAGTGAAATATTACTTGATGGCGTTATGAAGCATCCTGATTGTAATTTAATAGCACAGAATACTGTGTTTGGATGGATTTTGTCAGGAGGAATGTCAAAGGGATCTGGAACGTTAGCAAAGGATAATCTCATTAGCATGCACATACAGGTGAATGAGGATGAGTTACTTAAAAGGTTTTGGGAGATGGAAGATGAGCCTAATTTAATAAAGAAAGAGATGACTAATAGCGAGAAAGTATGTGAGGATTTGTTTGACTTAACTACAGTGAGAGATAATGAAGGGAGATTTATAGTGAGCTTACCTTTTGCAACGGACGATCCTAAGTGTCAATATGGTAACACAGAAGAGAGAGCAGTGAAGAGGTTAGGATATTTGGACAGAAAGTTATCGAAAGATTTAAAGTTGAGAGAAGAATATAATAAAGTTATGAGTGAGTATTTGAGTATGAACCACATGAGACTGGTTTCTGAGAGTGAGTTGCAGAACTCTAAAGCTGTCTATCTTCCTCACCATGCTGTGGTGAGAGAAGACAAAGACACTACTAAAGTGAGAGTCGTCTTTGATGCTTCGAGCAAAGGTGACAACAGTGTGTCATTAAATGATGAGCTTCTTGTTGGACCAAGGTTACAACAAGATTTAAGGCACATATTGATGAGATGGCGTCATCATAAAGTCTGTATCGTAGCCGATATTGTTAAAATGTATCGGATGGTGAGAGTGGCGGACAAGGACACAGATTTCCAGAGGGTTGTCTGGAGATTTGATCCGTCGGAGCCCATACAACGTTACAAATTGTTACGTTTAACGTTTGGTACAGCATGCGCGCCATATTTAGCTGTCAAGGTGATGCACAGACTTGCTGAGTTAGAAAGAGATAAGTATCCATTAGCGGCGAGATTAACAAAACAATGTTATTTTATGGATGACTTAATGACCGGGTCTGACACGGTTAATGAAGCATTAAAAATTTATGAGGAGATGAATGAGTTAATGAGGAGTGGTGGTTTTGAATTACAGAAGTGGAATAGCAATAATGATAAGTTTTTAGAACAGATTGGGAAAATTGAGTTGAGTGAAAGACAAACTATTAAATTTAATGATCTAATCAAGGTGTTAGGTTTGAGTTGGAATAGGAAGAATGATAATTTTGAATACGTAGTAAACTTACCTGAACCTAAAGATTTAGTCACTAAAAGACAAGTATTATCTGAAGTAGCGAGATTGTATGATCCTTTAGGCTGGATTGCCCCAGTGGTAGTAAATGCTAAGATTTTAATTCAGAAACTGTGGAAATCTGGTCTTGAGTGGGATGAGAGTTTGACAGATGAATTACTTTGTGAGTGGCTAAAATATAGACAAGAGCTAACAGATTTCAAAAATCTCAAAATACCTAGGTGGGTAAATTTTACACAAGAATGTAAGAGAGAGTTACACGTATTTTCAGATTCTTCAAAATCGGCTTTTGCGGCAGCGGTTTACATACGAGTGATTGATAGTTTAAATAGAGTGCATGTACATTTACTGTCTGCAAAGACTCGAGTTGCCCCAATCGTAAAGGAGATTTCTATACCCCGACTTGAATTGTGTGGCGCCACCTTAGCAGCCAAGCTTATATGTGAAGTATCACAAGTTCTGGAGATACCAAAGGAACATCTCTATGGATGGACCGACTCCACCATAGTGTTAGCATGGCTCAAAGGAGGCTCAAGTCGATGGGCAACATTTGTTAGTAACAGAGTGTCCACTATATTAAATATTATGGATTATCACCAGTGGAGTCATGTCTCATCAGAGACAAACCCTGCAGACTGTGCTTCACGTGGTCTGCAGCCCAAGGAATTGAGTGAGCATACATTGTGGTGGAGAGGACCGCAGTGGTTGTCGGAAACTACAGTACACAAAGAGAGTAAACTGATTGAAGACACACACGAAGAGGAACGAATCCAATCTTTAACCGTTTTATCTGATGTTGACGAAGATTTTTTTTGGTCAAAATATTCATCTTTAAATAAACTATTAAAAATTGTATCCTATTGCAGACGAGTTTTGAATTACAAATTAAAGAAAGACAATAGACCTAAACTACCTAAATATATCACACCAAGTGAAATGGACGAGACTTTATTAGCGTGCATTAAACAAGTACAAGAGCGCGAGTTTTCATTGGAAATAAAACAGTTAAAGACTGGAGGATGTGTGCCTAAAAAGAGTAAATTGCGATCTCTTTGTCCCTTTTTGAGCCAAAAGGGGTTACTAAGAGTAAGTGGACGCATAGCACAATCGGACGCGTGTTATGACACGAAGCACCCGATAATTATGCCTGGTAACCATCATTTTACCGAGGTTTTAATTGCGGATGCTCATGCAAAAACATTGCACGGTGGCCCGCAGGCTATGTTAAATTTTCTTAGAACTAAGTACTGGATCTTACGTGCTAAGGAACGTGTTAAAAAATATTTTAGAGAGTGCACTATTTGCTTGAGATACTCCACAAAGAAGACTACTCCTATAATGGGCCTGCTTCCAGAGGCAAGGTTGAAACCCAGTAAGCCATTCAAATCTACTGGTGTGGATTACTGTGGTCCTGTTTTTATCAGATTTTCACCAGGCCGCGGAGCAAAGTCTTTTAAAAGTTATATTTGCATATTCGTGTGTATGGTTACACGAGCAGTCCATTTGGAAGCAGTAACCGACATGACTGCCAAAGGTTTTATTGCTGCTTTTAGGCGATTTACTGCTCGTAGAGGCCATTGTCAGGATTTATACAGTGACAATGGCACTAATTTTGTTGGCGCGGATAAGCAAATGCGAGAAATGTTTAATAGGGCCCGGTCGTCTCTTCCTGAAGAAATAGCAGAGCTACTTTCTTTAGAAAGGACCACCTGGCATTATATTCCTCCCCACTCGCCTAACTTCGGCGGGTTGTGGGAATCATCGGTGCGCAGTACTAAGACCCATTTGAAAAAAGTAGTAGGAAATAGTACGCTTACGTACGAAGAAATGTCGACTGTCCTGGCGCAAGTGGAGGCGTGTTTAAACTCGAGACCGATTTCCTTGTTGAGCAATGACCCAAATGACCCTCTACCCTTGACACCAGGTCACTTCTTGGTAGGCGAACCATTATTAAATATTGCAGATGAGGATTACACTAATTGTAATGTTGTTGGGTTAGATAGATGGCGTTTGACGCAAAAAATTGTAACAGATTTTTGGAATAGGTGGTATAAGGAATACCTAGTTAATTTAAATCAAAGGTATAAATGGAACACTAAACGTGATGAACCAGAAATAGGCGATATTGTTGTTTTAAAAGAAGACAATGTACCTCCAGCTAAATGGTTACTTGGTCAAATTATCAAAAAATATCCTGGACCTGATAATGTAACCCGAGTCGTATCCATAAAATGTAAAACTGGAGAATATAAGCGCCCAGTAAGCAAAATTTGTATTTTAACTAAATGAAAGTTGTTGTTTTTTCCTGTTGTTGTTTAGTTATTTTCAAGTTTAGAGTTTATTTACCTACCTGTCTAAACGAAGTTAAAAAAATGTTATACTGAAGTACTAGTATTTACCTACATCATTCATTCCAGTTGAGCTATGTACTAATGATCTACTTAGTAAAAGTGTTTGTTATGTATGTATCTAAATTGAATATTGAGCCTGAGGCTGAGCCGAACGTATTCTGCGTTACTTGAATGTATTTACTTACTACAAAAATAAGAACCATACAGGGTTGTTCTATTTGTTCATTTTAGTTTTTCTTTATGAAGATGTTATGAGAGGCATATTTCTTATGAGTTTGTATTTACACTTGTTATTTGTTAAGTTTACGCATAAGTATTTCTATTTTGTTAATTGTTTGAGATTAAGTAATTTTTTTTTTTTTAAGTGTTGTTAAAGAACTATGTTCTTTGGCGGGCGGAATGTCTAAATGGATTAGCGTTTTGTGTGGTGAGCCTATAGATACGTTTATGTAGTAGCTATCGATAATATATGTATACTTACAGTCCACTGTGATGTTAGTTGCAAATAAACCTGCATTGTGACTACACGTTGTTTTCTTTAAAAAATCGAGGCAAACGAAAGTCAACCTTATACATTAACCATAGCAATGACCCCCCCAATCCCCCAAAAAATTGTGTCGGTCCATGCGCCGAACACCCTGTATACAAGCTTCATAGATATAAAGTGATGGTACAGTCAATATTTTTAAGTTTTGGAAAAGTGGCTTGCATGAATCCGTTCGTTTTATGTTAGATATAGCTCGAATGCATTTTTTCGGAGCTATTAATACCTCCTCAACCTTAGTAGCATTGCCCCAAAATATATAATATAGATAGATAATATAGTGTTGTAGCACCGCGTGTAGCACGCCTACGCCCTGCCTACGCTGCGCCGCGCCATGTCATAGGCTCGTAGCACGTCTACGCCGCGCCACTCCATGTCGTAGGCTCGTAGCACGTCTACGCCACGTCGCGCCATGTCGTAGTGTTGTAGCACGCCTACGCCCTGCCTACGCTGCGCCGCGCCATGTCGTAGGCTCGTAGAACGTCTACGGTGCACCGCGCCATATCGTAGTGTTGTAGCACCGCGTGTAGCACGCCTACACCCTGCCTACGCCGCCGCGGCGCACTGTGTTCCCAAATATCCTTGGACCTGACATTTTGAGTTAATTTCAGTAAGAGACGCATTTCAATACGACAAACTTCGGACAAGAACTCCCATGTGCTAAATCTTTATAGTTTTTGAAAAAAATACGTCTAAAGTTTATTATTTTTTTTATTTAGAAAATTTAAAAAAATATATTACTTGGATATAAATAAAGCTGATATGTTTCTGGTATTTTCAATTTGTTATGAATATTGTGAAGGATTTAATACACTTTACTACGGTCCGAAAATGTTAGCTTTTAATGAGAAAAAAATAGGTATAAGTTTTTCAGATTTTAATTTCTTTCATTTTAATTATGCGTTAGTAGCATCTGCAAATAAAGCTAAACGGTAGTTAAATACGTCACTTATCACCATAAAAAAAATCAACTGCTAATACCATGGAAAATGGGAAATAATAGCTTCTAAATAGTTTTAATTACAAAACACCTGTTATTTGTATCTAAATAACAGGCGTTTTGTAATGAAAAATATTTAAAAAAAATCAACTGCTAATGCCATGGAAAATGGGAAATAATAGCTTCTAAATAGTTTTAATTACAAAACACCTGTTATTTGTATCTAAATAACAGGCGTTTTGTAATGAAAAATATTTTAAAAAAATCAACTGCTAATACCATGGAAAATGGGAAATAATAGCTTCTAAATAGTTTTAATTACAAAACACCTGTTATTTGTATCTAAATAACAGGCGTTTTGTAATGAAAAATATTTAAAAAAAATCAACTGCTAATGCCATGGAAAATGGGAAATAATAGCTTCTAAATAGTTTTAATTACAAAACGCCTGTTATTTAGATATAAATAACAGGCGTTTTGTAATGAAAGATTTTTTTTTGTGGTGATAAGTGACGTATTTAACTACCATTTAGCTTTATTTGCGGATGCTAATAACGCATAATTAAAATGAAAAAAAATAAAATCTGAAAAACTGAAATCTTTTTTTTTCTCATTAAAAGCTAGCATTTTCGGACCGTAGTAAAGTGTATTAAATCTTTCACAATATTCTTAACAAATTGAAGATACTAAAAACATATCAGCTTTATTTATATCCAAGTAATCGCTCGTAGCACGTCTACGCCGCGGCGCGGCATGTCGTAGACTCGTAGCACGTCTACGCCGCGCCGCGACTTGTCGTAGTGTTGTAGCGGCGGCTCCGCGCGTGTGGACAGATTGTGAATAATATAATTATGTTGTGTATTCATCGATATCCGTGTGTATTAGTGTCTGTGTCTATATTGCGTGTGTGCACTGTGCGCTGTGCAGTCCAACAGGGGGCTACAACACATAGTACTGGTCGGTAGTCACTTTCGTTCCTTGCAGGTAGTTAATTTATTGTAATTATGTAGTAACACACCATAAATTATTATTGTAAATGTATAGGTGAGCTCTTGTAATTGGCTTTTTGGTACTAAGGTTTCCTTTTTTGTTTGTTTTTATTAGCTGTAAGTCCTCCATGTTCTAAAATAAATAAAATATAAATAAATAAAACTTGTATTTCTTTAAAACTTACTAAACTAAAGTAACTATTAACTAACTAACTAACTATTAACTATTTATTACTATTACTAAATTACAAATTAGTTTTTAAAATCATTGTACCTGACATGACTATTTGACTGTATTATGTTATTTATTAAAATAAATCTGAGAACCCGACCTACGAGGACAACTGCTTAAATTAAATTTATATAATACAATATAGATGCCTACACGTATCGTCCGTTCATTGAGTGCTCTAAATTGTTAGATTTAAGCTCTTTATATTATGATTGTATTGTACGGAGGCGATGTCAACAATATCCGCAACGTTGACACGGGAGGACGCGCAGCTGCACAAACACCGACCCAGCGCATTGCAAGACGAGCGCTATGTAGCGAACAAACAGAGTTCAATATAGAGTGACGCGTCGCGGAGCTCGTGCTGGTCCGCGCTCCGCCGCGCTGCTGCGGCTGCACTCCGCAAGCTGTCCGCTGATACCCAGGCACTACTTCGACCTATACCCATTACAATACATACCTAAGTTTTAATTGAGAATTTCAAACGGAACGGAATAACAAGTACTTACAACAAGCGGCTGTTAGTTGAAACTGCAAGACCTTCACCTGCCGGGGGCCGCGGGGCTGGGGCCGCGGGGCCGGGGCCGCGGGGGGCGCAGGGCGCGGCGCGTTATCGCGACTTATTCTATTAGCATCAAACTGCGAGCGCACTGACTTATCGCGCACTCGATCACACACGTGCGCTGCGACACTCCATCCGATTGCAAGTTACATTAAACAACATTACCGTGCTCCTATCTCAAGCAGCATCTCGCCGCAGTCAGTGGCGCGGCGCGCGGCGGCGGGAGCCCTGCACGTGCTCACTTGTACAAGTGTTGTACTGAAGGTACCCAATCATTACTTACACACAATACCTACCGTCTGCAACATGAGATCATCTGCAAGCTAAGTACCTACGTCGTTCAAACTCTCTCATCAGCATCGAGCGCGACTAAAGGCGCTGTGGTGGACCACGAACAGCAGGTTCCACCGAAGAAAACTTGTGATGAGGACGGCTTCATCAAGGTGGAGAGAAAGAAGAGGAAGCCTACTTATCGCAACCAGCGTGGGACGGCGCCGGCTGGGCCTAACATATTGCTTCGTCCTGCAGTACCGACGACGCAGCTGTACGTGTCCCGTTTGTTCCACTCTACGAAGGCTGAGGACATCGTAGAGTACATACGGTTGAAGACCACCTGGACCTTGAGGGTGGAGAAGTTGGAGGCGCGCCATAACACCAATTTCAAGTCGTTTGTGGTGCGCGTTCCGACTCACCATTTGCTGACCTTCCTCAAGGAAGAGTTTTGGCCGGAAGGTGTGCTGTATCGGCGTTTCCGCGGACAGCTACGCGACACCTCGCAGCGTAACACGACGCCGTCACTTCGTGTGCAGTAGTTTTTAAGTTTGTTAATGTTTTTGATATGTATTAGTTTATTATTTTATTATTTTGTACTTTGTGTATTTTATCTATGGGCCTTAGTTGCCTGACAATAAAGGAATTATTATTATTATTATTAGATTATTCTCTCACGTCTTAACACATACGACCTCATATTTAACCTCTTGGAACCATTGATGTAGAAATAAGGTAGATATGGTTCGCGGTCCTCGTACGTGGACCGCATAAATTGTGTTACGCACACAATTGACATTAGTCACAATCGAACTGGCGTTTCGGTGCATGTAGTCGTGCGCCGAGTCCAGGTTTAGTGATTGCGATGTTAGCGCGTAACATATCTACCTCTAATATATCAATGCTTGGAACCATAAAATTGTGAGAATAATTTCAGGAATTCTACAAAATGTAGGTCTTCTTACATAATTAAATTGGAAATTGTAAAGCACCTATACCGCGCTGCGAACTTAGGTATCAGAAAAATAAAAGTATTTCTCTATAGGTAACTAAGTACCCAACACCCAGTGCGGCGAGGCGCGAGCCCGCGTCAACATGCTCATCGTCTCAATGTTACTATTGAAAGGCATAATAGTTGCGGATTTAAACAAAATTGTAAAAAATAAGCTCAATGTGGTCCGTCAAGTAAGATTATTACGACAAGTGGTGCATGACGGTTTGTTATTGTAGCCGCGCACGTGCGGCCTCACTCGCAGCTAATAACATTACTAATGCTCTTAACTAACTCATACAAACGCGGCCCGCATCAAAACGATATTATAATGTCATCACACCGTATCAATCTTAATTGTTCGCAACCGCGACGCGACGCCAAACGCATTATTTACATCCCCTTCACCGTTCGCCAAAACGCTACACGGCACACATCGATACCCTGGTCGCGTCGTTTACTATAGCTTCTATAACTTACGCATTATAGTCTATAATTCAACCGACAAACTGTTAGAGGGTAACAAGAGTGGACATTTTGAAGAGGTGCCGTTAGGGTTGGATATCGCGTGGCACACGGGATAATAGGAATGACATAGTGTTGTAATAGCGCGGGACACCGTGTCGGATGGAGAGCACGTGCGAGGTGGCGCGCCGGCTGCGCGCACGCCGCGGCAGGTTGCACGTGGCGCAGCCGCAAGTGCTTATGTCATTTTGGCAATGGAGAACGTAGTCATGGTGCCGATCTTTTATGTAATTTGGCACTTATTTTCAGGACATGCCAGTAGAAATAATTGCTGGGAAACGACTTTAGTTTTCGCGCTGCGCTGTAATGATGAATGCACTCAAGGAAAACATAGAAATAGAGATAGAAATACGACAGTATGTTATCGAATATGTTGATGAATAATATGTATATTTGGGAGAGCTAATATCAATAAAAGAAATATTCAAATAAAAATATTCAAAAGAAATTGATAGAAAATATTCAAAAATATTCAAAAGATAAAAATATTCAAAAGAAATTGATAGAAGAATAAGCAACACTTGGAAACCTTCTTGGTCGCTAAAAGAAATAGGTAAAAAAAAGTAATTAAAAAAATTAAAAAACCCGACTGCAGTAAAATACTTAAGAAAGAAACTGAAAAGCTAAAAACAAGCCCATTTTAAATTAAGTAAAAGTTGGAAGCAGGCGGAGACCCCTTTTGAGTTTGAAAATATAAAAATGGAATGGGTCCCGCCTGCTTCCAACTTTTACTTAATTTAAAATGGGCTTGTTTTTAGATTTTCAGTTTTTTTTAAACTTAAGTCTTTTACCGCAGTCGGATTTTTTAATTTTTTTAATTACTTTTTTTTTGCTGACGAATGTGCTTTTCTTTATTAAACTATATTTAAAATTAATTTAAGTTAAGTTTAAGTTAAAACTGTACTATATTTGGTAAGCGAATAAAGGCTTTTATTATTATTTCCTTTATTTCATTAATATACACATATCAATTACATTTTTAGATATTAGAATATAAAAAGTATAAAAACATTTAAAAATATAAATAAAAAATAGTAGCCCATACTGGTATCGGGAACAAGATCCAAACTACCGCTTCTGCGCCAGAAGTAGGTACCGCTTTTTGGACCAAGTCCTTGATCCAGCTGCAAAGCCTCCTCAGGTGTTGATCGAGGCTCTTGGCTGTTATGCCATTGGCCGTCACGACTACCGGCACAATGATTGCTGTATCCACATCCAACATGTCGACAACCTCGCGAGCCAGGTCAAGATACTTAATCTGCTCTTTTTCAGCTTTCACGAGGTTCTGGTCACGCGGTAGCGGGACCGCGATATCAACAGTCACTGTGCGACGCTCTAATCGATCTATCACCACTAGGTCTGGCTTATTATTATTTTATGTCTTTAAAATTTAAACCTTAGTGTCTACAAGTAGAATACATTATGTGGTTACCGGTTGTCACACTATACGCTCCGGTAACTGCAGGGTGTTTCTGTTTATCTACGATGCGTTCAAGTGGCCATGTTCCTGGAACACCATCGTCCGTCATTAAGAGAGCAGAGATCAGCAGTTCATCATTTAGAGATATACACTTCTGGACACATCTATTGGCCCACCTTGTATTTTCAGTTTCGTTTGGTCCTAGCTAAAATTTTATATTAGGTCGAGCAAAAAGTTTTTATGCAGTTTTGAACCTGGCACATTCACAATTTCATTCAATAGTCTTTTTTTTAATTTCGAACACAGAATTTAAAGAAACAAAAGACAATTTGGAGCCTGTTTGTTGATATCAAACAATCGAATACTAAGAAAACTTGGTTTTATTGGTTTACTTGGATTTAATTCTTGAAAAAGTGATTGATATCTTTGGTTTTGCAACAAACATTACTTATTCTTAACATTAAGGTGAGGTTCTATCAATAATCTATGGATACTTCACCTGAAGTCGCCGCCCAAGCTGTGGCACTTATTCAGGCCGGACACAGCCAAAGAAACGTGAGTGCTCAACTTAATTTAAGTCGATCTGCGGTCCGAAATGTTTATCGGAGGTACCTAGAGACTAGCGGCTTTGTTCGTCGCCAAGGAAGGCCACGATCTCGGGTCACAAGCAACTGAAAGGCAGGATCGATTCATCGTGACGACCAGCTTGAGAAATCGTCACCTTACCTCCATTGAGATACAAAACCAACTTCGCGACTTCCACGGAGTATCTGTGAGCGCTCGAACTGTTCGGAGAAGGTTAAAAGAACGCGATATGGTACCACACAAGCCAGCTAATGGGCCCAAACTGACGCGAGCCCACCGAACAGCGCGCCTTCATTTCGCACGCAGTCATTTAAATTGGACACAGCAAGATTGGAGCCGTGTACTCTTTTCTGATGAGTCTAAAATTGTGTTACATGGCAATGATGGAAGGAAGAAGGTCTACCGACGTGAGGGAGAGCGTTTCGCACAATGCTGCTTTGAAGAGAGGGTTGCTTATGGCGGTGGCTCATGGACTGTCTGGGGCGGTATATCCGCGAGCGGCAAAACTCAACTTGAGGTTGTTACAGGGCCACGGCTGCCAACATTAAATGCTGAAATGTACATTCGTGAGTGCTTAGAACCTCACGTGATACCATACGCGGACTATGTGGGCCCAAATTTCCTTTTTATGCATGATAATGCAAGAGCCCATGCGGCCGGCATCGTTAGGGAGTATCTTCGGGATGTGAACATCACAGTTATGGACTGGCCAGCCAGAAGCCCAGACATGAACCCCATTGAGCACATGTGGGACGAGCTAAAAAGACGTGTTAGGGCTCGTCAGCCAGTTGCCCAGACGATGCAGGAGTTGAAAACTGCCATAGAAGAGGAATGGGAGATGATCCCTCAAAATTTCATAGAGCGGTTGATAAACTCTATGCCTAATCGTATGAGAGCTGTGGTAGATGCCCATGGAGGCAACACGCGTTATTAAATTAAACCTTTATTTGATAAAACATGTTTTTTATTCAAAAATCAATTGCCTTTAACAAGGCGCATATCCGACTTGTTAGGCGTAGCTCCATGTCGTATGGTATTCTGAATTCAAATTTAAAACAATACGATCGAAAAAGATGGTAAAATGTAACTATCAGGTTTAAAACTGCATCAACAGTTTTTGTTCAATCTAGCAATCATATTTCGGTAGGGGCCATCGAAACCTAAACTCTAAGGTGGGCCAATAGATGTGTCCAGAAGTGTATTATTGCAACCCTTGGACGAAGCATTGAAGACAACTCTAACCTTCGTTGTTTCACTTGTTTCTTTCCGGACTGGATGGAGTGGTAAGTACTCGTATAGGGGAGGTCAGCTCAAAGCGGCCATAGAAGGCAAAGCGGCCACGCTTCATTTTTCGGTTATTTGAAATGATAACGCGGTGTGCCTATCACCTGCCCCGCGCCGTGCAATCATTCGGTAGCAGTGGGCCGTGAGTGGGCCCGAGCGGGTGGTTGCAGTGACAAAATATATTTATTTGCGTGTTCTGTTAAAAGAATTCAAGGTAAGTTCAATCTGCTTTGGTCAAACCTCTTTATATTTCAATGTTTTTATTGAACGTGTATTATTACTTATCCATTTGGCGTTGTTTGTGTTCTATTCTCTCTAAAATATAATAAATAATGTGAGAGCAGTTCATTATTAAAACAAAATGGGTGAAAAAGGCAAAGCGGCTCGGGCAAAGCGGTCAACTGACCGCTTTGCCCTTTGTAAAATTATTATGATTCGATGATGCTTAATTATTTTGTTTAGATGGTTAACAACTATAAAGGGAAGACTACCCAGGCGTCATAGTATGAAGGTATGATGTTCCGCGCAATTAAAGAAGAAAATGAAATTTTACTGGTTTTCTAAGAAAGTTTTTAAATTTTAGAGCATTCATTTTCATAGAAGATATTAAGACTGTTGATATAATTAAGTAAGAGATACTGTTGATTATTAAAAATGTTAAATATTGTCAAAAACTAAACCTAATTATATGTTCCTAATAGTTTAATAAAAGTTTTTAAACTAAATATAACAATATATGTAAGTTAAATTACCCTAAAGACTGATTGTAATTAAAATAAAGTATAAAATGCTGATAAAAAATTAAATAATATTTTTGGTATTTTTATTTTGTCAAGCACGGTATTTTTCAACCAAAAACAAATACATTTATTGTGTACTTTTGGGGGTGGCCGCGTTGCCTCTACCCCCATGGCCGCTTTGGGCGGGCACTCGGGCAAAGCGGTTTCTTGACAAGTTTTCGTAATTTACAAATCACATGGTTATTTTTAAACTTGCGCGAATTTTAATTTCACACTTTGAAAATTTAATAAATTCTCTGGCTATTAGTATAAAATTTTCTTCAAAAGTCTGTCGTTTACTAGGTTTTTTTTAACCCAAAGTTAAGGTGGCCGCTTTGAGCTGACCTCTCCTACTGATGAATTATTTCAGCACACCCAAATACTCCGAAATATTTTATTCCAAATTTCGATTTTCAAAAGTGCGAATTTCATAATACCTAAGAATTATAATGTCTAAGTAGGTATATTAAAAATCACGAAATTTATTTTACCGAAATTTTATGTTTCACTTAAATTGTTTAATTTGTTTGTTTTCCGATTTTCATACGTTCGAAGAATCAAATGCTCGATGGGTTCTCGGTCCGAAAAACGACATTTCGATTTTCAATACTACGAATAAACTGCTAAAGTTTTAGGATTCTGATTCAATTAGTATAATATTCAGTTACGCATATAAATTCAAAATCTATAAGGAACGTTTAATGAAACTTAAAAACGTCTACTTTGTTATTAATATTTGAGTATTCATGTTATTTTTTGTGTTTTCTTCTCCTTTTTATACAAAGTTGATACGACAGCTATCTGTCGTATCAACTCCTGAGTGTACGTCACGCGTATGCTCCTCCCAATCTTATGGGTCTCAGGGTTTAATTTCTGAACCACTAAAAATATAATTATGGTGTCCCAGATATCAATGGTTAAATGCTGAGTTTATAGACTATTCAAATTCATACATTCAGCTGTAGTGTCTAGCAAGGACTTTATCTGATTTGCGTTGGTGTCTTGTCGTTTGAACAAAGTATTTACTATACTTAACTCGTTTATTCCCGAAGCGGTTTTCCAGGTCGTAGTTTTTATTTTCCGTAACCTTTATATGTTTCAGCAAGGCTTCAGCTTCACCGGTGATATTTGATTTCAAGTATTGCAACTTCTGTACCAAACTTAGCGATTTATTTATCATAGACTAGTGATACTTAAGTAAGATGACGTCATTTTTTGCGAGCTTTACAGCGTCTGGCGGAAAAAACTGCTGAAGGGAAGTGTCTGACATTATTAATTATTAACAATATTAATATTTCTGTAAAACATACATAAACATCAGCAGTCAGACTTTAAGACAACTTTAAGACAACTGAGTAATATTTTTGAAAATTGGTCGTGACGACGTTCAGAGTAATACGAACACTACTCTACAACGACACGGGTAGTGCTAGTGGCCAGTAATCATAAAAATTACAATAAGATAAAATAATGTATGGTATTTAAAAGTACTTCAATTTATTCCCATTTCATTTACCTAATTTTGCCTGTGTTCCACCAAATATACTGAATGTGCACCAAAATGTGTTCATTAAAATATGTCATAACGAGCATCTATTGGATATGGCGCTCGGCGGCCACTGCCGCGGCACCGCTCGCTTCGCTCGCTCGCCGTCGCGCGTTAAGGGTCACTGTTCTAACCTAACCTAACCTAACCCAAATGATTCTAACCCAATTGATTCACCAATGTGAAGTTTCGGACGCGCGGGTGTTTTGTGTAACATTCAGGAATATTTGGTGCACGATCAGTATTTTGATGTACGGATAATATTTTTGGTGAACACAAAAATATTATCCTAAAATAATTAATATGTAAATTGAAAAAAATAATAATTTCAAACAAATAACCAAAATTAGGATCACTCTATGCAAAGGACTCATTTATGGAGCTGTTGTTCTATGTCAGCTGGTAAGGTCTTTGACTTTGACCCTTTTTTTTTGGTTCATCGTGTGTCTATTGTTCTGACCCACCCAGCTGTGAGTAGCTTCATGAATGATTTTTTTTGCACACAGAAAAAAACTCGAGTGGCGTGACCATTTCTTTCTCGTTCGTTTTTATTTCATCTCTGCGCTACAGGTTGCTCTAAGATACTATTTTAGAAAATTTTAAATAAATCAATAAATAATAAAGTGTTGAGAATATCACGCCGCGCCGGGCGACCGGGGGCGGTAGCTGCGGTCGCGGGGGGGCCCTCGAGCAGCGAGCGTGCAGCACAGCTGACCGGCACCTCACTGCGTCATCGTCCGCGCTATTGAGCGACATACATTGATTTTCTCGCCACCTTTTAAATTTTAATCTGTTTGTGATCCTTGTACAATTTCATAGTATTACAGTCCATTATAAAGTCACCGGTTTTATTTAGTCCTCGTACCACCAGGAGGATACTCCCAATCTTCTCCAAAAGTTTAATGAAATTAAAATACCTTTACAAAACGAAGACTCGGAACCGTATGGGCCTGTCAAGTTAATGTCGTCAAAGTAGCGGCACGGTGTATACATTTTGTTAATCAGAAAATAAGCGGCGGTTGGCGGATCTGGGGTCTTGCTCGAAAAGTTTTTATTTGCAGTGACACTAGCCGGGGCCGGGAAGTTACAATTAATTTTGTAATATTAATTAAGCTAATTTTGGAAAATGTCCACAACCGCTCCAGCAGCAACTCCTCAATTTGTTTTTTTTTTTTTTAAAATTTAAGTATTATTTATTTTTTTGTTTTGCCTCTTTAATTTAGTCTGAGCTAAATAAATGTGTTTCTTTCTTTCTTTTTCTTTCTTTTCAATATTTAACAGTTAGCTCGCGGCCTATTGACCCCATACCGACTGGAGAATACGATCAAAACGGCTACTAGAGCACTAAACCCTCGTCGTGCACGTCCACGTGTTCGGCGACGCCTCGCCACCTCGCCACCTCGCTACAGCACTAAACCCTCGTCGTGCACGTCCACGTGTTCTTCGACACCTCGCCACCTCGCTACAGCACTAAACCCTCGTCGTGCACGTCCACGTGTTCGGCGACGCCTCGCCACCTCGCCACCTCGCTACAGCACTAAACCCTCGTCGTGCACGTCCACGTGTTCTTCGACACCTCGCCACCTCGCTACAGCACTAAACCCTCGTCGTGCACGTCCACGTGTTCTTCGACACCTCGCCACCTCGCCACATCGCTACAGCACTAAACCCTCGTCGTGCACGTCCACGTGTTCGGCGACGCCTCGCCACCTCGCCACCTCGCTACAGCACTAAACCCTCGTCGTGCACGTCCACGTGTTCTTCGACACCTCGCCACCTCGCCACCTCGCTACAGCACTAAACCGTCGTCGTGCACGTCCACGTGTTCGGCGACACCTCGCCACCTCGCCACCTCGCTACAGCACTAAACCCTCGTCGTGCACGTCCACGTGTTTGGCGACGCCTCGCCACCTCGCCACCTCGCTACAGCACTAAACCCTCGTCGTGCACGTCCACGTGTTCTGCGACACCTCGCCACCTCGCCACATCGCTACAGCACTAAACCCTCGTCGTGCACGTCCACGTGTTTGGCGACGCCTCGCCACCTCGCCACCTCGCTACAGCACTAAACCCTCGTCGTGCACGTCCACGTGTTTGGCGACGCCTCGCCACCTCGCCACCTCGCTACAGCACTAAACCCTCGTCGTGCACGTCCACGTGTTTGGCGACGCCTCGCCACTTCGCCACCTCGCTACAGCACTAAACCCTTGTCGTGCACGTCCACGTGTTCTTCGACACCTCGCCACCTCGCCACCTCGCTACAGCACTAAACCCTCGTCGTGCACGTCCACGTGTTCGGCGACACCTCGCCACCTCGCCACCTCGCTACAGCACTAAACCCTCGTCGTGCACGTCCACGTGTTCGGCGACACCTCGCCACCTCGCTGCCGACTCAGCAAGAAGATGAATTAGCAATCATTTAAGACTACAATAGATAAATAAAAGAAAATCTATGTTTTGATCGTTATATTGTTGTTGATTGTTAAATGCAGATTTAATTGGTACTAAATAAAAAAGAACGAAACTCAATGGGCACAAGCGGCTTTGCCGATCCGGCATGGAGGTCTGGGGGTTCGCCGCGCACAGGATGCCGGCTTGCCGGCCTTCTTAGCGTCTGCGTACGGGGTTACCGACTTGGTCGCTCGCATTCTTTCTCTTGATGGCGAACAAGTCAGTATCCCTTTCGCAGCGGACGCTCTGGCGGCCTGGTCAGGCCATTGCCCTGGCAGTATCACCCCGAAAGAACCTCAAGTGCAGCGCTCTTGGGATGATGTAGGAGCGAAGGCAGTTCTGGCCGGCCTTATAGATCGGGCGGAAGGGGTTGAATTGGCGCGCTTAAAGGCAGTGTCACGGTCAGAATCAGGAGCGTGGTTGCAAGCGCTTCCTTCACCTCACCTGGGCACTCTACTTGACGGCAACTCTTTGCGGGTGGCGGTGGCTCTCCGCCTGGGCTGCGATGTCTGTGAACCACATATATGCATCTGCGGGTCCAGAGTGGAGGCCAACGGCCACCACGCATTAAGTTGCTGTCGTTGCTCAGGGAGTTTTCCGCGGCACCATGCTCTCAACGATATTGTCCGGAGGGCGCTGGTTGGCGCCAATATCCCTTGTGTCCTGGAGCCGCCGGGTCTATGTCGCTTGGATGGCAAAAGACCGGATGGCCTGACGTTGGTACCCTGGCAAAAGGGTAAACTTGCCTACTTTGGGACGCAACGTGTGTTAGCACGTTCGCCGCCAGCCATCTCCCTCGCACTGTCGGGTCACCCGGTGCCGCGGCTGAATCAGCCGTTCTCAAAAAGCGAGCCAAACATGCGGCCTTAGAGCCAAAGTACTATTTTGTCCCACTGGCAGTGGACACCACTGCTTGCTGGGGGTCCAACGCGATCAAATTTGTGGCGGAGATCGGCCGTCGACTTAGAGAGAGGGGCGGTGACCCACGCTCTGGTTCTTTCCTGGTGCAGAGGCTAGCCCTGGCAATTCAGCGCAGAAACGCTGCAAGTGTCATGGGCTCCTTTGCGCCGGGGACGTCTAGGGACTGTGGACTTCTGATGACGTAAAGTTTTTTGTAAACTGGTTTTATATATTTGACATGATTTGTAATAAATATTTATTGGATTTACAAAATATATTAAACAATAAAAATAAGCATTTTGTTAAAAACAATACATTGACAGTGCCTATAGCTACTTCTATTTCTTTACCTATTTCTTTCCTTCAATTACACTAATCTGCCTCACGTTCTTTGCCCTTGCTGAAGGGTTTGACGAGCGGATGTAGTCTCCTCTCCCTGTCTACTGCGCTCTAGTTGTACGTCTTCCTCGTCGAGGGAAGGTATTTCGAAGCCCGCCCAGTGACACATATTGTGTAAAACACAGCAAGCAAAAGAGGTATTATATCCTCACACCGAATAATTCCCGTGTGAGCCTACAGTTCCTTAGCAACTCAACGTCGGTAATACCCGCCGACCGACAGTTTTGGCGTAAATATCGTCAGCGTCGCCTCCGCTCTTCCTATAGAGCTTCTTCGACATAGTTTCGAATTCTTGTTAAGGCGAGTAGTGCTGCAAACTATCGCCACCTTATAGAATCGACTATGATTTGTTTCTCAACGGTGGCGCTAGGTGGCGGCCCTACGCGCCTTAACTTGTTACGTCCGTCGCGCGTCGATAGCACGATAGCTATATTGATTTCGTATCAACTGACTTAACGAATTAACGATCCGTCAAAACAAGTGTCAATTTTTCGGCTGGGCAAAGCACTTCGGGAGTAGGGACTCCGTATGGTGATACCATACGGAGTAGGAAGCGCCCGTAACGAAGGCCAAAACTACGGACTTCGTGCTGGGGAGTAGACCCCAGCTGTCCACCACGTCGTGTGTGCTACGTGTTGGTGTGTGACTCACGTTCCTCCTCGTGCTCCTCCTCGGAGGCGAGCGAGGCGGGCGACACGGACTCGTCGCGCTCGCCCCTCGCGGCGTCCCGCTCTCCCGCCGCGCGGTACAGCTCCGCGCGCGCCTCCACCACGTCGCGCACGATCTCTGCCGGACAAGCCGCGCTAGCATTAGTCGCGCTCAGCTCGCATGCGCCCGCAGCGCTACAGCCGCGCGGCAGCAGCAGCACTCAGCGGCGGCGCGCGCTGCTTGTTGGTAGCGCTTGAGGATTTGGTATTCACTGAACTCGCTGAGGTGTAATCGACTTGTATATTGTTATAGCGGCTGTCGATGTAACAAAGTATAATATATGCGTGGCACACGTCAGCGGTCAGAAACAGCGGCAGCAACAAGTTTTAGCTCGATTACCTGTAATGACGTCTCGGCTCGTGATGATAGACTCGATCTCTTTCGACACCTCATCTACAAGCCACGGCATGAACTCCTCGCCGATACCTGCAAACATTTACAACGTAATTGCAAACAAGAAAGGTACTTAGTATGAGGTACCTAAGTTGTCCAATGCCGTGATAACCACGTCACCGTGGCTTCGCGGCTTCAAGCAGTAGACACATATACAACAGCTAACTTCTGTCGGAAATTATGCCACGGGGACTTGCTACCGGGATAACAGTGTCCTAACCCAGGTCGTGGGGTGGCCTACCCGGATACCTTGCAACCAAATCCAGCCGTTAAAGCGTGAAAAGATAATAGACAGACAGATTAAATACATTTTTTTTAAATTAAGTAAACAGATTTTTATTATTCTAAATGTCTAACTTTAAAATAATAATAATTCATTTTATTATTGTCACCATTAATTTGGAACCTTCACATTAAACCGTCAGGTCTAGCGCTACTGCTGAGCATGAGCTCCGGATTCACTTCCCGGCTCGGCCTAACTGTTACTGGGATTTTCCAACAGGAATTTGTCAGTAGCAGCTCGGAGCCTGGATGGTTGACGGCAACAGGCTCGCCCCTACTACAGGACCTGCGCTCAGCTGGCGACATGCGGCGTGCTGCAGGCGCTGCGCTGCCGCTGCCTCACCCTTCGGGTTACAGGCGTGGTGTTATGTTATGTGTGTGTGTGTTATTCATCTTCTATTAAATAAAAAGAGAAGTCCTGACTGACTGACTCATCAACGACCAGCCCAAACTCTTAAACCTAGAAAGCTGAAATTTTTCACTGCAGAGGTTCCCTTTAAAATGTAGACAAGGAATAAGGAAGGAATTCCCGGCCGCCGTGAGAAGCCGAAGCCAACTCGCAGGGACAATTTTAAACAAGTTTAAATGACGAGGAGGCAGCAGCCGACGATTATCCCTGTATACTATGCAAGTGCACCCAAGGACAACCCCCGGCTGGTGCAGGACTATTGCAGAACATGGATACAAAACATATTGGGATATGGGTTTGGGTGGCGTTAGTGGATTGGGTACCTTGAACTATAATAATATAAGCATGAGTCAAGTGTGCGCTGACCGCGTTCGATCCTCTCCATGAGGTAGCCCTGGTCGCGCAGCCCCGCCAGCACGGCCGGCAGCAGCTCGGCCACGTAGCCCTGCACCAGCAGCGCCGCAGCCACGCGCTCGCGCGCTTCCACGGCCGCGCCCTGCGCCGCGCGCGCCTCCGCCACGCGCCGCTCCTGCAACACACGCGCGGGTCAGCACGCGCCGCCGCCGGCTGCTCGCGGGCACGCGACGCGCACCTTCTCCTCGTACAGGCGCAGGTCGTGCGCGGCGAGGCGCTGGCGCTCGGCCAGCTCAGCGTCGCGCAGCTCGCAGTAGCGGCGCTGCTGCTCGCGCAGTGTGGCCAGCTCCTCCTCCTGCGCCACCTCCGACAGCGCCTGCTCCGTCGTCTTGCCCACCAGCACCTCCAGGATGGGCTGCACCTCCAGGTCGAAGTCGAACAACTGCACGCACAACGGAATCTTATTGAACACCTTCTATACCACTAAGTGTACAACAACGTCACCAACACTGCTCACGTCTCCGGGGGAGATCTGCGTGAAGGCGTCGGCGCCGGTCTTGGCGGGCACGTAGGTGGGCGTGGCGGGCCGCTCCGCGAACAGCTCCGTCTGCACGCCCACGTCCATCTCCACGCCCTTGTCGAACAGCTGCAAGCGTACCGCGCACATGCTTAACTAGTCAACATTGAATCGAAAGAATAAGGTAATAGTTTACCTCTTCGAGGTAGTAGTCGGTCTGTATGGGGCGGTGGCGGCGGCCGGGCGCGGGCGGCGGCGTGCCGGGGCGCGCGCGCGCGGCCGCCGCCCGCCGCGCCAGCGCGCGCCGCCGCGTGCGCGCCGCCCGCGCCGCCATGCTCTCGATGCCATCTCCCTGGAAACACACTCATTACTAGAAGGTACTCTTTGTTCTCTTTCGACAAAGTAGATCCATCTCTACCAACAACGATGTAGTTACGAGTAGTTTGTTAACGTATGGAATTAATAAAATGTCCATACTCAGTATAATTCAACATCAACCGTATTAATGCTGTTCCAATTTCTTTAAATGAGTAAAATATAATAATAGTTTAGAATTAGGTACCGTAAGCCTACCCGTAAGCAGAATGATAGAAGACAATTACATGCACTCTTTGCTATTGTTGATCCAACACTCTAACTCTATTATAGAGTCTACATCTACTCTGTACTGCTCGTTACGCTTCAGTTAGGGGAAGTGGGAACACAGCCGCAGTACCGTTTTGTAACATAATGGTACCTACCATTATGTTACAAAACGGTACTGCGGCTGTAAACGATACTGACGAGACTTACGATATTTTACGAATGGTAATTGAATCCCTAATTTATCCTATTATATATCGACATGTTAGTAAATTTATCTCGACTCATCAACATGGTTTTAGAAGTGGTCGTTCTATTGAGACTAATTTATCTTGTTTCATTTCTGATTTATCAAAAGACATTGATGGAGGATATCAAGTTGATGCGATATACACCGATTTTCCAGTGCTTTCGATAGGGTAAATCATCAACTATTATTACATAAGCTGGAATCTTATGGTATCCACGGTTCCCTTCTTGCCTGGTTTAAATCATATTTGACCGGCAGGAAACAAGTTGTTTCAGTCGGAGGTCATGAGTCTATTATGTATTATGCCGAATCTGGAGTACCACAGGGCTCGCACGTGGGTCCCCTTCTTTTTATTATATTTGTCAACGATCTTGCGTCTCGAATTAGCTGCAACTTTTCTTTTTATGCTGATGATCTCAAAATCTATAAAAGAGTAGAGTCACTGACAGATGCCAGCCTACTGCAACACGATCTTGATCAAATCAGTCTCTGGTGTGAATCTAATGGGATGACCTTAAATGCGGACAAATGTTTTTGCATCCGCTATAGCCGAAAATTACAGCCACTACTTTCCCCTTACAAAATAAACAACATGACCTGGCAGGAGGTTTCTGAAATCCGTGACCTAGGCGTAATTATAGACCAAAAACTAAAATTCACCTCTCATATATCTGAAATTGTAAAAAAATCGGCTCAAATGCTAGGTTTCATCAAAAGAAATACAAAGTCATTTGGGGCCAAAACTAAAATTATACTGTACAATGCTTTGGTGCGTTCTCATCTAGAATTTGCCAGTATAGCATGGAATCCCATGTACGCTGTACATTCGCAGCGTCTCGAGAATATCCAGCGTGCGTTTACTAGCCATATTGCTTACATGTCCTCAGGAATATCCTACAGATGTCCATACGAACAACGTTTGGCTTTCTTTCGCATTGAGTCGCTTCGGAACCGTCGTACGGTCCAAGACTTAGTTTTTCTTTATAAAATTGTAAATGGTCAAATAGAATGCGAGCAATTGCTTGAACGTGTCATGTTGTCAGTCCCATATAACCTTCCTAGACAGCCAATATCTAGACTTTTTGAACCGCCTACCTGTAGAAATAACATTGGCAGACATTCACCAACATCTAGAATGTGTATTCAATTCAACGAACTCAACTCAAAACTACCTGATTTGGATGTGTTCTTTGGTTCCCTGCCGAAATACAAAACCCTCTTGCGCAGTCATTTAAATAAACATTTAAGTGACTAACGTCGTACTTAGTAAGCTAATTTTATTTTATTTTAGTTAATATTTTATTTTATTGTAATTAGTAATGTATAATGTATATTTTATATCTTTATTTGTGTAAGTCAGTTTTTGTTCGCTGTTTTGTTTTGTTTATAATTTTGTTTTTCCTTTTCATTTTAATGAATAATTTTAATTGATATAATTTACGGTGGTTGCTTTGTATTATGTGAATGTCGTGTACACCTGTAATTGGTATACAGGGTGTAAGGGACAGCCCTCCGCAGACTGATATGGTGAATGCCGTACATCATACTAAGATGACCGGTACATTAAATTATTTCAGGAATGTTATGGGAATCCAATAAACCTGATTTGTTTTATTACATCACACGCAATGTATCGCTACCGTGGCAAAACGCACGTAGCGAACGGCAGCGCAGCACCTACCCGCCGCGGGGTCAATTCTCGCGCCACGTGGTTTAAACGAGCGAGAGCGTAGTGGCGGATCGCAACTTAGTTGAGTAGGTACTTACGCGCAGGTACAGCAAAGGCGACAATAATTTAGGCTCCATTTAATTATTTTTATAACTGAAAGTTGTTTGAATGTTTTAAGTGGTGTATGGCCACCTACTTATTGGTCAGTTTGTCAAGTACGGGTAGAGTTCAATGAAAAATAACGTTAGTTTCCGCAATGAAACAAACAGTTAGGTAATAAAAATAAAAAAAACTACTGGCAAGGCAAACATGCATTCAGGTACCTCATTAGCCATTCCCTTTTACACAGCGGGAATTCCACTTTGGTAAAACGAGTAAAGATAACAAAATAATAAAGAATACAGTTAATTTTCAAATTCAAACATCTAAAAGTGAGTAAAAGTGCTTTTTATTCACTGTTTTCACTGAATAAAATAAGCTTTCTAGAGGGGGAATGGTATAATAGTTATTTATGCAACTGACGTATAATTAGGGGTCTTAAAACACGAATGTGACTCGGCTTCGCCTCGTGTGATAATAGTATCACATGAGTGTTTTAATACCTAATTATGTACAGTTGCATACAAGACTTTATCTACACCCATGTTATCAATTCTCTATAAAAGGTTCTGAAACAGTTTTTTGCAATACTAATATTCGTATCGAACATGGCGGCCGGCGTCATAGTATACGACGTGAATTCGAATAAGTTCTTTTTTTAAATTACGGCGCTGTTGTAGTGAAACGCGCGTGCATTACAATGTTCTTTTTTTGAAAACGAGTTGCATTATGAAATTTAGTACAACATTAAAGCATCAAAATCAAAAGTCCTTTATTCAAATTAGGCTGAGAATCAGCACTTTTTGAACGTCGAAATTACAGTAAGACAGTCCCCACAAAACGCCCGCCCTTCACCACTTCCTAGTGCTTTAGCTGGGAAGAAGAAGTAGCGGAACAAACTCCCCAGCAGCACAGCTGTCTGTTCAGTTAGAAGAACTAGATTCTATACAATAGTACCTATGCAAAATAATTTACGCAACACAATACATTAAATTATATTTTTGTCAAATAAAATAAACAATTTTAGTACTTAACTCATGTAACCTGTCATTATGTATATGCTATTATTTTGCTTTTGACATAACTACATTTAACTTCATTTAGGTAATCATTTAATCCATTTAATTCTTTGCAATATTTTATTAATTATTGTTCCCTTTTGACATTATTTAATCATTTATTATTTTTAATTGTGTTTTTGTGTTTTATATGGGTGTTTTATGACCTGAAATAAATGAATTTTAATTTAATTTTATTTAATTTAATTATGTGAGCTGATCCTGGAGAAAGAACATAATATAAACATTGTCTTGAGTTAATCACAGCGACCAACTATTCTTATCGTTTAAGTAATCGTTGATAGAATAGTATGCCTTTGAACAAAGATTGGATTTAACTTTAATTTTAAACGCACTAAAAGGCAAATCTAGCAAAGAAGAAGGTAGCTTGTTATAAAAAGTTATACCAAGACCAACAAATGAGTTATGAACCTTATGAAGCCGATGAAATGGAGTACGTAATTAGTACTTATTTCTGGTGTTAATATTGTGAATATCACTGTTTTTACTAAAACAGTTTACTAAAACATCCGTTTGGATGCTATTATGGTTACCATGGTTACTATGACACTGGCTGTTTTAATGTTGGCAATAAGGTAACTGTTTCAGGAACTTTTATAGAGAATTTATAGCATGGGTGTAGATAAAAATATATACGCGACGAATTGAGAACCTCCTCCTTTTTTTGAAGTTTGTTAAAAATACTTAAAATTGCAAAAAAATAAATGGTATACCTATATAATTTTAGTCAGTTAAGGCGGTGACTGTGCCCCCACTTCCCGTAGCTACCATAATGATTGTAATTCCAACAATTGCATTACTTAGGTTGCCGATGCACATTCGAACAACTTGTACATATTTTATTGAACAATTGGCTGATTGCTGCAATCAAGTCACTGTCTTGCGATTCCAATTTTGATGCCGGTAGAAACAGCCGTAGATTTAGGTATTCTGGCAAGCACCTACTAAAGGTCAGCTTACAAGTACAACCAGCCAAGTGCGTGTGTGTCCACGCACAGTGAAGGGTTCCGTAATTGAAAAGAATTTATCCCAAAAACAAACTTAACATTGTAGTTGAACAACATGTGCTCCAGTCGGGGGACAGTCGGGGGACAGTCGGGGGACCATTCTGTGGAATACTTTTTAATCTAAAAGGTTCCCCGACTGCAATAACAATTTTATTTATCTATTTAGTCAGGGATTACAACTTGTTTTTAGGGTTCCGTACCAAAATGGTAAAAAAGGAACCCTTATGGTGTGACTCAGTCTGTCTGCCTGTCTGTCACAGCTGGATATCTCAAGAACTACTAATGCTATCAACTTGAAATTTGGAACAGTTTTAGATGACGTTTACCCAACTATTTTGCAAATTTTTGACGACACGGTTGGCGCAGTGGTTGAGCGATTGACTGCTGCGCAGCATGTCGCGGGTTCGATGCCCGCACGGAACAAATATTTGTACGACCTACAAGTATTTGTTCCGAGTCTGGGTGTTTTTCTATCTATAATATGTATGTATTTACAAAAAAAAATGTATATAAGTAGTTTATCAGCCATCTCGTTACCATACCGTTGGAGTGCAGTGCGATCCGCCGTTGCAATCGGACGCGCTTACACTGTAAGCGGAAATTATTTTTTGCGCTGAGTGCGGCAAATGCCACTCCCACCATGCGTTCGGAAGAACTTGTGGCGAACGAGGTCCTGGCATTCCTGCAGTACCAGCTGGATGTCATGGATGAGGTCAGTGTGATCCAGATCTGCACATCCAACTTCGATGAAGAGGAGATACGCGCAGCTAAAACACTGCTGTACACGTCGCTAGAAATGGCCGACCGAATGCCTTCCCGCAGGAGGGATGAAAAGAGAGAGAGGAGTCTTCAGGACATCATAAAAATGTTGAAGGAGACCGATCCGGACGACGTGCCGACTTTCGTGGCGAAGGATTTGCGCAAGCTGCCCCCCGTCACATTCGACCACGTCGACGTCACCAGGTTGCTGCGGGACATCACAACCCTAAGATCAAGCCTGGTCGAGATGCAGTTGAAATTGGAAGCATCGCAATCCACCATCAGTGATCTACGTTCTGAGGTAGCAGATTTACGCAACACGGTATGTAGGTCACGCAAGCCAGCTACCAACGTCAACACACGTCACGGCGCATTCAGTGCATCGCCGCTGAGTGTCGAGTCTGCAAAATTCGACTCGTCGCCGGCCGCCGTCATTGCAAGCGATGCACAACCGCGCCCCGCCCTACCCGCGTCCCCCATTGTTGGGACGCCGACCAATATTAGCTCGTCAACACCGGGACGTGCTTACTCGGCTGCCGTTGTTAAAGCTCCCGCAAATCATCAGCGGCAACCTAATAATAAGAGGGGTGCCCAGGGGCCCTTCGAAGCAGTTCGAAGCTCGTTACCGCCGGGTCCGCCGGTAAAAAGCCAAGGGCAGGCCGATGAAGAAGGCTTCATTCGCGTGGAGAAGAAGATGAAGAAGAAGAAGCCTGCTTGTCGCAATCAGTGCGGTACCGCACTGACTGGTCCCGACATGTTGCTGCGTCCCGCTATTCCATCGACGCAGCTGTACGTGTCACGTTTACATCACTCCACGAAGGTAGAGGAGGTCGTGGAGTACATCAGGATGAAGACTAAGTTCACCTTGAGAGTCGAGAAGTTGGAGTCGCGCCATAAGATTAACTTCAAATCTTTTGTGGTGCGGGTTCCGACTCATCACCTGGAGACTTTCATGAAGGAGGAATTTTGGCCGACGGGTGTCGTGTATCGGCGTTTTCGCGGAAGGCTACATGACACCACGACTCAGCGCAATACGTCGCCGACCCAACGTAGTACCTAAATAGATTTTGTAGTGATGTTTTTTATTATTTATTAGTTTATATTTTTGTAAGATTATTTTGTGTATTTTATATATGGGCCCTAGTTGCCTGAAAATAAAGCAATTATTATTATAACACAAGCATTAAGTTGCTTAGCTTGGGACTAGATGGCGTTGTGTGAAATGTCCGAGGATATTATATTATATTATTATTATTAAATAAGAAAGCAGTAAAGATATTTATAATTTTTTTGTAACAAGGACTGAAAGGGGGTACTTATTAAAAACTTTTTAACAAAAAAAAAAAACCGACTTCCAAAAATCACTACAAAGTGAAAAATAACTTTGATTTCGGAAGTCGGTGTCTTTCGTTTTTTATTTACTTTCTTTTTTTTTGCCACCGACTTCCGAAATCAAAGTTATTTTTCACTTTGTAGTGATTTTTGGAAGTCGGTTTTTTTTTGTCGCTTTTTAGTGGGTCTGTTTATAATTTGTATAAGTTACAATAGTTTCTAATGTCAATTGCTCATCACATGTTACAAAATATTGCTTTTCCCGATGCTGGGAAGTTAATTGTTGAGGAGTTCTGCTGGTAAGAACCAGGAGAACTCCTCAACAACCACTCACCACACGCATTGTGTGACGAGCGGAAATTGCTTAGCAACCATATTAAAGTAATCGAATCCCAACCCGTGAAATATTTATTATTGAGTAGTTCCGGTAGCCATCTGTGGTCTTCATCATCAGTTCCACTTCACCAAGTGGTGCTTTCCAAGAGCAAATGCACGAGCTACTATAAAAAATACACAAATCGCTATAGGTGTGCCTATAATATTTGAAGAGTTCCTTCGATTTCTCCAGGATCCCATCATCAGAACTGGATTTTGACAAAAATGGGACCATTTGGGAAGTATACCCTTTCCAACAAAAAAATAATTTTTCAAATCGGTTGGCAAGCTACGCAGTTATGCGCGAACAAACATAAAAAAAAAAAAAAATATAGCCTCCTTTTTTAGAAGTCGGTTAAAAATTCAAAGTGAGGCTACTAAAGTACCCGTCACGAGAAGCTATAAATTATGTAAACAAGTGTTCAGGAGTTCACAACATTTGGACCAACAAAAAAAATGAGTTTAAGATTTAATAAATTATTAAGTAACAAATATTAATTAACATATATTATTTAAGAATAATTATTCGTCAGATTCAGATGTTTCCATTTCTGTGTCAGAATCAGTGACATGTATCACGAAGCATTCGAAACTCGAATGACGCGTTTATTTCAAAATGGCGTCCCGATTTTTATTTTTATTTTTATTATAGATAGTTTACAATCCCTGCGACGGACGCGTTCCGGTACCAAGAAACACAAACGATAGCGCTTTGCGTCGTTAAAATATGATCCGACTAAATTAAATAGGTTGTTACTTTCATATAACCCGTCTATATTTCATGTCGATTGAATATGGTCAATTTATTATTATCTCGCAGTATAAAATGTTTACTTAGTAAAAGATGTTTGTTTACATAATTTATAGCTTCTCGTGACGGGTACTTTAGGTCATGTGGGGTATCATATGACAGAGCGCTGCTTGCAAATTCTTAAACTATTTTTTATTTTTTTTTAGGCCGCATAGTTTTCGACTTTTGATGAAAAATGTAAAAAAAAATACCGTTCCCCCCCTTATCTCCGAAGTTTGCAAAGATAAAAATCTGAAATTATTCTATGTGATAGAAGTATAAGTAAAGATTACAGGAAAAATAAAACTATGTCTCTAAATAGCACACTTTTTCAGAAATCGGAACGGAACCCTCGGTGCGCGGGTCCGACTCGCTCTTGACCGGTTTTTTTACTTTTTAGTTCGTTTTTTGGCAGGGCAGTCGTGTTTTTAATTTTTTTTTTAATTATTAAACTATTTTTAGGGTTCCGTACCTCAAAAGGAAATAACGGAACCCTTATAGGATCACTTCGTTGTCCGTCTGTCTTTCTGTCTGTCTGTCTGTCTGTCAGTCTGTCAAGACCCTTTTTCTCAGGAACGCGTAGATGTATCAAGTTGAAATTAATATCAAACACGTAAGTCTATAGTCTCTTGAAGTCCTAAAAAACTCAAGCTTCTAAGTCAATCTAATAAAAACATACGGCCATTTATGCGACATATTTTGATACTCGCAAGTAAATCAAAACCTATAGGGTACTTCCCGTTGACCTAGAATAATGAAATTTGGCAAGAAGCAAGGCCTTACAGCACAAATCAAGGAAAAAGTCCCAAAAATGTTAATTTGTAATTCTATCATATAAAAAAAAATTCAAGTCTGTCAATCTGTCAAGACCCTTTTTCTCAGGGACGCGTGGAGATATCAAGTTGAAATTAATATCAAATACGTAAATCTATGGTCCCTTATAGTTCTAAAAAAATCAAGCCTTATGTCAACGCAATAAAAAAATACGGCTATTTTGCGACATATTCTGATACTCACAATTGTCGCCAGCAAATCAAAACCTATAGGGTACTTCCCATTGACCTAGAATAATGAAATTTGGCAAGAAGCAATATCTCTTATCACAAGTAAAGGAAAAAGTCCGAAAATTGTGAATTTGTAATTTTATGACATAAATTTTTTTTTTTTGGGATCCAATGTTAAGTTTGTTTTTGGGATAAATTCTTTTCAACTACGGAACCCTTCATTGTGCGTGGTCCGACACGCACTTGTCCAGTTTTTTTTTTATGTGATAAAACTATAAAATTAACGATTTTCGGAGTTTTTCCTTTAATTGTGCTATGAAACCTTGCTTCTTGCCAAATTTTATATGATTCTAGGTCAACGGGAAGTACTTTTTTTATTTACTTGCGAGGGTCAAAATTTGTCACATGTATTTCTTTATTGAGTTGGCATACAACAATGATATTATAAGTAAAAAGGTGTAGATAGGTTACTTAGACAACATTCGATATTCAGAATCGGCACACTAATGCACATATAAATAACTTAATATTGCAATAGCACACTAAATTACGTTTATACGTCAAATTTGGATGGCACGATTCAGTTATCGCGGGCGAAAAAGAGACAAATATAGTTTGCGACAGTGCGTCGTCTCGTGTACTAGAAACTATATAGAATAATAATCAGATATGACATTTTACGGCAAAACCGTGATTTTTGCCTAAAAATTTGATTCACTCATGAGTTCATGTAGTAAAAGTAATAAAGTAGGAAAATTGCATTGAAAGTAGGTCGTAAACAATTAATGTTTTGTTTTGAATATAATAGTGTTACATACACTATATGTATGTATTTAATTTATCCTACCTCATCATAACAAAAATAAAAATTACATTTAAGTCTAAACAATGTGCCACCATTTATACCTACCTACTGTCAGGCTGACTTGTCTGTTCTTAGGCATAATTTTACTCTATGATCAGTAATGACGTCTATCTCTATTTGACGTCTATTCATTTCTGACGCCATATTTTACGAATATAATGTTTGATTTTTTGAAAGTATTAAGATAAATAGTATACTAACGAATGATATGTGATTCCTTGAGTTTTAGAAATTTTTGTTGTATAATTTGTGGAATATCTCATAACATGCGACGGCATTTTCGGTGTTTTTGGGTCACTTTTAATGCACTCGGTACGTGAAGTGCATCCGTTGACGTCGGCGACGCGACACTGAGGTCCAGTTTGGTCACTTGTCTACATTTTAACGTGCCGCTTGCTGAGCCCTTATGGCCTATCTACACCTTTTTACTTATAATATCATTGGCATACAATCTTGCTTTTTTAGAGCTCCAGGCACCTTATTTTTGATTTCAACTAGATACCTCAATGGTATCAAGTGGATCCAAAAAGGGTTTTGACGACAGACAGACGGACAACGAAGTGATCCTATAAGGGTTCCGTTTTTTTCTTTTGAGGTACGGAACCCTAAAAATAGGAGTTAAACCATCGGTATGAACCAAGTCTTCAAAATAGCTGGACCGAAAAAATTGTTGTTGTTATAAAAAATTGTTTCAGCCTCCCTCGAGAAAGTTCTTTAGTTCAGACGATATGTAACACAATAGGTACATCTAAAAGAAAAAAAATGACTTACTAAAAGTTTCGTTAGTGTGACCGGCGCCCGCGCCGGCGCGCGGCGATGGCGTCATCGAAACCTAACATTACGTTAGTGTGACCGGCGCCCGCGCCGGCGCGCGGCGATGGCGTCATCGAAACCTAACATTACGTTAGTGTGACCGGCGCCCGCGCCGGCGCGCGGCGATGGCGTCATCGAATCCTAACATTACGTTAGTGTGACCGGCGCCCGCGCCGGCGCGCGGCGATGGCGTCATCGAAACCTAACATTACGTTAGTGTGACCGGCGCCCGCGCCGGCGCGCGGCGATGGCGTCATCGAAACCTAACATTACGTTAGTGTGACCGGCGCCCGCGCCGGCGCGCGGCGATGGCGTCATCGAAACCTAACATTACGTTAGTGTGACCGGCGCCCGCGCCGGCGCGCGGCGATGGCGTCATCGAATCCTAACATTACGTTAGTGTGACCGGCGCCCGCGCCGGCGCGCGGCGATGGCGTCATCGAAACCTAACATTACGTTAGTGTGACCGGCGCCCGCGCCGGCGCGCGGCGATGGCGTCATCGAATCCTAACATTACGTTAGTGTGACCGGCGCCCGCGCCGGCGCGCGGCGATGGCGTCATCGAAACCTAACATTACGTTAGTGTGACCGGCGCCCGCGCCGGCGCGCGGCGATGGCGTCATCGAAACCTAACATTACGTTAGTGTGACCGGCGCCCGCGCCGGCGCGCGGCGATGGCGTCATCGAAACCTAACATTACGTTAGTGTGACCGGCGCCCGCGCCGGCGCGCGGCGATGGCGTCATCGAAACCTAACATTACGTTAGTGTGACCGGCGCCCGCGCCGGCGCGCGGCGATGGCGTCATCGAAACCTAACATTACGTTAGTGTGACCGGCGCCCGCGCCGGCGCGCGGCGATGGCGTCATCGAAACCTAACATTACGTTAGTGTGACCGGCGCCCGCGCCGGCGCGCGGCGATGGCGTCATCGAAACCTAACATTACGTTAGTGTGACCGGCGCCCGCGCCGGCGCGCGGCGATGGCGTCATCGAATCCTAACATTACGTTAGTGTGACCGGCGCCCGCGCCGGCGCGCGGCGATGGCGTCATCGAAACCTAACATTACGTTAGTGTGACCGGCGCCCGCGCCGGCGCGCGGCGATGGCGTCATCGAAACCTAACATTACGCCAAAATTTAAATTCCTACGGGCATAGATCTCAAGAAAAACCTCTATGACAGACGGATAAAATGTGAGATTAAAAAGGTTCTGTTTTCCCTATAACGGAACCCTAAAAATGACAAACCGTGGAACCGATCCCCGTCTCTCAGCTCTTCATGCTTCAGGCCGGATTCATAGGAACGTGGAATGGGGGCGCTCATCATCAAGTTGTTTGATAACTTTCTCAGTCGACAAGTCAAAGTAACCCAGAAACCCGATGGAAACCCACAAAATGCATTCATTATTGATTGATTGTTAATTCGCTTCGTTCCACAGAACCTTTTATTTGCTTATAAAATACGCGGCAATAAGGCTGAGTCTACAGTAAGCAGCGATTTGCGATGCGACTGGAAGAGCGAAACGAATAACGAGAGTAATATTTGATGTACGGTGTAGCCATATACGTGAGCATTCATTTATTTGTTTTAGTCGCTCATGTGTCGCTGGTTGCGTCGCGGCCTAATGTAGCCTCAGCCTAAGAATTGTACAAAAGCGGTCGCTGGTAGCTAGCAGCGTATCTGTAGGTACGCTTAGTTCGCACGGACAGGTGCTATCTTACCTACTATACGCTTAGTTCGCACGGACAGGTGGTGTCTTACCTACTGTACGCTTAGTTCGCACGGACAGGTGCTATCTTACCTACTGTACGCTTAGTTCGCACGGACAGGTGGTGTCTTACCTACTGTACGCTTAGTTCGCACGGACAGGTGGTGTCTTACCTACTGTACGCTTAGTTCGCACGGACAGGTGCTATCTTACCTACTGTACGCTTAGTTCGTACGGACAGGTGCTATCTTACCTACTGTACGCTTAGTTCGCACGGACAGGTGCTGTCTTACCTACTGTACGCTTAGTTCGCTCGCACAGGTGCTATCTTACCTACTGTACGCTTAGTTCGCTCGCACAGGTGTTATCTTACCTACTGTACGCTTAGTTCGCTCGCACAGGTGCTATATTACCTACTGTACGCTTAGTTCGCTTGCACAGGTGCTATCTTACCTACTGTACGCTTAGTTCGCTCGCACAGGTGCTATCTTACCTACTGTACGCTTAGTTCGCTCGCACAGGTGCTATCTTACCTACTGTACGCTTAGTTCGCTCGCACAGGTGCTATCTTACCTACTGTACGCTTAGTTCGCTCGCACAGGTGCTATCTTACCTACTGTACGCTTAGTTCGCTCGCACAGGTGCTATCTTACCTACTGTACGCTTAGTTCGCTCGCACAGGTGCTATCTTACCTACTGTACGCTTAGTTCGCTCGCACAGGTGCTATCTTACCTACTGTACGCTTAGTTCGCTCGCACAGGTGCTATCTTACCTACTGTACGCTTAGTTCGCTCGCACAGGTGCTATCTTACCTACTGTACGCTTAGTTCGCTCGCACAGGTGCTATCTTACCTACTGTACGCTTAGTTCGCTCGCACAGGTGCTATATTACCTACTGTACGCTTAGTTCGCTCGCACAGGTGCTATCTTACCTACTGTACGCTTAGTTCGCTCGCACAGGTGCTATCTTACCTACTGTACGCTTAGTTCGCTCGCACAGGTGCTATCTTATCTACTGTACGCTTAGTTCGCTCACACAGGTGCTATCTTACCTACTGTACGCTTAGTTCGCTCGCACAGGTGCTATCTTACCTACTGTACGCTTAGTTCGCTCGCACAGGTGCTATCTTACCTACTGTACGCTTAGTTCGCTCGCACAGGTGCTATCTTACCTACTGTACGCTTAGTTCGCTCGCACAGGTGCTATCTTACCTACTGTACGCTTAGTTCGCTCGCACAGGTGCTATCTTACCTACTGTACGCTTAGTTCGCTCGCACAGGTGCTATCTTACCTACTGTACGCTTAGTTCGCTCGCACAGGTGCTATCTTACCTACTGTACGCTTAGTTCGCTCGCACAGGTGCTATCTTACCTACTGTACGCTTAGTTCGCTCGCACAGGTGCTATCTTACCTACTGTACGCTTAGTTCGCTCGCACAGGTGCTATCTTACCTACTGTACGCCTAGTTCGCTCGCACAGGTGCTATCTTACATACTGTACGCTTAGTTCGCTCGCACAGGTGCTATCTTACCTACTGTACGCTTAGTTGGCTCAGGTTCGCATGCTCTCGACATTCGGTGAGTCATTGTCGATGCTGCGCTTTCAGGCTACGTTCACACGCAGACCATTACCATTCGGATACAGACGATGCTGCTGTTCACATATGATATAGAAAGGTAAAACGTTGGAATCACACGACAACATCCCACTTTTTATAGAGTAACATATTGTACTGATCATCGTCATGTCATGTGATGCTACACGGTGACCACTCGGTAGGATATTTTATAGAGTAACATATTGTACTGATCATCGTTATGTCATGTGATGCTACACGGTGACCACTCGGTAGGATATTTTATAGAGTAACATATTGTACTGATCATCGTCATGTCATGTGAGGCTACACGGTGACCACTCGGTAGGATATTTTATAGAGTAACATATTGTACTGATCATCGTCATGTCATGTGAGGCTACACGGTGACCACTCGGTAGGATATTTTATAGAGTATTATACTTCAGTGTTGCATCCTCAAGATTTAACGTACATTGTAGTCCGTTTCTCGTTGTACTACATTGCCACACTGTTCAAAGACTAGAAAAAAAAAAAATTAATTTGATAGTCTATGTCATCTGTCAGCTGTCACCCCATTCGTTTTTCGTGTGTTGCATTGCTACGCTGTTAATTTTTCAATTTAATTTTAAATCCATAAAAATCTTTCTAGTTTCATAGTGAAAAGTGTTATTTTAGCGAGAATTAGACATGAGAAAAGGAAAAACAAAAGTAATGAAGAATATTTTTAGACGCAAGATCAAACGTTACGGAAATAAATTAAGGGATAATCGCAAAGAACGTGAGTAAAACGCCATACTTATGGCACCCTTATTTTAAAAGTTAAGACTATTATGTTTTTTAAATATTGTAATGAGATAACACCTGATGTTATCCTGTTTACAAAATGGTATTTCTTAACGAGGTAACACGCGATGTTATCCAGAAATACAGTACTTTCTTGATGAGGTAGTACATGATACTATCCTGAAAGTAACTTTGCTTTTTTTTGTTTCGACTTTTAAAAAAGTTTATCATTGCGATCTATACCTATGCTTATTGCCATATGATGCATACCAAAGTTCTGTAACGCCTGATGTTATCCTGTTAACAAAATGGTATTTCTTAGCGAGATAACACGCGATGTTATCCAGAAATACAGTACTTTCTTGATGAGGTAGTACGTGATACCATCCTGAAAGTAACTTTGCTTGTTTTGTTTCAACTTTCAAAAAAGTTCATCATTGCGATCTATACCTATGCTTATTGCCATATGATACATACCAAAGTTCTGTAACACCTGATGTTATACTGTTAACAAAATGGTATTTCTTAGCGAGGTAACACGCGATGTTATCCAGAAATACAATAAGTTCTTTCTTAATGAGGTAGTACGTGATACTATCCTGAAAGTAACTTAGCTTTTTTTGTTTCGACTTTCAAAAAAGCTCATCATTGCGATCTATAAGCTTATCGCCATATGATGCATACCAAAGTTCTGTTGAAACTTTTACTGCGGATGTGTCTACAGAAATTCTTGACTCACTTGGTCAAGCAAAGAAATTGGATCCTTCTCTCGGGGAAAAAATACCCAATGAAGTTGCTGAACGATGGGGAAATATACTGCTTGTTGGATAAGACAAAGGCCACAAACTCGGTACTTGGAATCACCGGCCTCGTCAACCTAACAAAAGACCTCATACGGGGCCAATCTGTAGACACATTAGATATTCTGAAAAGTATATCAGAAATCAGTCAATTGCTTCTTGATTGACATGAACTGACATTTAATAGACGAAAACTTGTCATACCTTTAATATAACGGGCCTACAAATTAAAAAACCGACTCCAGTGAATACTGCAGGCAACCGGCGAACCGGTTTTCAGGCGTGAAATGTGCGGGGTCCTCTTCGACGAGCAAACAATGCGACTGCAGCGCCATCCACAGCCGACGCCTGACACCAACTTCAGCGGCGAGGAGGACCAACAACTCAATGCAGTCGGCAAATGGAACTATTAGAGGTACCTCACGCGCTGGTAGAAATAGATATTTTATAAAAATTAGATGCTGTTAACTGATGATCCTATCATATTAAGTTATGTTAGTGGTTATAAAATTTCGTTTATTGGGAAAGTGGTTCAAAACACTGAACCAAAAAACCCACCATCTCCTCTTGTAGAAATGGATCGTGCAATTTCCTAACTTATTGACTTAAGGGCGATTTCTAAATGTTCTGATCTACCACAACAGTTTATTTCGTCGGTATTCTTAACGCCTAAGAGTACAGGCAGTTATATATTTATCTTAAACTGGCTGTGCCCCGCGGTTTCGCCCGCGTGGATGAGATAAAAGATGGCCTGTGTGTTGGGCTAGGGTGTGGGCTGTCTGCGTGCCAGATTTCATCCGTAACGGTCCGGCCGCGGCCGTTTGAGCGTGAGAAGGTGGCAGGCGTGCGGGCACGCGCACACACGCTCAAAAACTTTCGCCTTTGTAATATTGGTGTGATTTGAAGAACCTTAATAAGTTATTCAATACTCATTATCTTTATTGCTTTACCATAATGTATACTTAGGTGGTAACGTTCTAACCAACCCGAAATTTTAAAATGGATAATACCTATACGTTCCGTATCCAAATTAGTAATACATAATGCATTCATGGCAACAATGGATCTTATTTTTTCTAATGCCTATACATATCTCACATAAAAAATATTTGGGTTTCTATTATAATAAAATTTTCAATTAATTCAATTGCTCAAAAATTCAATAGAGGCCATATGACCTCAGCCTGGCGCACTAGTATTTACAAAATTACTCAAACCTCTGTAAAATTAGCTTTAGTTGTCTATTTAGGAAGAAGTTCTCTTATACCAAATCAGATTTGCAAATTCTTAGGATTTCTCATCAACTCGCAGTCTATGTGTTTACAGTTAAAACTGTCGGTGCGTTATCAACAGCGTGTTCAGCCATAACGTATGGTTCGGTATACACACCAAACAACTAGAGTGGGAGAAATATTTAGCACTTTTGAAGTCAAATGACAATGCAAAAATGACTGTTAGTCGTCTCTACAAGAAGACTTCACTTGATAGAGTCAAATATCGCACCGAAACACGAACAAACTTTGTTTTTTACTCCTTCCGATTGGAAATATTCACTGACTCTTTACTCTCAGGATGGAGGGCAGCCTGTGAGGGAGAAATTACTAGAGGTATTTGGTCAATGAAGGAAAGAAAACACCACATTAACTTTCTTACAGCGTTTATGGGCCTAAAAATTTTCTGTAAAAATAAAACCAATGTAGATGTTATATTTAGGATAGATATACCACTTCCACTGCCACTGCATATGTCAACAAAAGGGGTGGCACACAATTCCCGCATTTAAATCGTATCACTCGGCAAATGTGGCAGCAAATATTTATTTACTCTTCGTTTATTAAGCCCAGAGAAAACACTGATGCGGACCAAGCTTCTAGGTATACTAACATATGATCTGTGTATACTAAAGTTGATACCAAATGGGAATTAGATTCACAATTATTTGAATATATTACGAAAAAGTTCGGTAAACCTTTTATTCATTTGTTTGCGTCACGCCTTAACAAAAAATGCACTAAATATTTATCCTGGAAACGTGACCCAGACACCTATGATATAGACGCGTATACAATACCTTGGAACAATTACCTCTTCTATGCCTTTCCACCATTATTTTGGTCTTATAAATCATAAACGACAAAGTAATTGGCATAATTATAGTTCTATAATGGCCTAGCTAACCATGGTTCCCGTTATTCAGTAAACTAGTTGATTCTGAAATATTGTCAAAGAATCTTACATAAGGAGAAAACTTCAAATTGAAGCAATATAAATAATTATGATTAATTATTTTTCTAATAATATCATTGCACAAATAATTAATCATTATTAAAGCCAGTATAATGTTGCTCTTAAACGTTGGTATTCCTTTTGTAAAACTATTAATATTGATTACTTCAATAGCTCAATAATATATATCCTAAAACTTTTAACTGAGGAATTTAACAAAGATGCATTATGGGACGATAAATTCATTTCGCTCTGCATTAAGAATTATTTTGACCAAAAAGAAAAATAGAAAATCAAATCAAATCAAATCAAATCATTTATTAATTAAATCATTATATTTAATCATTATATTCGAGATGTTTTAAAGGTGTTTTTAAAATTAAGCCTACTTTTCTTAAGTATTATATGTGTGCTACTTGGTATCCTAATCTGATCCTAGACCATATATCCGATTAAGTCTATCCCTTAAAGAAAATCTAAAAAACTTGTAACTTTGCTTGCATTGTCCATTGGACAACGGATGCAAACGTTATCTTTGATCAAAATTAATGATATTCATGTAACTGAAACATTATTAAAATGTCAGCACCGAACAGATTTTGCCTGATTTTACCTTTCTATAATAATAAACAATCTCTATGTCCAGTAGAAACCCGAACTTCTTACATGGAGAAATTTTGTGATAAATCAATATAAACATGTACCTCCCAGTCCATCAGCCGCTAGATCAAAAAAAACGCTTAGTGATAGTGACGTGGATGTGAATAAGTTCACTGCCTACAGCACTAGGCATGCATCGATGTCAGTGGCTTTCAGATCACAATGGAAATAATAAAAAAGACTGCTAGCTGGACTGGGCGGTAACTCAATACATTTTGCAAAATTTTACAACCAACAACCAACCAACCAACGTGGGATTGATTTTGAAAAAGATAAGGTTTTTGCTGATGGCATATTCAATTATTAAGTCTGTAAGAATAATCTTCTATTCATAATCCGCTTTGTTATGTGTTTGTTACCAAGTATTAGCTTTTTAATATAAAACTGATTGTGATTACTGACCGGATTTGTTTTGTTTTAAAAACAAATGCCAAAACTAAGTACTCCATAGACATAATGTTAGTGTATACTAAATCTACGAAGTACTCACATGTGAACATGAACATTATAGGTTTTCCATTCCACAATAAACATGCTCTAAACATCTACAATGTACGTTAAATCTTGAGGATGCAACACTGAAGTATAATTTATGGTTAATTGAACTTACCTTAAGTGAACTTCAACCAAAATTATACGAAGTGTTGCATCCGAAGAGATTTAACACCCTACCCACCCATGTAACCATTACCCCCTTATTATTGTGGAATGGAATAGGCAGTGAGCTCTAAAACGAATGAGGTGACAGCTGACAGATGACATAGACTATCAAATTAATTTTTTTTTTTTCTAGTCTTTGAACAGTGTGGCAATGTAGTACAACGAGAAACGGACTACAATGTACGTTAAATCTCTTCGGATGCAACACTTCGTATAATTTTGGTTGAAGTTCACTTAAGGTAAGTTCAATTAACCATAAAACATATTGTACTGATCATCGTCATGTCATGTGAGGCTACACGGTGACCACTCGGTAGGATATTTTATAGAGTATCATATTGTACTGATCATCGTCATGTGACTACACGGTGACCACTCGGAAGGATATTGACTACACAGTGACCACTCGGTAGGATATTGACTACGCGGTGACCACTCGGTAGGATATTTTCACGTACCTAAGCCATGGCAGCCATTGTGATTGAATTAATATACCATTTATTTCAGGTGACACAGGCCCATAGATAAATACCTTAACCTAAACATAGGTACTTACATATTGAACGAAATAATAGAAACTAAAGCGCCACTGCGTAACCCGTATCAACCCGTGTTAACCTTCGATCAAAATCGTTACGATATTCTCGAATCGCAGGGACAAGAAAGGTTGGAATCCGGGTTTTTTTTTCTCGAATACGTGACTTTCAGTTTTTAGAGTCGCTGTCACTACAGCGTACCGAAACCGTAATGTCGGATCCGATATACTTGAAAAATAACGGTGTGTGAACGTAGCCTTTGACGTGATGTTCATCGATCGTATCGTACGTACCACATGGTGCGCGAGTGCGGCCGCCGCCGGCTGCAGCGGCTTTAACTGGACATGCCCTTGCAACCCTACCAATCCCAATCCTAGCCTCCATTGCATTGTATAAAATACGATTGCAATGATATCGTTCAAGATTCACACATCAGCACACCAATTTGATACAACTTTAACATAATCAAGGTGAAGGTGAACCGGCGAGACAACTGACGTGCGAGTACGACATGGTATTACTGTAGGAGCCTGCATACAATATAACAAGTTGGTATTATAGTAAGAGCCTGCAAATCGGTCAAGAGCGAGTCGGACTCGCGCACCGAGGGTTCCGTACCATCATTTCTGTTTTTTTTACTTTTTTCATCAAAAATCGAAAACTATGCGCCTAAAAAAATAAAAAAAATGTTTGGGAAAAATTTTTGCAAACAGCACTCTTTCATATGATACCCCACATGCCTTAGTAGCCCCACTTCGATTTTTTAAGACCCCCTTTCAGTTACTTGCAAAAAAAAAAAATTTTTTTTTTCTTATTTGCAAAATAGTTGGACAAACGTCATCTAAAATTGTTCCAAATTTCAAGTTGATGTCATGAGTAGTTCCTGAGATATCCAGCTGTGACAGACAGACAGACAGACTGAGTCGCACCATAAGGGTTCCTTTATACCATTTTGGTACGGAACCCTAAAATTATATTTACATTTCGCATCTATAATTTTAGGGTTCCGTACCAAAATGGTAAAAATGAACACTTATGGTGAGACTCAGTCTGTCTGTCTGTCTTGTGTCAAATCAAAATCAAATCAAATATTTATTTTGGAACAAAAACAGGTATACAATTTTTTCGTGTACGTTAACAGCTACTATAGTTTAAAAAACTGTGTTGCAGCCATTAGCGCCCACCACTAAGATGGGAGACATCGGCGTTCCAACTTTTATTAAAAATCAAAAATAAATAAAAAAAAAAAATTAAAGTAGAATGTTCCAGTTCTCTAATGTGTATGTATGTATATGTATATATGTATACTGTATGTGTGTAAGTATGTATGTGTGAGGGTGTATCTGTATATTTAGGAAGGGGACGAAAGGAATATGAAACCAGGATATATTTAAATCATAGGTAAGTATGTGTCACTAGATTTTCTAACTCCACATACGTCAGGCTTTGGAGCCATTTGTCCGTGAGCGATCTACATTCCCGTGAGGTAAGTGGATAGATATTTAGGATCTTATTTACTCTGTTGTACAAAACAGGGCTAAAGAAGTGATACTGACGTTTTACTAGCACAACATTGGCCGGCTCAGTCTGGCACACTCTATCCGCCCTTGGTTTTTTTGAACTATGATTAGGGTCAAAAGTAATTTCCGAGTAAAGTGTGTAGTGTGGTACTGATTAGTTTTGTATATAATACTTACCTAAATAAGAAATAATTATAACTATGTCTGAGTAAGTATGTGAACTTCATCCTTATACCTTCATCAGAAACATCCTCGAATGTTTTGTGTCCGACAACTCCGCCATAGGTACTTATACCTTCATCAGAAACATCCTCGAATGTTTTGTGTCCGACAACTCCGACATAGGTACTTATACCTTCATCAGAAACATCCTCGAATGTTTTGTGTCCGACAACTCCGACATAGGTACTTATACCTTCATCAGAAACATCCTCGAATGTTTTGTGTCCGACAACTCCGACATAGGTACTTATACCTTCATCAGAAACATCCTCGAATGTTTTGTGTCCGACAAATCCGACATAGGTACTTATACCTTCATCAGAAACATCCTCGAATGTTTTCTGTCCGACAACTCCGACATAGGCACTTATACCTTCATCAGAAACATCCTCGAATGTTTTGTGTCCAACAACTCCGACATAGGTACTTATACCTTCATCAGAAACATCCTCCAATGTTTTGTGTCCGACAACTCTGACATAGGTACTTATACCTTCATCAGAAACATCCTCGAATGTTTTGTGTCCGACAACTCCGACATAGGTACTTATACCTTCATCAAAAACATCCTCGAATGTTTTGTGTCCGACAACTCCGACATAGGTACTTATACCTTCATCAGAAACATCCTCGAATGTTTTGTGTCCGACAACTCCGACATAGGTACTTATACCTTCATCAGAAACATCCTTGAATGTTTTGTGTCCGACAACTCCGACATAGGTACTTATACCTTCATCAGAAACATCCTCGAATGTTTTGTGTCCGACAACTTCGACATAAGTACTTATACCTTCATCAGAAACATCCTCGAATGTTGTGTCCGACAACTCCGACATAGGTACTTATACCTTCATCAGAAACATCCTCGAATGTTTTGTGTCCGACAACTCCGACATAGGTACTTATACCTTCATCAGAAACATCCTCGAATGTTTTGTGTCCGACAACTCCGACATAGGTACTTATACCTTCATCAGAAACATCCTCGAATGTTTTGTGTCCGACAACTCCGACATAGGTACTTATACCTTCATCAGAAATATCCTCGAATGTTTTGTGTCCGACAACTCTGACATAGGTACTTATACCTTCATCAGAAACATCCTCGAATGTTTTGTGTCCGACAACTTCGACATAGGTACTTATACCTTCATCAGAAACATCCTCGAATGTTGTGTCCGACAACTCCGACATAGGTACTTATACCTTCATCAGAAACATCCTCGAATGTTTTGTGTCCGACAACTCCGACATAGGTACTTATACCTTCATCAGAAACATCCTCGAATGTTTTGTGTCCGACAACTCCGACATAGGTACTTATACCTTCATCAGAAACATCCTCGAATGTTTTGTGTCCGACAACTCCGACATAGGTACTTATACCTTCATCAGAAACATCCTCGAATGTTTTGTGTCCGACAACTCTGACATAGGTACTTATACCTTCATCAGAAACATCCTCGAATGTTTTGTGTCCGACAACTCCGACATAGGTACTTATACCTTCATCAGAAACATCCTCGAATGTTTTGTGTCCGACAACTCCGACATAGGTACTTATACCTTCATCAGAAACATCCTCGAATGTTTTGTGTCCGACAACTCCGACATAGGTACTTATACCTTCATCAGAAACATCCTCGAATGTTTTGTGTCCGACAACTCCGACATAGGTACTTATACCATCATCAGAAACATTCTCGAATGTTTTGTGTCCGACAACTCCGACATAGGTACTTATACCTTCATCAGAAACATCCTCGAATGTTTTGTGTCCGACATAGGTAATATAAAGTAAGTAACATCGAACGTTGCATGATTTGATGTCCTAATTATGCTTAAACCGAATTCATGTTTTAATATGTTACAATTAATGTAATTCAAAAGTTAATTACGCTCTTTACTAATAAGTAAAATTTGCGAATATACATACTTGTAATAGACATATTTGTAATATACATACTTGTAATTCATTGGTAAATACTGTAATTGCGTCGAGTTACCTTGTTCATAGTTTCAATTTACTACAAGTGACATGCCTAGTAAATAAGAACCTTGTGGTTCGGTGGGCGTCACATTAGTGGAATATAATTATTATTCACATTCCTTCAGCGGCTAATTGAGGCGAACGACCGTTTACAGAGGGGAGCTGTGACTGTGACGTCAACTGCTGTTCACCGCATACTAATAGCACGCGAATATGTACGAGCAGCTAAAAAAGAAGCAGTCGCCTTAGGTCGTCTACAGAGGGAGCTGTGACTGTGACGTCAACTGCTGCTCACCGCATACTAATAGCACGCGAATATGTACGAGCAGCTAACAGAGAGACAACACAAGAAGCAGTCGCCTTAGGTCGTCTACAGAGGGGAGCTGTGACTGTGACGTCAACTGCTGCTCACCGCATACTAATAGCACGCGAATATGTACGAGTCCGAGTAGCTAACAGAGTGACAACACAAGAAGCAGTCGCCTTAGGTCGTCGACAGAGGGGAGCTGTGACTGTGACGTCAACTGCTGCTCACCGCATACTAATAGCACGCGAATATGTACGAGTAGCTAACAGAGAGACAACACAAGAAGCAGTCGCCTTAGGTCGTCTACAGAGGGGAGCTGTGACTGTGACGTCAACTGCTGCTCACCGCATACTAATAGCACGCGAATATGTACGAGTAGCTAACAGAGTGACAACACAAGAAGCAGTCGCCTTAGGTTGTCTACAGAGGGGAGCTGTGACTGTGACGTCAACTGCTGCTCACCGCATACTAATAGCACGCGAATATGTACGAGCAGCTAACAGAGAGACAACACAAGAAGCAGTCGCCTTAGGTCATCTACAGAGGGGAGCTGTGACTGTGACGTCAACTGCTGCTCACCGCATACTAATAGCACGTGAATATGTAAGAGTCCGAGTAGCTAACAGAGTGACAACACAAGAAGCAGTCGCCTTAGGTCGTCTACAGAGGGGAGCTGTGACTGTGACGTCAACTGCTGCTCACCGCATACTAATAGCACGCGAATATGTACGAGTAGCTAACAGAGAGACAACACAAGAAGCAGTCGCCTTAGGTCGTCTACAGAGGGGAGCTGTGACTGTGACGTCAACTGCTGCTCACCGCATACTAATAGCACGCGAATATGTACGAGTAGCTAACAGAGTGACAACACAAGAAGCAGTCGCCTTAGGTCGTCTACAGAGGGGAGCTGTGACTGTGACGTCAACTGCTGCTCACCGCATACTAATAGCACGCGAATATGTACGAGTAGCTAACAGAGTGACAACACAAGAAGCAGTCGCCTTAGGTCGTCTACAGAGGGGAGCTGTGACTGTGACGTCAACTGCTGCTCACCGCATACTAATAGCACGCGAATATGTACGAGTAGCTAACAGAGAGACAACACAAGGAGCAGTCGCCTTAGGTCAGTCTTCACCAAGCGATTGTCAAGCACTTTTTAAATTTCACTGAATAAGTAGCTAACAGAGTGAAAACACAAGAAGCAGTCGCCTTAGGTCGTCTACAGAGGGGAGCTGTGACTGTGACGTCAACTGCTGCTCACCGCATACTAATAGCACGTGAATATGTACGAGCAGCTAACAGAGAGACAACACAAGAAGCAGTCGCCTTAGGTCAGTCTCCACCAAGCGATTGTCAAGCACTTTTTAAATTTCACTGAATAAGTAGCTAACAGAGTGAAAACACAAGAAGCAGTCGCCTTAGGTCGTCTACAGAGGGGAGCTGTGACTGTGACGTCAACTGCTGGTCACCGCATACTAATAGCACGCGAATATGTACGAGTAGCTAACAGAGTGACAAAACAAGAAGCAGTCGCCTTAGGTCGTCTACAGAGGGGAGCTGTGACTGTGACGTCAACTGCTGCTCACCGCATACTAATAGCACGCGAATATGTACGAGTAGCTAACAGAGAGACAACACAAGAAGCAGTCGCCTTAGGTCAGTCTTCACCAAGCGATTGTCAAGCACTTTTTAAATTTCACTGAATAAGTAGCTAACAGAGTGAAAACACAAGAAGCAGTCGCCTTAGGTCGTCTACAGAGGGGAGCTGTGACTGTGACGTCAACTGCTGCTCACCGCATACTAATAGCACGTGAATATGTACGAGCAGCTAACCGAGAGACAACACAAGAAGCAGTCGCCTTAGGTCGTCTACAGAGGGGAGCTGTGACTGTGACGTCAACTGCTGCTCACCGCATACTAATAGCACGCGAATATGTACGAGTAGCTAACAGAGAGACAACACAAGAAGCAGTCGCCTTAGGTCAGTCTTCACCAAGCGATTGTCAAGCACTTTTTAAATTTCACTGAATAAGTAGCTAACAGAGTGAAAACACAAGAAGCAGTCGCCTTAGGTCGTCTACAGAGGGGAGCTGTGACTGTGACGTCAACTGCTGGTCACCGCATACTAATAGCACGCGAATATGTACGAGTAGCTAACAGAGTGACAAAACAAGAAGCAGTCGCCTTAGGTCGTCTACAGAGGGGAGCTGTGACTGTGACGTCAACTGCTGCTCACCGCATACTAATAGCACGCGAATATGTACGAGTAGCTAACAGAGAGACAACACAAGAAGCAGTCGCCTTAGGTCAGTCTTCACCAAGCGATTGTCAAGCACTTTTTAAATTTCACTGAATAAGTAGCTAACAGAGTGAAAACACAAGAAGCAGTCGCCTTAGGTCGTCTACAGAGGGGAGCTGTGACTGTGACGTCAACTGCTGCTCACCGCATACTAATAGCACGTGAATATGTACGAGCAGCTAACCGAGAGACAACACAAGAAGCAGTCGCCTTAGGTCGTCTACAGAGGGGAGCTGTGACTGTGACGTCAACTGCTGCTCACCGCATACTAATAGCACGCGAATATGTACGAGTAGCTAACAGAGAGACAACACAAGAAGCAGTCGCCTTAGGTCAGTCTTCACCAAGCGATTGTCAAGCACTTTTTAAATTTCACTGAATAAGTAGCTAACAGAGTGAAAACACAAGAAGCAGTCGCCTTAGGTCGTCTACAGAGGGGAGCTGTGACTGTGGCGTCAACTGCTGCTCACCGCATACTAATAGCACGTGAATATGTACGAGCAGCTAACAGAGAGACAACACAAGAAGCAGTCGCCTTAGGTCGTCTACAGAGGGGAGCTGTGACTGTGACGTCAACTGCTGCTCACCGCATACTAATAGCACGTGAATATGTACGAGCAGCTAACAGAGAGACAACACAAGAAGCAGTCGCCTTAGGTCAGTCTCCACCAAGCGATTGTCAAGCACTTTTTAAATTTCACTGAATAAGTAGGTAATCAATATTGACTTAAATAATAAAATTCGGCGCAGACATCAAAGCGTCTATCCAAGCGTGATGTCTGCGTCGAATTTATGCTCCAGCATCAGCGAGGATTTTACCGTTTGGTGAAGACTGATCCTTACGAGAGTTCTACGGTGAACCATGCCCGGGTAGAGAAGGCTACAGACTCCAGTACAGCGTAGTACATGGTATGGAGCGGATGCAAGTAAGACGGCAATGTTCGCAGGAAGAGTTGTGAGCATACACGGTACACACGATAGTGGGGTTCACGAGTGTCACAGTGATGTCAACGTGTGTTGCAGAGACCGGCACGAGTGGCGCTGGTATTAGGCCACCCTGCCTGATACCAGCGCCTCCTTTACTCCTTTCAAGTCAAGTGGACCCCCACTTGCTTTGAAAGGAGTATCGTGAGGGTCTCTGGCACGCTTAGCAACTTCTTCTCTCCTATAGAATAGAAATCGCTTGTCTACCCGTCTCGAAATCTCTTCTTCCCGAGCACGAGGTAGACTTGGATTTCTTCGTAGACAGTGACTTTTCGTTCGTTTCGTTTTTTAGGGTTCCGTATCTCAAAAGGAAAAAACGGCACCCTTATAGGATCACTTCGTTGTCCGTCTGTCTGTCTGTCGAGATCCTTTTTCTCAGGAACGCGTGGAGGTATTAAGTTGAAATTAATATCAAATACGTAAGTCTATGTGGTCCTTTGGAGTTCTAAAAAAATTAAGCTTCTAAGTCAAGGCAATAAAAAAATACGGTCATTTATGCGACATATTTTGATACTCGAAAGTAATCAAAACCCGGGTACTTCCCGTTGTCCTAGAATCATGAAAATTGGCAAGAAGCAAGGTCTCATAGCACAAGTAAAGGTAGCGAAAATTGTTAATTTGTGATTTTATCACAAAAAAATATTTTCAAGTCTGTCAGTCTGTTAAGACCCTTTTTCTCAGAAACTCTTGGAGTTATCAAGTTGAAATTAATAATTATTAAATATGTAGGCTTATGGTCCCTTGGAGTTCTCAAAATAAAAAATACGGCCTATGTCAACGAAATAAAAAATACGGCCATTTATGCGACATATTTTGACACTCGCAAATAAATCAAAACCTACAGTGTACTTCCCGTTGACCTAGAATTATGAAATTTGACAAGAAGCAAGGTCTCACAGCACAAGTAAAGGAAACAGTCCGAAAATTGTTAATTTGTAATTTTATCACATAATTTTTTTTTTGGGTTTACAAATGTTTTTGTGTTTGGGATAAATTCTTTTCAACTACAGAATCCTTCATAGTGCGTGGTCCGATACACACTTGGCCGGTTTTTTTATGTATACTTATGTTAATTTCAGCCTTCTCGTGCATCATGTTGGCATACTGCGCCGTGCCCAGGCTGCCGCTGTGACAAGGTGTGTGTCAGGTTGTGTGTGGTACGTACCGCGGCATGCGGGTGCGACGTGACGGTGCTGCCGCGCACCACGCGCTTCTCGTGCATCATGTTGGCATACTGCGCCGTGCCCAGGCTGCCGCTGTGACAAGGTGTGTGTCAGGGTGTGTGTGGTACGTACCGCGGCATGCGGGTGCGACGTGACGGTGCTGCCGCGCACCACGCGCTTCTCGTGCATCATGTTGGCATACTGCGCCGTGCCCAGGCTGCCGCTGTAACAAGCAACATACACGTCACTAACTGAATACACCTTCGATGTTTTTAGGGTTCCGTACCTCAAAAGGAAAAAACGGAACCCTTATAGGATCACTCGTGTGTCTGTCTGTCTGTCTGTCTGTCTGTCCGTCTGTCCGTCTGTCACAGCCAATTTGCTCCGAATCTAATGGACCGATTAAGTTAAAATTTGGTACACGTATGGATTTCTGTGACCCAAACACGTACAGCTAAAGTAAATATATGAATTTTGAATATGAGAGTCACTTTTAGGGGAAAAATAAGAAAATTAAAAAAAAAAGTTTTGTAAACTGTACCGTGTGACATATCAAATGAAAGGGCTTACTATGAGGGTCTCAAATATATTTTTTTTATAATTTTAAAATATATTGTTTTAAAGTTATTTAAGAAAATTGACGAAAATTGACCATTCCCCCCCCCTTATCTCCGAAACTACTGAGCCTAAAATTTTGAAAAAAATATAGAAAATAGTTCTATACCCGTAGATTACAGGAAAACCTATAAGAAGTCTGTGGTCTTGAAATAACATGGTAAATCTTTATATATAAAAAAATCAAAGTCCTGACTGAGTCACTGACTAATATATCAACGCACAGCCCAAACCATCCATTGGTTTGGGCTGTGCTAGAGACTTGAAATCTTGCACATAGATACCTTATATAGTGTAAACATCCACTAAGGAAGAATTTTTGGAAATTCCATCCGTAAGGGGGTAACATAGGGCATGAAAGTTTGTATGAAAAATCCTATCCCTTGAGTTAATAGACTTGAAACTTAGCACGAATATTCATCTATAACTAAATTATAAAGTTTATCATTTTTAGTTTTCCTAAACTACCCCCTAAGGAGGGATTGGGGTGTCATAGTTTGTATGGAAGAACTTTAACACGCGGTCCGATTAACTCAAAACTCAGTTTTTATACTTGAGACCAAAAATTAAGACTAACGTGTATCAGGGTTTTCCAAAAATCTACCCCTAAGGGGTGAAAAGTTAATTTTATAGCGTAGGATTTTATTGCGGGCTTGATTAACTCTAAAATTGGTGTAAATAATGTTTGAGTCAAGTTATGGAAACATACCAGACGATTTTTGAAATTATTTATTTGTGTTCGTGAAAACAGAGATACAGTTTATATGAAAAATCTTATTAATTTGGTTAATGAACTTGAAACTTAGCACAAATACTTGCATAAGTAATTAATAATGTTTGTCATTATTAGTTTTTCAAAACTACGCCTCAAATGAGGTTAGGGATGTTAAAGTTTGTATAGAAGAATTTTAAAGCGCAGTCCGATTAAAAAAATGGTACTTTGAGTCAAGTTAGGAAACTTGCCAAACGAATTTTCACCGATTTTGACGACATATAGCTGATGTTTTAAGGAGTAACTTAGGCTATTTTTATTTTAGAAAAATAATTAGGGTTCCGCGCAAGAAAATTAAAATCCATGAAATCAGACAACCACGTAGGTACAGTCCAGTACAAACTTACTAAGCCTCCGCTGTCTATTACGGCTATAACAACAAATAATAAAAATAAAGCAAAGTTAAAAATGTAAGGGGTCGATCCCCATACAATAATCTTTTCATTTTGAAAAAAAAATAAAAATTTCAATCTAGCATGTGGGGTGTCATCGTCTAGAACTCATTGAGTAGAGTACAAACATTTTTTTTTTTTAATCTTTTAAAATTAGGAAATAGGGGGCCGCAAAAGTTGTTAATTTTAGACCATTTTTGTACGAGCTCTAGCGCAACAATTCAACAAATTAGGAATTTGAAACTTCTTTATACCATGTAGCTACCATGAATACTGTATTTAATCAACAATACTGAAAACGGCGATTCATAAGGTATTTTGTTTAAACATGGGTGATTTTCTGCAACTGCAAAAAATAACCTTGTAATTCACAGTATCATTATAAAATAAGTAAAAAGTTATCTTTGCGATTGTTAAACATATAATATGGTACGGAACCCTTCGTGCGCGAGTCCGACTCGCACTTGACCGGTTTTTTTTTTAGTATCCAAGTAGGTAAGCATCACATGATATGCCCTACGACGTGTGAGGAGTGTCGTATCGCGGAATACAGGAGTATGACGAGTCTGGTATCGAGTTGGTGCAGCAGCTGAATAAGCTACGAGTACTTAGGTATTTAATGCCAAAAATTAAATTAAACTTAAATATTAGCCAGTTTACCTATTTAATGGCTGTTTTCCTCTTAAAGGGACATTGTACCCATAATTATTGCAGTAGATTTTTTTCGCAATTTCATGTTTGGTCCCATAGTAAGTTGTTTATAATGATGAGTACCATGACCCCTTAAGAGATTTCGTGTATGAATAGATACATAATATTAGGTCGGGGAAAAAGTTCCTTCGTATTTTTTATACTTACACAAATTCAAGACATTTTTTTCGTAGTTATTTAGATTTGATTATACTAATGTGCAATGCACATTTGATTAGTATAGGTATACAGTGGTGGTAACGTAATTAGAAACACAGAGTCGCTATTTATGGTATTATTGCAATTAATTGGAGGTAAATGATTCATTTAACACATTAAAATGTACACTCGTAACTCTAGTTTAAACACGATCATTAATAACATTATGTTTTAAACTAATCTATCTATCTATATATATAAAATTCAAAGTCCTGACTGACTGACTGATATATCAACGCACAGCCCAAACCACTGGACCTAGAGACTTGAAATTTTGCACATAGATACCTTATACTCGTACAGTGTTAGCATCCACTAAGAAAGGATTTTTGGAAATTCCATCCCTAAGGATGTCAAATAGGGGATGAAAGTTTGTATGAAAAATCTTATTCCTTGAGTTAATAGACTTGAAACTTCGCATGAATATTTATCTAAGTAAATTATAAAGTTTGTCAGTTTTAGTTTTCCTAAACTGGGGGTAGTTTAGGAAAACTAAAAATGACAAACTTTATTATTTAAACAAAAGGGAATGGGGGGTGTCAAAGTTTGTATGGAGGAATTTTAACGCGCGATCCGATTAACTCGAAACTCAGTACCTAAACTTGAGGTCAAAAATGAAGAGTATCGTATATCAGGGTTTTTCGAAAATCTACCTCTAAAGGTGTGAAAAGGGGTAGTCAATTTTAAAGTGCAGGTTTTACTGCGGAGCTCCATTAACTCGAAAATTGGTGTAAATAATCTTTCAGTCAAGCTACGGAAATATCCCAAACTATTTTTTAAAATTCCATCCCCGTGGGTGTGAAAACAAGGAATAAAGTAAATATGAAAAATCTTATTCATTTGGTTAATTAACTTGAAAATGGCACAAATACTTGCCTAAGCAAGTAATAAAGTTTGTCATTAATAGTTTTTCCCCCAGAGAGAACGGTAGAGGAGGAGGGGGGAAGGGGAGGGGGTGGTGAGGAAGGAAAGAGGTAAGGGGAGGGGTGGTGAGAAGGGAAAGGGGGAAGGCGAGGGTGTGGAGAGAGAGGGAGGTGAGGGGTGGTGGGAAGGGAGAGGGTGAGGATGGTGGAGGGAGGGGAGAGGCATAGGAGGGCGTAGTGAGAGGGAGGGTATAGTGAGGTGTGAAGAAGGGAAGAGGGTGAAGGAAGTAGCTGGTGAGGGTAGAGGGGGAGGGGAAAGCTGTGAAGGGTGTGAGAGGGTGTGAAAGGGGAGGAGTAGGTTAGCGGAAAGGCGATATGGTGAGCAGAGTGATAGGGAGAGGTTGATGGATAGAGTGAGGGGGGTGAGGGGACCATGGGGGGGTGAGAGGGAAGGGAAGGGTAGGGTTGAGAGGGGGGAAGGGGAGGGTGAGAGGGGGTTAGAGGGAGAGGAGTAATGAGAGCGGTATTATAGGGAGGGATGAGGGGGGGGGGGAGGACGAGTGCCTTTACACCTTAAAGTTGATTTTTGTCTAGCACTGATTCGTTGAAGAAACCCAGCTCTACAAAAATGACTGAAAAATAGAAAGTCGGAAACTCGGAACGGCACAAAAAACAGGAGTAAACTCCAGTCGTGCGTCGGAGCTGACACATACACTATTTGCTTGAACGTGCTAATCTCTGGAACTTCCAGTCGCACTTTAATGATTATTTTTGCCTTTGATAGCCCATTAGCTATTTTTTAAATATTACATTATTCTTACTATTGGTTTGTTAGTCTGTAAGCCTTCTTTAAAATAAATAAATAAATAAATAAATAAATAAATAAATTCTTAAGGAAGGCTATATAGGCGTATTCATCACTGTAGGACTCTTAGGTGCCGAGCAAAAAGAAAAAAAGTCAGAAAGAACGCTAAGATAACGAAGTAATAGGTCGGGCAGGCAAGGCGATGCGACGGGGTGGGTCGGGGGAGCATGAAATTTCACGCGGACAAAGTGGCGGGCAGAATATATCTCAATATTTTTGTTCCTTTGGCATATTTTCCGACATCCACGCGTGCGAAGCCGCGGGCAAAAGCTATATAAAAATGAATCTCTATTTCCCTTGGTCATCGCATCACGCGTGAACGGATGGAACAAATTCGCTAATTCTTTTTTTGTTTTGTTTATTATTGTCAGGAGAAGGTTCTTATGTAGAGAAAAATTGGAAAATTCGGGGAAACTGAAAGTGGGTTTGATTTTCTATGGACATTTTGAATTATTGAAATTGGGACAGGACAACGTCTGCCGGGTCAGCTATTAAAAAATAAATATAACTTGGAAAAATATGATCAATATCTTTGGTACTGGCAGTCAGACAACTAAAAAATTAGAAACAAACAAAGTGTAACTTATGTTCTAAAATTGAATTTTGAAAGTACATGTCATCAGTTCATCACATTAGGCAGTTTGCCACCTTATTACTTAAAATATTCATTTAGTTAGGTTACATTCTGAGTGATCTCATTATTAAAATATAAAAAAAACTGGCCATGTGCGACTCGGACTCACACACGAAGGGTTCCGTACCATAAACACTCCTTTGCAGAACAAGCCACGCCCCGCGCGAATTATAATTATTATTTACTTAGGCACCTATTACAGATTTATTATTAGAAAATAATGGTTCACGGTTTATGCATAAGGTAGGTTTATGTTTATGAAATTATTAAATGTTTTTTTTTTATTTTTATGTTTGAGTTGATTGAATGAAAGGTAAATTGCGGTTTACGATGTATGACGTACGGAAAAACTACTTACTAGATATCGTTCAAACCAATTTTTGGTGGAAGTTTACATGGTAATGTATATCATATATTTTTTTAGTTTTATCATTCTCTTATTTTAGAAGTTACAGGAGGGACACATTTTACCACTTTGGAAGTGTCTCTCGCGCAAACTATTCAGTTTAGAAAAAAATGATATTAGAAACCTCAATATCATTTTTGATGACCTCTACCATAGATACCCCACACGTATGGGTTTGATGAATAAAAATTTTTCAGTTTCAGTATAAGTATGGGGAACGCCCAAAATTTATAGTTTTTTTTCTATTTTTGTGTGAAAATCTTAATGCGGTTCACAGAATACATCTACTTACCAAGTTTTAACAGTATAGTTCTTATAGTTTCGGAAAAAAGTAGCTGTGATATACGGACGGACAGATAGACAGACAGACATGACGAATCCATAAGGGTTCCGTTTTTGCCATTGTGCTACGGAACCTAAAAACTGGCCAAGTGCGTGTCGGACCACGCACAATGAAGGATTCCGTAGTTGAAAAGAATTTATACCAAAAACAAACTTAACATTCTAGTTGAAAAACATGTCCTCCCATATCTAGGTATATACTAGCTTTTGCCCGCGGCTTCGCCCACGTGGATGTCGAAAATCCCACGGGAACAAAAATCCGTCCTTATTCCTTATCTACATTGTAAAGGTAACCTCTGTGCAAAATTTCAGCTTTATAGGTCCTAGGGTTTGGGCTGGGCGTTGATGAGTCAGTCAGTCAGTTCTTGCTTCTCCCCGCGACTTCGCCTCTTCTCTTCTTCGTCGTATAGCCTTCCTTAAGAATTGGGCTATCAAATGCAAAAATAATTATTTAAGTCCGAGACTCTCACCCTCCCCTATCGTCCCCCTCACCGCCCCGTCTCACCCTGCTCACCCTCCCCATCCAGCTCTCCTTCTCATCCCTCCCCCTCTCATGCCACACCCTCTTCCTCTAACCCCCCTACCACCCTCTTGTTCTTCTTCAAGTCCTTCTAGTTATTTTCCTGTTCTTCTTCTTTGCCTACTCCTACTCAAGACACGCACACATAGATGGGTACGGTGCTTCACTTTCGATATGCGTGGCGCGGAGTCATTGGATAATAGGAAAATTCCCGAAAAAAAATCTGAAGACAATTCATTTTCTCATACATGAAATTTGGACAGGGCAACGTCTGTCAGGAATCTTTCATTCTATTTAAAATTGTAAATTCAAATAAATTTTATAGTATGGCATGATTTTTAAAAAAAATCAGTTGTACATTTGTTTTCCCGCCGTTGTACATTTTTCATTGATATCGATGTAAAGTTTCTGTAATCATGGAAAAATCGAAATAGTGCGCTATTTTCGAATACGAGTTCCTTCGTGGCACCAACGCAACACAGACAGCACGCAATATATATTAACGACGTGTATGGACAAGGTACCGCAAGTGAATGCACGTTACGTTTTTGGTTTGATCGTTTCCATTCTGGAAATTATGATCTCAACAATGAGCCCCGGAAAATTTCAAAAGAACCATCTTCTACACGTCCATTCATCGTTTCTTTGATCTTCCCCTAATCTTAATAGCCATCGACATACATTATCAATTTTTTTTTTCAAATTAATTGGCTCCAATTAATCATTTTCATATTTTTGACTTTTTTACTTTAAATTTATTCCGTACCTACTTATTTTGATTTTCAGCAAAACATTGTAGTTCAATTCTTAAAATATACCTAAAATCAAAATGTTCTCAGCTTGCGCCTTCGGGAACTTCGCGCGTTTACATTAGAATATTCATAACTAAAACAGGACAACGTCTCTCGGGTCAGCTAGTAATGCTATAAAACTACAAATGAACAATGTTCGGACTTTTTCCTTTACTTGTGCTGTGTGACCTTGCGTGACCTTGCTTCTTGTGCTGTGTGACCTTGCGTGACCTTGCTTCTTGTGCTGTGTGACCTTGCGTGACCTTGCTTCTTGCCAAATTCGAACACGAAAACGAAGTGATCCTATAAGGGTTCCGTTTTTTCCTTTTGAGGTACGGAACCCTGAAAATATATATGTGTGGGTGTTTCTTTTAAGGTGTCAAGCCAGTGCGAAAACATAGATAAAATCATCTAGCCTGCGCTAGAAAATATGCCAGTTGGACTGTTCATGAACGGAAAAAAGTTTTATTTTCGAGGCTACCAACTACCGGTTATGAATAAGGTGTTCGATAGTATCCATTTCACAATTTCTCCAAATTCTTGGAGTTTTGTTTAAGTTTTTAGTGTTGATTTCTTGTTTCTAATTAGTTGTCCGACTGGCAGTACTAAAGATATTCTAATTAGTTGTCCGACTGGCAGTACTAAAGATATTCTAATTAGTTGTCCGACTGGCAGTACTAAAGATATTCTAATTAGTTGTCCGACTGGCAGTACTAAAGATATTCTTGTTTCTAATTAGTTGTCCGACTGGCAGTACTAAAGATATTCTTGTTTCTAATTAGTTGTCCGACTGGCAGTACTAAAGATATTCTTGTTTCTAATTAGTTGTCCGACTGGCAGTACTAAAGATATTCTTGTTTCTAATTAGTTGTCCGACTGGCAGTACTAAAGATATTCGTGATTTTTTCCCAAGTTATATATTTTGTTTTTATCAGTTACCAGAATGTTAATGATCGTGTTTAAACTAGAGTTACATTTTAATGTGGTAAATGAATCATTTACCTCCAATTAATTGCAATAATCATAGAAAGTAATTAACACTACCAAGTGACTGTGTTTCTAATTATATGACCACCACCAATGATGTATTACCTTATAATACGTTATTGACCACCACTGTGCCATTTGCCAAATGGGTCAAAACTGTTTTGTCGATTACGCTCCACTTTTTCAAAAACGGCATCTACTTCACCCGTAACAGGGCTGCATCTTGGACATCAAAATTCCCGGGTTGAGAATTTAACGCTTGAACCGACTGTGTGCTTTGTTCTCACTGACCCTGCGTTAAGTTCATAAACCTCACAAATTTTTTTCATGGCTTGTTGCATTTTTTTTTTGTACTAGAACTTCAAAATTTATCGAATTTCTTCGTTAGATTCACTCATTTTGGCGGACGGAAAAAAATAATTGAAAAATAGTTAACAGTAATCGTTTTTACTTTTCTTTACTAAAATTTCATCTATTTAATGGTATAAAAACCAGCCAGATACAAACAGTACAGCCAAAGAGATTGTACACTGACAACTTTATACCTGTAAAATACGAAAAAGGTTTTTTTAATCCGACTTATTATGTTGCGTGGCGTCATGCGCAGGTATCGTCCGTCCTAGATCGCGATACTTATACGTCCGGACTTACGAACACATACGGATATTTGAATCGAATGTATTCACGCACGTGTACAGTGTACAAGACAGTAGAATCCCACCAAACACATTTTCATGTAAAATGTTGCCAAGACGAGACCACATATAGCTCGCACTGACAAAAAGCTATCAGATCTCATGTAGAGCCAAGCTTCTAACTCTACACGCCCTAACTCTCCAAGCCCTAACTTCACAAACTCTATACCTTAGTCAAAATATGAGGCTTGGCCGTTTTATTACTACAAGAACTATTGTATAACAGAAAAGTAATGAACAGTGAATACATTTTTCACCTTGCGCCCATGTGATGGTAGCGAAACGGCCAAGCCACATATTTTGACTAAGGTGTAGAGTTTGTGAAGTTAGGGCTTGGAGAGTTAGGGCGTGTAGAGTTACAAGCTTGGCTCTACATGAGATCTGATAGCTTTTTGTCAGTGCGAGCTATATGTGGTCTCGTCTTGGCAAAATTTTACATGAAAATGTTTTTGGTGGGATTTCATTTCTTTTTGTAAGTTGCTTACAAAAACAACTGTTGTTGTTGTTTTTGTTGTTGCTTTTTGTTGTTGCTTGCTATACGAGTATTTTTTCTGTTGTTCATTTTTTCTTTCTTTTTTTTCACAAAACCTAAACACCGCGATTCCGAAAAATGACGTCACAGCACAACGCCATCGTAGTTAAACTATCAAAATATTATGCATGGAAATTCGATCCTACAAACACTATGTAGGCTACGTAGACTTCCGAAAAGTATACTTATATACAAGTGTATTAATATTATTCGTAAGTACTTATTATTTGCGGAAGTCTCATACAAATTTCCATCCCCTAGTTTAAGGGGTTGGGGGGTAAAAGTTCCAAGTTTTAGAATTTTTTTGTTGTTTGTGTACTAATACTAGCTTACATACCAAATTTCAGCTTTCTAGGACTTCAGGAAGTAGGTACCCTAAGAATTTTTATGATCATCAGTGAGTGACGAAATCGGGGTATTTTAGATATCAATAAAATCTAAAGTATAAGAGCTATGCAATTGAAACTTTATAGGTTTAATAAGTCAACCACTGACATCATATCCCGAAAATTTTGTTTAACTGGTATAATCCAAACCCAAGTTAAGAAGGTTCAAAAATACGACGAAGTGCTTCGAGAAAAGGTAGGTAGTGCAGTGTACAAGACAGTACAATTATGAAGATTCTTAGCTGCCAACAGCAACAGCAACTGTCTATTTGATTTTAAAAACCAAAATGTGAAATATAACAATATGAAATATTATTTTAATGAGTCGAGGATGCTTAAAACAAATCGAATTCCAGATAAGATAAGCGAATATACTGTGGCGGATGCTAAGCGAGTGTTGTTGACCTCGCCGGCGAGCGCGCGGCGCCGGCCAGTGGGCCAGCGGCCTGCCGCCCCTCGCCCAGCAGCGCCGCGCCAAACAGTGCCCGCTGAGGACGAGTCCATCCTACAGACACTCCAAGACACTATTGCGATAAAGGTCGATGTAGTGCATCGGCGTGACTTACTCCCTGGTGGGCGTGCGCGGCGCGGGCAGCAGGCGCTGCATGCCCGCCACGCCGGCCACGAGCGCGCGCACGCCGCTGAACAGCGCGCCGGCACGCGCGTGCAGCACGCCCCCGGTCGGCGCCACATTCTCCTTCTTCCCCTGCACGGATCGCTTCGACCGCGGAGCCACCGCTTTCGGCTTGCTCGCGTACGAGTATACTATCTTGTCCCTCTCCTGGCAAGGGTACAGGGTCTCCAGGCCGAGCACCCGCGCCAGCTCGGGCGGCGGCAGCAGGAACTGCCCGCTCCGCACCGTCGTCACGAACCGCGGCTTGTCGCCGTCATGGGACGCCGCGTTGCGGGAGCGGGTGTTCCGTCCCGGCGAGGGTGACTTCTCCATGTTGGGTGATATCTTTTTGTCGCTCTCCGGCTCCATGATGTTGATGCGCGGATGCGATTGACTCAGAATGTTGGGCAGCGCCAGGTCGCTCGAGCTGATGTTTGGATTAGACGTTGCGAGGATGCCGTTCTTCGAGCGGTATCGCGTCGGGCGACGGAGATTAGCTTGCAGAATTTCTTTCTCTTTAAGTCTTCGGAGTTTAAAGTCCAGCGCGCGGGAGAACTTGGGGTCGAGGATCGTGTGCGTGGCTGGCGCGCCCACGCCGGCGGGCGGCGCGGGCGGTGCGGGCGGCGCGGGGGCGCGCTGCAGCGGCTTCACCACGTGCACGCGCGGCGCCGGCGCGGCCGCGGGCAGCAGCCTGTCCGCTGCCCGCGTCAGCTTGTCCGCAGCGCTCTGCTCATGGTTGATCACCGTGAAGGCGCTCGTGTCGTCGGTGGGAGCGGGCACGGGCGGCATGGCGGCGCGTCACATGCCGTGCGGACGCGGGCGCGCGGCCGGTCAGCTCGGCGACTAACGATCACTGAGCGCGTGCTGTCGGCCGCTGGGCAGCGCTCGGGGCCACCGGTCGTAAGCACCGCCCCGCTGCCCACCTGCGTCGTTTAGCTACACACACTACTAATGCGGACACGACCGCGCAAGCGCCACGTGCCCGACGAAGAGGGTAAACAGTGGTCTGCCTTCGAAGAAACGTTTCTAGAGTGCGACTCAAATCAAGTCGTTGTTCGACTTGAACGGCGAGTCCTGACGCGCTGATTGTAGTGGGTCAGCTGAAGTCGCCGCAGTCAGTCGATAGTCGTATATTGTTGTAATCAATGACAATTGATTTGTCAACACAACTGTCTTTCTATTTATTTACAAACATTGTTTCTATCATCAATTTTAGAATCACCAGCCCCTTCTACCAACACGCGGCCCCACAATCACCCAGACTCTTTTACTATCATCGGTTTATCAGCGTCCTATTTTCAATGGACTCAGCGCGAACTGTGTCAATAACATTGACACATTATTGCTGAGTGACCGAAGTGACGAGCCGCCCTCGGTGAGTGGTGGGAGCGCACGTGTCGGGGCCCCAGCCGGCGGCCGCACTCCCGCCCGCGGCCGAGTAGTGCCACCGTGCCGCGGGCCAGTCGCATGACTTTAAATTATTATTATAAAACAGTTCGAAGAAGGTTCAAAAGCCTGCTTTTAAAGAAAGCCTCTCATCAGCATAGCATCGACGAACTTGTGAACGATAAATTTAATAATTACTTTGAGTAATTTTATTATATTCTATTATGAGTTGATGACACTGTTTTGTAGGACATTTTCATTTTTAGGGTTCCATAATCAACAAGGAACCCTTATAGCTTCGCTATGTCTGTCCGTCTGTAAGTCCGCAGCTTAATTCTTTAGCATGGATATACATATTCATCACGCCGACAAAGTGGTAAAATAAAATCATGAAAAAAAAATAGTACATTTTGATACAAGAGGAGAACGTTTGTTATTGCATTCGAGGCGGAATTAACACCCGAGCCGTAGGCGGGGTTGTTTTTTTGGACCTTAATATGAAATACGTAAGTCTATTTACGTATTTGATATTAATTTCAACTTGATACCTCCACGCGTTCCTGAGAAAGAGGGTCTTGACAGACTGACAGACAGACGGAAAATGAAGTGATCCTATAAGGGTTCCGTTTTTTCCTTTTGAGGTACGGAACCCTAAAAAGTAGTCATTTGACTACCCACTTGTAAATGCACCCTTAGGAAGGGAGGTGGTCTACGATTCTCCATACAAAAGTATTCCTCATTTTCTTCCTCAATAGTGCCAGAAAAAAAAAACCAGTCAAGAGCGAGTCGGACTCGCGCACCGAGGGTTCCGTTCCGATTTCTGAAAAAGTGTGCTACTTAGAGACATCGTTTTATTTTTCTTGTAATCTTTACATAAACTTCTATCACATAGAATAATTTCAGATTTTTCTCTTTGCAAACTTCGGAGATAAGGGGGGGGGGGGACGGTATTTTTTTTACATTTTTCATCAAAAGTCGAAAACTATGCGGCCTAAAAAAAAATAAAAAACAGTTTAAAAATGTGCAAACAGAGCTCTTTTATATGATACCCCACATGCCCTAGTAGCCCCACTTTAAATTTTTAAGACCCCCTTTCAGTCCCTGTTGCAAAAAAAACATAATTATTTTTATTGCTTTCTTATTTGCAAAATACTTGGGTAAATGTTATCTAAAACTATTCTAAATTTCAAGTTGATAGCATCAGTAGTTCTTGAGATATCCAGCTGTGACAGACAGACAGACAGACAGACAGACAGACAGACAGACAGACAGACTGAGTCACACTATAAGGGTTCCTTTTTTACCATTTTGGTACGGAACCCTAAAAATGTTTGCTCTATTGCAATCATTTTTAGGGTTCCGTACCAAAATCGTAAAAAAGAACCCTCATGGTGCGACTCAGTCTGTTTGTCTGTCACAGCTGGATATCTCAAGAACTGCTAATGCTATCAACTTGAAATTTGGAACAGTTTTAGTTTTATCAACTGGGTCGGGCACATACCTATAGTACGGTACTTCCGATTCCACAAGACTGTATTACTGAGCAAGTTGCTGGTGGATAGTCTGGTTATTATTATTATATGTTTACATATCTCGGGACCCTGGGATCCCGGACCTTTGGAAGGCATACGAGGGGTCGAAGCCAACTCGCAGAGGCCCCTTAGACAATTTTAAATTATGATGAGGCACCAGCCGACGATTATCCCTGTATGCAGTATGCAAGTGCACCCAAGGACAACCCCCGGTTGGTGCAGGACTATTGCAGAACATGGAAACAAAACATATCGGGCTATGGGTTTGGGTGGTTGTGGACTGGTTACCTAAAACTATGGAAACTCTATGGCCCCTGCCTGACTAATGTTTTGTATACAATAAATAAAATGGCAGAGGGTGACTTGCACACTCAATAATGGGCCACCGAAAACGGTCGCTAGCATATAGTGTCGTAGCGGCAAGGGGGCAACATGTCCTGAGGTGCTTGTGAGGAGTGGAGAGGTATCCCACGGTTCTCAGAACAATCCTAGAGCCCGGAAGATGGTCAAGATTCCTACAAACACTTACTGGAATACTTCCTTCCTCCGAGCACGTTTGCTCTTGCGAATCTCCACTCAAGCCAGCCAATAAAGGCAAGAATGAGGTGGGAGCTCTGTTCCCGTCAGTGTTCACTCCAGCCGGCCAATAAAGGCAAGCCAGAGATGAGGAACAAGACTTCTCCCGGGAGATAGGGTCCGTGGGGTCGCTACTGCCCAACAGCTCGCCACATGCTGCCCTGCGGGTTTCTGTATTATTATTGAATTTACCTATACTAATATGTATTTGTTTACCGCATCCCGAACGTTCGCGCAGTAGCGTCTCTACGTCGGATTATACTCGTACGTAGGTGTATGACGACTGATGAGTTAAGCGTGTTACCGCTGAGAGTGGTCGACTGGCAGGCGGCGCCGCACGGTGCTGCGGCAGCACGTGATGCGGAGGATGCACCAGGACACCACACGGCCACGTCGGCGCCGGCCACACGGCACATTACCGTCTGGTACTGTCGCACAAGTTTGTGTAAATGGGTAAATCTTACAAGGTAATCCGCTCGGTGAGGTAATTCGTTTTAAATACAAAATATTAAATGAGCAGCGGAGCCGCCTCAGGGGCGCGACCTTCAGCCGACAGATTGCTAGCAGTCGTTGGTCGCCGGACGTGCGTCACAAACCGCCAACATAATAATAGTCGTAGACGCTCGTAGCTCGTAGCACGAGAGCCGCTACGCAGAAGTGCTACGTGTGTGTTGCTACAAAAGATTAGCTACGATTATTCCAGTCATACTAACAAGACATTTGGTATTATTCATAATAATGTAGGTATTATAGAAAAAAAAAACAAAATTCATTGAATGTAGGCCAAACCAATAACACATGAAACAATCTAAAACACAAAACTGCCACATAATTGAAGACATGAGTGGATGAAGGTGATATGTCGCAAAATTCTAATTTCGAGAAAATTGAGTTCAAAGTTTCGCATAAACATTTTAGGATATTTCAAAACGTCTTTATGGCTTGTCCGTCGCAAAAACCGCGGTCACTGTCGGACTGCATAGAAAAGAAAGAGAAGCGCGATGACACAACGCTTGCAAAATATAAAGTAATTATCGATTTACAAAAAATCTGCTGATTAAACTAAAAAAGTAATGACAAGAAATCATTCCTTATTAGCTTGTGAAGAACTGTATAAATTTATGAACACTTTTATTGAAAACTGTAGGAGTAATATGGTAACAACTCGAGAAAATGGACCGAAATAGACCGGGATTTAGGATTTTTTTTCCTTAGTTTTACAAACTGAAATAGATTTCAGGACACATGAAATCACTTCTTATGTGTTGTAGATTACTGTGTATTTTTTCCTATCAGAAGGATGCTATAGTTACTGTAAAAGATGGTTACAGAGTAACTTAGTTTCGCCGTATTTTAGGAAGGAGCAGCCTTAATGTATTTTTATTCAATAAGGATGTCTGGCGGCGCCAACCGTTTACTATTTTTAAAATAGGGGAGAAATTAAAGAATAGAATTCAATTCCACATTCTTCCAATACTGATTAAAAATAATAGTGTACTAACAATAATAACAATAATAGTGTCAGTGTACATGACACCTTAATCGAATAGTGAATTTCTAAAATAGCCACAAACGTGGTTGTTTTAAGGTTTAAAATTGTTTATAAAACACTATCGAAAACGGGTCTTATCGCGATATTCTTTTTAACGAGGTAAACAGGTACCTACTTGTTTCCCGACGTTTCGACCGCCTTGCAGCGATCGTGGTCACGGGAGGACTGAAACGTCGGGAAACAAGTAGGTACCTGTTTACCTCGTTAAAAAGAATATCGCGATAAGACCCGTTTTCGATAGTGTTTTATAATGTGTACAAATCGCGAAAGTTTAAAAAGTTTAAAATTGTTTGTATGTACATAATACCATCATCCATGCATAGAACAGCGAAAATCTAAAAATGCGACATATCACCTTCATCCTCTCATGTCTTCAATTATCAGTATGAAATGTCAATACAAAAATAAATAAATTAATACAAATTAAAAAGGTCACAAATTTAAAATAAAATGTCAATGCAATTAAAATAAACGAAGATTAAAAGATACAAATTGTCAGCGTCACATAATTCTAAATTAAATTAAAAATTTAATTTATAAAGTTATACAATACAAACAAGTCGTTATAAAAAAGCAAGCGTTCTGATGTAATGGCGATAAACCATTTTTTTGTGACCGGCTTCATAATTAAGTACTTCTAAAAATATGCATACCAATTATTATTATTCATGGGAAACTAAGTCTGTCTGTATGTTACCTTTTCAAACCAAAACCACTGGAACCGATAGATTATGAAAGACAGATAGGTAGTGGAGAAGAACATAGGCTACTTTTCATATTGAATAATTGTAAAAAAAATACACGTAGGAGAAGTCGCGGGCAACACCTGTAGTCCTTATTACTCCTTATAGTGTTATGAAGGCGACTTTAGATGTTTGTTAATTAATCACGAGATGATTGTAGAGTGGCTTAGTAGTAGGCTGTACTGCACTGCAGTCTGCACTACTCTCACATAGTAGTAGGCTGTACTGCACTGCAGTCTGCAGTCTGCACTACTCTCACATAGTAGTAGGCTGTACTGCAGTCTGCACTACTCTCACATAGTAGTAGGCTGTACTGCAGTCTGCACTACTCTCACATAGTAGTAGGCTGTACTGCACTGCAGTCTGCAGTCTGCACTACTCTCACATAGTAGTAGGCTGTACTGCACTGCAGTCTGCAGTCTGCACTACTCTCACATAGTAGTAGGCTGTACTGCACTGCAGTCTGCAGTCTGCACTACTCTCACATAGTAGTAGGCTGTACTGCAGTCTGCACTACTCTCACATAGTAGTAGGCTGTACTGCACTGCAGTCTGCAGTCTGCACTACTCTCACATAGTAGTAGGCTGTACTGCACTGCAGTCTGCAGTCTGCACTACTCTCACATAGTAGTAGGCTGTGCTGCAGTCTGCACTACTCTCACATAGTAGTAGGCTGTACTGCAGTCTGCACTACTCTCACATAGTAATGGGTGATTCATTCGGAGTTACTTTTTCCAAAACTAAAAAAAATATGAATAAAACAAATTTATCGGGTAATCTTTATTATAATACAAAAGGACCATTCCTTACATTTAATTTTTAAAGATTATTTCTTTCAAATGTTGTCCGTAACTGCGATTAAGGTGGTCCGTCACTGTAAATGGTGACCGTTATCGTACCATGATAACGGACTATTTGTTTCCTGAAATTGAAGCCCGTGATCTTCAGAACTTTTGGTACCAACAAGACGGCGCCACTTGCCACACAGCACGTGAAACCATGGCTTTGTTGCGAGAAAAATTTGGTGAACAGTTAATTTCGCGTTTCGGACCAGTCAGTTGGCCGCCTAGATCCTGTGATATCACACCCTTAGACTTTTTTCTGTGGGGTTATGTAAAGTCCAAAGTTTATATGGATAAGCCGCGTACGATTGATCAACTGGAAGCCAACATTACTCGCGTTATTCGCCAAATACCACTGGAAATGCTCGGTCGGGTCATCGAAAACTGGAACTCCAGAATGGACCACCTTAATCGCAGTTACGGACAACATTTGAAAGAAATAATCTTTAAAAAGTAAATGAAAGGAATGGTTCTTTTGTATTATAATAAAGATTACCCGAAAAATTTGTTTTATTCATATTTTTTTTAGTTTTGGAAAAAGTAACTCCAAATGAATCACCCGTTAGTAGGCTGTACTGCAGTCTGCAGTCTGCACTACTCTCACATAGTAGTAGGCTGTACTGCAGTCTGCAGTCTGCACTACTCTCACATCGGGCGCTGCCCGAATTGTAAGTCAGGCTCATCTCCTTCTCCTCTGGCAGTATCACCCCAGCCCAGCCAGCTAGACAAAATGCAGGAGCAGCTCAACAAGATTGTCTTCGACCTGGCTCCGTTGGCTACGTTGGTCGCTGACGTGAAATCTATCAAATCTGAGCTGTCCGGACTCAAGGACTCCATCGAAATGGCACACGACATCATAAACGGCTTCTCCGTAAAGGTAAGCACTATCGAGACTAAAGTGACTGAGCTGGAGAAGATGGCGGGTCAATTACCAATTCTTCAGGATCATATTGACAGAATAAACCGGGAGGCGCGAGACAGAGACCAATGGGCTAGAGCTAACAATGCCGAGATCAAAGGTATACCGCAGAAGAACAATGAGAATCTGTACGATGTTGCACAGAAAATCGGTAACCTGTGCAACTTTACGCTAAGAAAGGAAGACATTAACTATATTGCGCGTATACCTACTCGTATCCCTAATGCAGATAAGCCGATTGTGGTTGCTTTCAACAGTCGCTATACCAAGGAGGAGTTTGTAGCCTCGTCGCGTAAAAGTAAACAGCTCAACTTATCCAACTTGGGTTTTTCTACGTCTGCAAACTTCTACGTTAACGACCACTTGACTCCGAGTAACAAGTCACTTTTAAGCAAGGCAAGAGCCCTTGCGAAAGAAAATAATTTCAAATACATTTGGGTGAAACACTGCAAAATCATGGCAAAAAGATCGGACACCGAACCTTCATTTTTTATAAAATGCGACAAAGATCTTTTGAAAATTGCAAATCGTTAGCAATAATCATCTCATATCTATTAAAAAAATATGTACACAGTTTAAGAACCATATTCAAGTTTAGATTACCTCCTAATATTCACTTATGCTTTACGTATCATATGATTCACTGCGGGTTGGTTGAACAACAAGTTGAGCGTTATTGTTTACAGCAGCGTGCGCTATTACAACTCGCTTGCGCGTACTTATACCGCGACGTACGGGTCACTCTCGCTTGTACCCGCGTCGGCGCAGATTCGAGCCGCTTATTTATTGAACGCAATTTGACATCTACCTTTCTTTTTAAATATCATTGTGTAGTTCGTGCCAAAGTTTACTCAATTCTATTTACTTTGCTCGTATCACTTTTTGTGCTCGTTCTGATTTGTGGTTGTGGTGTTGCACTTAATTACGGTTGCTTGGGATGTTTGTCTAAATTGTTTATTTATTTTTTCCATCATGGGGCGAATACTATTATTGTATTTATCGCGTCTAGCTTACTAATCTTTATATTAGAATTTTATAGTTTTTATTTTCCCATTTATATAAATGGCGCTATTTAACATTTATTACCAGAATACGCGGGGTTTACGAACGAAAACGCATACTTTCAAACGTAATGTATTTCTGAACTCTTATGATGTTGTTGCAGTAGTAGAAACTTGGTTGCTAGATAGTATTAGCGACAGTGAACTTTTTGGCTATGAGTACTTAGTTTGGCGTAGGGATAGGGATTATAGTAAAACGAAACAAACCATGGGTGGCGGTGTGATGTTGGCCGTGCGACGTGATCTATCAGCTGAAGTTCGTTCGGACTGGTCATCATCAGCTGAAGATCTTTGGGTTACGATTAGTTACAAAAAAAAAGGACCGCACTATACACAAGTTTAACATTTGCGTTCTTTACCTTTGTAAGGAAAATTTGGGGAACTCGTACGAGACGCAGTTGCGTAATTTTACTAACAGTCTTTCACTTGTTGTAAACACTAATCCCGATGACACTTTTGTAGTGCTAGGAGATTTCAACATGCCCAATATTGAGTGGTCAAGTGTCGGCACCTGCTTGCAACCCTCTGGTATATCAGGCGAATCACAAACATATTTTTTTGATATTCTTTCTGAGTGTAACTTAATTCAGTACAATAATTGTTGCAACAAATCTAAGGGAAGAATACTGGACTTAGTGTTATCTAATATTGATTTATGTATTAGCGCCTGTGTACACCCTCTTGTTCCCGAGGACGATCATCATAAATCTCTCGATATCGTATTTAATTACCATCTCGAGGTACCGTTAAAACCTTGTCCCAGGTTGAAGTGGTATTATGAGTCCGGGGACTACGATAATATTAATAAATGTTTGAACGAATATGTATGGGAAGACCACCTGCTTGGCAATTCATTAGACGACGCGGTTGATATTTTTTACAACTACCTTGAGAAGTTAATTAATGACTACATACCTCATAAAATCATTTACCCTTCAAACTGCCCACCTTGGTATAATTCAAGTTTAAAAAAAATTCTTAAGGAAAAATACAAATATCTGCGTAAATATCGTATTTACGGCAACACATCGGATTACGACACTTTTGTACTACTTCGCGCTAGAGCCAAAGCTGTTGAGGAGGAATGTTACAAATCTTACATTGCCAAAACTGAAGATTCTATTTTAAAAAACCCAAAAATGTTCTGGTCCTTTATAAAATCGAACAAAAAGGGCACTAACACTCTCCCCTCCACTATGTCTTTTGAGGGTCGGTGCTACAATACAAGTGAAGAAATTAGTGATGCTTTCGCAGCGTACTTCCAATCGAACTTCCTCTCTACTTCGGATCGAAACTCGAGTACCCCAAGTCCAACAAACGCCCCCCCTACTGACTCTGCACTAAACATAGGTGAGATTGAGATTAGTCCAAACCACCTGTTTAGGCTCCTAGAATCCTTAGATCTCAATAAAGGTGCGGGTCCTGATAACATACCGCCATTATTTATTGTCAAGTGTGCCAAAGGACTCGTTCAGCCCCTAACGATTATTTTTACGCGTTCTGTTAAGGAGGGAATTGTTCCTAGTATTTGGAAGTACGCGTACATAACACCGGTACACAAAAGTGGGAATAAGGGTGATATTAATAATTACAGACCCATATCTAAATTATGCCTGTTTGGTAAAATACTTGAACGTATTATCTACACGCAAGTTTACAGCACTTTTTCTTCGGCCTTCATTCCCGAACAGCACGGCTTTCTTAAAAACCGATCGACCACTACTAACCTACTGTCTTTTGTCGACTTTACCACATCCTGTATGGACGGTGGCGGTCAAGTAGACTGTATTTTTACAGACTACAGTAAATGTTTCGACCGTATTGACCATAATATACTTTTACAAAAGATTTTTTATGCAGGTATTCATGGTAACTTATACCGGTGGATAACTTCTTACATAAAGAATCGTTCCCAGGCTGTCGTAGTCTACGGTGCTGTGTCGAAACGGCATGTAGTCCCTTCAGGAGTTCCCCAGGGATCACTTCTTGGGCCCTTATTATTTAATATTTTTATAAATGACATTCACACATGCTTCCAAAATTCATTATTTTTACTATATGCAGACGACATGAAAATCTTCAAACATATAAATAATATCGATGATTGTGTCTCGTTGCAACAAGATCTCGAAAGACTAGAAGACTATTGTCCGCTGAATAATCTTGAACTCAATGTATCTAAATGTTACACAATTACGTTCACTCGTAGGGCCGATAGCATATCCCACACATACACTTTAAAGAATGACCATCTAAAACGAGTAGATTTCATACGAGATTTAGGTGTGATACACGACTCCAAACTTACCTACGAGAAGCACGTAGACCACATAGTTAACAAAGCTAATAAAGCCATGGGGTTCTTAAAAAGATCTTGCTCCCAGTTCACGGATGTCAAAATAATTAAAATATTGTACTGTTCCTTCGTCCGTAGCTCACTTGAATATTGTTCGCAAGTTTGGAATCCCATGTATGCTGTTTATATCTCAAGATTGGAATCTGTCCAGCGAAACTTTACAAGATACCTGCAGTATAAGTGTAACACCCGCGATCACAATTACGAGTTGAGGTGCAAAAGGTACCATCTACTTCCACTTAGGGAGAGAAGGAGTATATCAGATATCTCCTTCCTCGTTAAATTAGCGCAATCTCTCATCGACGCCCCGCAACTTCTCTCTAAGGTTAATTTACGCGCCCCTACCAGATCTGCTAGAATACCCTTTCTTTTTCTTAACGTCCCCCGCTGCTGCACAAATTACAGACAGAATTCGTTCTTTATAAGATGCGCTAAATCCTACAATAAATTAGTTGACTTTTCTGAATTTGACTTGTTCACCACTAATCCGCATGTATTTATTCGATTACTTACTAAACATTGGTTCGAATTGGTTCAATAACTGTTTTAATTCACTTCATGACGAGGTATTATTGTGATTGTGTGTCATTGTTTAAAGCACATATCTTTCTTTTTCTTTTTCTTTGCTTTGTAACAAGTTTGCTCTTCATAGTAAATTATATGCGAAAACATGTAATTGGTTACTAGTTAATTAATTTGATGTTAAATTTGTTAGTTGTTAATACTGTTTGTTTTCCGATTTTAATAAAATAAAAAAAAAAAAAAAAAAAAAATAGTAGTAGGCTGTACTGCAGTCTGCACTACTTTCACATAGTAGTAGGCTGTACTGCAGTCTGCACTACTCTCACATAGTAGTAGGCTGTACTGCAGTCTGCAGTCTGCACTACTCTCACATAGTAGTGGGCTGTACTGCAGTCTGCACTACTCTCACATAGTAGTAGGCTGTACTGCAGTCTGCAGTCTGCACTACTCTCACATAGTAGTAGGCTGTACTGCAGTCTGCAGTCTGCACTACTCTCACATAGTAGTAGGCTGTACTGCAGTCTGCACTACTCTCACACAGTAGTAGCCTGTACTGCAGTCTGCAGTCTTCACTAGTATCACATAGTAGTAGGCTGTACTGCAGTCTGCACTACTCTCACACAGTAGTAGCCTGTACTGCAGTCTGCAGTCTGCACTAGTATCACATAGTAGTAGGCTGTACTGCACTGCAGTCTGCAGTCTGCACTACTCTCACATAGTAGTAGGCTGTACTGCAGTCTGCAGTCTGCACTACTCTCACACAGTAGTAGCCTGTACTGCAGTCTGCAGTCTGCACTAGTATCACATAGTAGTAGGCTGTACTGCACTGCAGTCTGCAGTCTGCACTACTCTCATATAGTAGTAGGCTGTACTGCAGTCTGCAGTCTGCACTTCTCTCACATAGTAGTAGGCTGTACTGCACTGCAGTCGGCAGTCTGCACTACTCTCACATAGTAGTAGGCTGTACTGCACTGCAGTCTGCAGTCTGCGCTACCCTCATATAGTAGTTGGCTGTACTGCAGTCTGCAGTCTGCACTACTCTCACACAGTACTAGGCTGTACTGCAGTCTGCAGTCTGCACTACTCTCACATAGTAGTTGGCTGTACTGTAGTGTGCACTACTCTCACATAGTAGTAGGCTGTACTGCAGTCTGCAGTCTGCACTACTCTTACACAGTAGTAGCCTGTACTGCAGTCTGCAGTCTGCACTAGTATCACATAGTAGTAGGCTGTACTGCACTGCAGTCTGCAGTCTGCACTACTCTCATATAGTAGTAGGCTGTACTGCAGTCTGCAGTCTGCACTTCTCTCACATAGTAGTAGGCTGTACTGCACTGCAGTCGGCAGTCTGCACTACTCTCACATAGTAGTAGGCTGTACTGCACTGCAGTCGGCAGTCTGCGCTACCCTCATATAGTAGTTGGCTGTACTGCAGTCTGCAGTCTGCACTACTCTCACACAGTACTAGGCTGTACTGCAGTCTGCAGTCTGCACTACTCTCACATAGTAGTTGGCTGTACTGTAGTGTGCACTACTCTCACATAGTAGTAGGCTGTACTGCAGTCTGCACTACTCTCACATAGTAGTAGGCTGTACTGCAGTCTGCACTACTCTCACATAGTAGTAGGCTGTACTGCAGTCTGCACTACTCTCACATAGTAGTAGGCTGTAATGCAGTCTGCACTACTCTCACATACTCGTAGTAGTAATAAAATAAACAGTACTTAGAATATATAATGCAACTATACTTACCTACTTACAACGCTACAACTAATTGATTACAAATATTATTAAATACTCGTAACATAACCCAACATAACCTTTCGAAAATGTTCTTTACTAACTCTTTAGACCTATGTATCCTGCTGATGCATATTATGAAGTTTCATTAAAATCGGTTCATTAATTTCGAAAAACAAGGGCTTGATAGTTGGTATGAAATGCCGAACGGCTTCTATGCTCTTAACTAACTCGTGAGTTTCGTGACAAAGTGGTAATATTACGTAAAGCAGTGCTGAGGGCTAGAGGTTCGCGTTTAGAGCTCGTGCGTGCTCCGCTTGTCCTTGGCTTTATCTAGATCTACCGAAAACGCACTAACTGAGGCGTTCACACTTCGCCAACGCTTGAGTCACGACTAGTACTATTGTTACTTGTTTTGAGGATTTTGTGACAGATATTCACGAAAAGACTTTGACATTGACAGGTGTGTTGATTGAAAGTGACAGTATTTATGTAGATTGTCATTTGTCACAGGAGTGGGACTAGCGATTCGCCCTTGCTTCGCATGGGTCCAATGGCGATTTGTATTGTACACATAAAGCTACCGAAATAAACTGCAAATTCCGAAATGGTAGTATTCTTTTTAGGGTTCCGTACCTCAAAAGGAAAAAAGGGAACCCTTATAAGATCGTGTGTCTGTCTGTCTGTCTGTGCGTCTGTCCGTCTGTCACAGCCAATTTTCCCGAATCTAATGAACCGATTAAGTTGAAATTTGGTACACATATGAATTTTGGTGACCCAAACACAGACGTGTAACGTAAATAAATGAATTTTGAATATGGGGTCCCTTTTTGGGGAAAATAAGTAAAATAAGAAAAAGTTTTGCAAACTGTACCGTGTGGCCTACCAAATGAAAGGGCTTACTGTGAGGTTCTCAAATATATTATTTTTTATAATTTTAAAATAAATTGTTTTGAATTTATTTAATAAAATAGACGAAAGTTGACCGGGGGAATGGTCAACTTTCGTCTATTTTATTAAATAACTTATCAGATAAAACAATTATCTCCGAAACTACTGAGCCAAAAATTTTGAAAAAGAAAAACAGAAAATAGTTCTTTACTTGTAGATTGGAAAACCTATAAGAAGTCTATGGTCTTAAAATAACATGGTAAATCTATGTAAATAAAAAATTCAAAGTCCTGACTGAGTCACTGCACATAGATAAACTTATACAGTGTAAACATTTACTAAGGAAGGATTTTTGTAAATTTCATACCTAAAGGGATAAAAGTTTGTATGAAAAATCTTAGCCCTTGAGTTAATATACTTGAAACTTAGCACGAATATTTTATCTAAACAAATTATAAAGTTTATACTTTTTAGTTTTCCTAAACTACCCCCTAAGGAGGGATTGGAGGGTGTCACAGTTTGTATGGAGGAATTTTAACGCGCGGGCCGATTAACTCAAAACTCATTTTCTATACTGAGATCAAAATTGAAGACTAACATGTATCAGGGTGTTCGAAAAATCTACCCCTAAGGGGTGAAAAGGGGTAGTCAATTTTACTGGGGGCTTGATTAACTCGAAAATTGGTTTAAGTCAAGTCATTAAGTCAAGTTAAGTAATAGGTAATAGGTAATAAGGGCTGGTATCCGCAACTCCACGTCAATGCGCGTATTTTGAGTCAAGTTATGGAAACATACCAAACGATTTTTTTTTCACCTCTGTGGACGTGAAAACAGATAAACAAATTTTAACCTAGCATATGGGTTGTTATTATAATTGTCTAGAACTCATCGAGTAGAGTACAATTCTTTTTTTCGTATTATAAAATGAAGAAATAGGGACGATAAGAGTTATCAATTTTAGATCATTTTAGTACGAGCTCTATCGCAACAATTCAACAAATTAGGAATTTGAAACTTCTGTAAGTATTTAATCAACAATAATACTAAAACCGGTCAAGAGCGAGTCGGACTCGCGCACCGAGGGTTCCGCACCATAACTTTTGTGTATGATTTCTGAAAAACTGTGCTATTTAGAGACATCGTTTTATTTTTCCTGTAATCTTTACATAAACTTCTATCACATAGAATAATTTCAGATTTTTCTCTATGCAAACTTCGGAGATAAGAACGGTATTTTTTTACATTTTTCATCAAAAGTCGAAAACTATGCGGCCTAAAAAAAGAAAATAAATGTTTGAGAATGTGCAAACAGCGCTCTTTCATATGATAAGTACAAGTAACAGTAAGCAAGCACAAGTAACCCCACTTCGAATTTTTAAGAACCCCTTTCAGTCCCTGTTGCACAAGAAAACATATGTATTTTTATTTTTTCTTTTTTTTCTTTCTTATTTGCAAAATAGTTGGACAAAGGTCATCTAACACTGTTCCAAATTTCAAGTTGATAGCATTAGTAGTTCTTGAGATATCCAGCTGTGACAGACAGACAGACAGACAGACTGAGTCACACCATAAGGGTTCCTTTTTTACCATTTTGGTACGGAACCCTAAAAACGGCGATTCAAAGGTATTTTGTTTCAATATGGGCGATTTTCTGCAACTGCAAAAAACAACCTTGTAATTCACAGTATCATTATGAAATACAAAGTTATCTTTGCGATTGTTAAACGCATATGGTACGGAACCCTTCGTGTGCGAGTCCCACTCGCACTTGGCCGGTTTTTAGGGTTCCGCCACCAAAATGGTAAAAAAGGAACCCTTATGGTGTGACTCAGTCTGTCTGTCTGTCACAGCTGGATATCTCAAGAACTACTAATGCTATCAACTTGAAATTTGAAACAGTTTTAGATGACGTTTACCCAACTATTTTACTAATAAGAAAGAAGTAAAAATATTTATATTTTTTTTGTAACAGGGACTGAAAGGGGTCTTAAAAATTTAAAGTGATGCTACTAGGGCATGTGGGGTATCATATGAAAGAACGCTGCTTGCACATTCTTGAACTATTTTTTATTTTTTTTTAGACCAACATACTCGTAGTTTTCGACTTTTGATGAAAAATGTAAAAAAAAATACCGTTCCCGCCCCTTATCTCCGAAGTTTGCAAAGATAAAAATCTGAAATTATTCTATGTGATAGAAGTTTATGTAAAAATTACAGGAAAAATAAAACGATGTCTCTAAATAGCACACTTTTTCAGAAATCGGAACGGAACCCTCGGTGCACGAGTCCGACTCGCTCTTGACCGTTTTTTATTTAAAGTGGGTGGTATTGAATCTCTAGCAATCATGTGGGTGTCGTGCTGCTCTCTTTGCTACACTAAGCAATAGCCTGTATTAAGGAGTAACAGTGCCGATACCCTTTAATTGAGTTACTATTATTTTATTTTATTTTTACAAGTTACATTTTTAAACTTGTTCTTGTTTGTGAACTTTTTTGTTTTTTTTTGTTTCTATTTTTTATGAACTATACTTGTAACGTGTACTGGAATTCCTGTATTTGTTTTCAGTAAATAAATTTGATTTGATTTGAAATATTTAAATACAGGTATTAGTGCGCGAGCGCATTAGGGTGTGTGTACTTGTGTGTATGGGTGTGTGTGTATGTGTGTGTGTGTGTGTGTGTGTGTGTGTAATGTGGTGTCATGTTGTGTGGTGTTCAATGGAACGGCCAGGCCTGCCTGAGAATTTTAGCTCTCTAGCATTATTCAGGCCGAAACTATGATGGCTTCAAAATGCGACGAAACTTTTCTAGACAAGATAGGTTATTACTACTACCTTTTCTCGAAGCGTTTCATCGTATTTAAATTTTAAACAAAAAGCAGGGGTACTCCCGTGCTTTTGGAACGAAGTTCCTTATCGGACGGTACGAGCTTGGCGGATGGGGGCTAGGCGAAAAAAAATTCAAGATTTTTCCCTCACGAAATTCCGTCACGACTCACGCCCTTGTGTGTTTTGTTTTGATAATCTAACTAATACATATTTAAAAATGTAACATATAAGTATAAAATGAAATAAAGGATATAATAATAATGACATGTGTGTAATCATGGTTTTTGAATCCAAGATGGCGGATTCGATTTTAAATTTTTCCCTCATCGGTGTAGTTCCATGGCAGCAACTATGACATGCTTATAGCTTATTTGCTGGAAATCGAAATTGTGAGCTCCCTAGGAAAAGTAGGAAACCATGGAAACGACACCATCATTATTATTATTTTTCATCATATTATTCATAGGAACTTCGTTCCAACCGAGTGTTCCACGACACACGCTTTTTTTTGTTTTTGGCTCGCCTTGGCGGGGGCACTACCAATATATTTGTGCTCGTAACTGTACCTTAGTACCTATAATTAAATTATTATGAAAAGTGCGGCTAAATTATGTGGTCTTAAATGTCGTACATATATTATTAGATCAAAAGTATTATAAAAGAAATGGGATTGTTCGTTGGTACCTACAGTATTATTAGTGAGGTACGGAAGTTGAGGCGTCGGTTGCCGGGCAACGGCGCGGCCGGCGACCGGCAGTCCGGCACCCACCGACTAGTTACGTACAGAACTACAGAAGGTCCACGCTACTGCATTGACTCGTCCTACATCTCCACTCTAGTACAAAAACCACAATAAGTCCGTATTAGTTAGAGATATTTCACAAATGAATCCAAATTCCTACAGACAGATATCAGATTGCACTGAGCGAGCCCAATCTGCACTGACGGCGACGGATCGATGCGCGAAAATGATGCCATCTTGAGGGCTCAGCACACCTCTGCCGCGAAACCGCGAAACCGCATGATGATCCGCTAGTTGAGTAGCGGAACGTCATGCGAGTCAGCTGAATTGACCTACTGCGGTTTCGCTGCTTTGGTTTCGCGGCGGAGGTGCGTGCTAAGGCCCTCAACTTGTATCGTATGTCCAGGTATTACTGCGCGTCTTGTGAGCAGTGCTGGCCCAGTGGTAACGGTCGCGACTTACGAGCTGTAGGTCGTAGGTTCGAACCCAGGCAGGCGTTTTACTTTGTGTGATTTCATCACCACGGCTCTCAAAAAGGTGAAGGAAAACATCGTGAGCAAACCTGGGCACTGAGCACTGGGCCCGCGCTAGCTCACGAGAGGCCGCGTGATGGACGACGGCCCGCGTCCCAGCAGCGGGAACATCAGGCTGATTATCTGCTATGCTTATGCTTGTGTGGAGTAGTAGGTAACTACTTGTGCGCATGATAGCACGCCAATAGCACGCCAACCCACCATGGCTGGCGGCAGCCGCGGGTAACTCAAGGTTAAGTTCGTTGCCCCAGGGTGAGCGCCGCCTTCGCCCAGCAGTGGCTAGGGTGGCTGTGGTGGCTAGGGTGGCTGTGGTGGCTAGGGTGGTGAACGGGCAGCACCTCCCCGCTGTTTGTGCTCTGAACTCTTCTTATAGAACGGCGCTGTGATGCCTCTCTATAGGGAAGTGGTGCACCAGCTTCGCTGTTCTACACTAATCCATTGTTTTGTTCCGTTGAGTTGGACAACTATGATTATTGATTACTAGCCTTTGCCCGCGGCTTCGCCCGCGTGGATATCGGAAAATATCCCACGGTAACGTCCTACCAGGAAATCCTTCCTTATTCCTTGTCTACATTATAAAGGGAACCTCTGTGCAAAATTTCAGCTTTCTAGGTTCAAGGGTTTGGGCTGGGCGTTGATGAGCCAGTCAATCAGTCAGTCAGGACTTTTCTTTTTTTTAATATAGATGTATCAGTTACCTACGTATCTGAAAGCCACGTATAGCGCGGGGTTGGCTGCGCCGGGGGGCGCGCGGCTCGCGGCACCGCCGCGCAGTGCCGCTGCACTCGGCGATGCTTATCACATAAACACACAAATGTACTTTTCAGAGACACTGAATTCAAAGACACTTTAAAACTGTTCAGATTTATTCCAGTCGGTAATAGACGAGGTCATTGGTAGATACAACATCTTGAGTTCTTGAGTTAGTGATAATGTTAGTAGTATACTGATGTCTAATAGTCGTAGCCTCCGTAGCCCCCATTCCCGTAGCCGCCATAGCCGCCATAGCCGCCGTAGCCTCCGTAGCCTCCATCCCCATATCCACCGTAGCCGCCGTAGCCGCCGCCGAGTCCTATGCCGAGCCCAGGGTAGGGCTTGGCCTGCGCACTCCACAGCGCGCCCATCACCAGCAGCAGCACCAACAGCGTCTGCGAACAACCACTCGTTACTGTGTGTGCTCTGCTCAGTGAGATACAGCAATCCGAGATGTTAAAGACAAAAAGGCACTTGAACAATAATTAATTTACAAGTTTTACTGTAAACCTAATGCACATAACAATAGGAGAACTAAACTGGATTTTAAATAATATTAATATTGAAATATCAGGTTATTTTAAAGTAGGTAATATTATGTGAGAGCAACTTACGTGTTTAAACATTATCCAGGCCGGTCAGCTAGTGATTGCCGGTGTCACATGCACTTACTTTTTATATGCCGTTAATGGGCTAGTCGTTGAGAATTCTATCGTTAGCGGTGACGAAAAGCAACCGCACTGTTATCTCAATGATAATAAAATCGATGCACGACGCGACTCTGTCATCTGGTATCCCAAACACACTAGTAGTATAGTTCCATGCAACCTCATGCGCCAAGCTTTGCAAATAGTAGAGTATTGAAACACCAACTATCAGTGAACCCTACAAAACCGAGCTGATTCTTTTTACATAAAAGAGGAAGTTGACAACACTACAACTACAACGATTCTTTTTCAAATCAAATCAATTATAATCAAAAGTCATTTATTGAAACTAGGCTGAGAATCAGCACTTCTCGAGCATCAAAACTTTGGAACTATCCTAAGCCTGTCAATTGAAACCATGTAGGTATACCTGGGCATCTTTTTGGACAAACAGCTGAATTGGGAAAACATAACGACTACATCACCCCAAGAGCACGTACATCCCTGTGGCAGTGCGCGCGACTGCTGCAGGAACTGGGGATTAGCCCAAGGTCACTTACAAGCTTACTTACTTACACCACAGATATCCGACCAATCACCACATACGGCTCACTAGTCTGATGGCCCAGGAGAGACCTAAGCACAGCCCAAAGAGATCTCGAAAAACTGCAGCGGTTCGCTTGTGTAGCAATCACTAGCTGTATGAAAACTACAGCCCGCCTCTCTACAGGCAATGTTTGGACTGCCGCCTCTTCACCTCATCATGAGAGAGGAGGCGGCCTGGGCCGCCTTTAGGCTCAATATAACCGGAACCCTTAAGAGTCAATTACGCGTAAAGTAGGATGCGTTCAAACGACAACCAATGATGGCATCATCATGCGACAGAGCCCCGAAACAACACTACTTTCAAAAGCTTTACAACGTCATACTCACAGAAGAACAGTGTGACTACTCAGGCCTGAATCAAAGACCGACTCCGCAACCGGAGTCGTAGTTTTCTCACACGACCGCTACATAAACATATTCAGGCCGCTGCCGCTGGGAATGTTCAACACTTTCTACCAGGCAGAGTGTGAGGGCATTATACAAGCGGCTAATGCCACAGAAGCCAGGACAGTTACGGATACCCATATACGTATGCGCTCCGACAGTGCCTTAGTAATCCAATCCTTAGAGAAAAAATATATTACCTGGAGACTAACACTAGAATGTCATAATGCAATAGAATGAGACTGAAGACAGACTGACGTGCATGCAGCACGTCATAGAGTACGATATTACCTGGAGACTAACACTAGAATGTCATAATGCAATAGAATGAGACTGAAGACAGACTGACGTGCATGCAGCACGTCATAGAGTACGATATTACCTGGAGACTAACACTAGAATGTCATAATGCAATAGAATGAGACTGAAGACAGACTGACGTGCATGCAGCACGTCATAGAGTACGATATTACCTGGAGACTAACACTAGAATGTCATAATGCAATAGAATGAGACTGAAGACAGACTGACGTGCATGCAGCACGTCATAGAGTACGATATTACCTGGAGACTAACACTAGAATGTCATAATGCAATAGAATGAGACTGAAGACAGACTGACGTGCATGCAGCACGTCATAGAGTACGATATTACCTGGAGACTAACACTAGAATGTCATAATGCAATAGAATGAGACTGAAGACAGACTGACGTGCATGCAGCACGTCATAGAGTACGATATTACCTGGAGACTAACACTAGAATGTCATAATGCAATAGAATGAGACTGAAGACAGACTGACGTGCATGCAGCACGTCATAGAGTACGATATTACCTGGAGACTAACACTAGAATGTCATAATGCAATAGAATGAGACTGAAGACAGACTGACGTGCATGCAGCACGTCATAGAGTACGATATTACCTGGAGACTAACACTAGAATGTCATAATGCAATAGAATGAGACTGAAGACAGACTGACGTGCATGCAGCACGTCATAGAGTACGATATTACCTGGAGACTAACACTAGAATGTCATAATGCAATAGAATGTGTCATGTCTGTGTCTGTCATATGAGACTGAAGACAGACTGACGTGCATGCAGCACGTCATAGAGTACGATTTTTTCATAATTGCTTTCAACGGTGGTAGGTGATCGGGATCTTTGTGTTGGTAGGTTTTTATTTATTTAAGTGTTAATACTTTCTATTTCTTGTCTTCTTTGGTCATTCTGCGCTTTTGTTTTGCCATCAAAATCTTGTCTTGTCAAAGTCTTGTCTTGTCTTGTCTTGTTGCTATATTAATTTCTGTTTGTATTGAGTTTTGAAGTTCATCAATGATAGACTTATTATTTTCCTTTAAAAGTAGTATTATTCATTCGGTTGCTAACTGAGACTGCATTTTCATCGCTAAGCATTTTAACATTAATCATGCCATCTTCTTTTTTTGTAAACATCGTGTCTAAACACATAATGCCGAAGTTACGCGACCGAAGTTCGGCATGGTTACGCCTGCAATGCTATTTGAATTACTGACGACACACTATGCCGAAATTACGTTGCGTCAATCAGTTGTACACTTTGCCCAGTCTGCGTCTGAAAAATCCGTCAAAGTTGTTGTTGTTGTTGCTTTTTCTTTCCTGTATGTAATACCACTATTTTTTGTCGCTTTCAGATAACGTAGACATCGCTTAGCAATATTCCAATGTGACTGATCAAATTTAGAGTTAAATTGACTCAAGTAACTAACAGACAAAAACATTAGACAGCCGACTAACTCTCTGTAAGGGTACTCACACTCACCAATACCAGGCTCAAGGTATTTCTTGACCAGTGGGGTAGGAACACCCTTACAATCTTGCATGTTGAATTTCTTTAGCATTTTTTCAATACTTATATGTATTCTGAGATAGCTTATCATTCCATAATTATCATGCTGAATATTAATTATTCTCGTAAAGAAATTAATTTGCCCAAGATCTTTTGATGAAAAATATATTTTTCAAATTAACATTAGAAATTGTCAAACGTAGTTTCATTTTTATACAAGATCGTCGACGTATACAGTCAGAACCAAGGAGTCTAAGTTCGCATTGTTTTTAAAATACACGGCTCACATGTTTGCATAAAACCAAGAACTGAAAAAGTCTGTTTTAACTTTGTATTATATCTTGGTGCTTGCTTCAATCCATAAAGTGACCGTTTCAAAAAACACACTTTCAACTCTTCCACTTCCCTTTCAAAACCATCTGGCTGTGTCATGTAGATTTCTTCCTTTGTAATGCCATTCAGAAAGCTGTGTCCACATCCATAATATATGACGGACCTTATAATCTTCCTGCATTGCAAGCGCTGACAGGGTTCGCAACAAATTGTTACGACCGGAGAAAAGGTTTCGTGATAATCGACACCTTCTCACTGTCGAATACATTCTCATATAAATATGTATAATCTCACACAGTGATCAGAACTGTAACGAGATTGCAGTCACATAAAAAACGCCATATGACCAAGTGTCATAATCATAATGAGATTATGACCAAGGTTTTATCTCAGGCTCGTGGGAGTATTAACTGTAGAGTTGATGCCAACTGTAACGCGATTATATTCGAAACTTTTACACGCACTCATTAGTACTGTAAGGAGATTGCAGTCGCATAAAAAGGCCTGTGGCCAAGAGTTACAACAACATTATGGCCATTGTTTTATCGCAAAAACTCGCACTCGCACTCGTAAAAGTAGAGTCGTACTGTAGAGTCGGTGTGACGCGATTGTAGTCGAAACTCTTAGTACTGTAACGCAACTGCAGTCACATAACAACGGCTTGTGGCCAACTGTCATAACGAGATTATGACCATTGTTTTATACTATACTCGTACAGAGTTCGCCGAAGATCGTTCCCACAGGCCATTCCCTAGGTGCGGTGTAAATGTACAGTCGGATGTGTTACCTGCAGCAGCGACAACCGATCAACTGGAGATGTTGCCTCTTGATATATTCGAAGTGTTAGGCCAAGCCAAAGGAAAGCTCGAAGTGTTCGGGCTTATAATTCAAGAAGAGGGCTTTGAACGTTGGGAGCGTATTATGACTGAAGGAGACTGAAGGTTTGAACAAAGACCAGAAGCGGGACCTGTTGGATAAGTTGCTAGTGGCTAAAAACTTTACCGTAGTGAAGACACCCAAATTAAATACGGAAACAGGAGCCGTCTTAACGAATCGACTGAAACCCTCAGGGTTAGGTATAGCAGGTTTGACGAACGTCATTTTAACACTTATCGGTGGAGATACTAAGTGTGTTGTCAACGTGTCAAGTTACTAAGTGACATGACACGTAGACAACACTAGGCACGACCAACCTGCCGTCTGCGCCAGTACCTTAGCGTAGTGTGCCTCTGGCTCTCGAGGCTGGAACGTACGTCGTTGTTCGAGCAGAATTTATTCCTTAACACACATCCAGTGATGAAGGTGTCTTGTTGTTCGCACACGTGCGGTATGTCTCACGACTTTGTATTATTGTTGTTTCATTATGATGTTACACTATGAATTCTTTTGGATCGATGCTGCTTTGATTTACTAATCAAGCAGTTGAATTCATTGGACATTGTATACTGCGACGAGATTGCAGTCGCTCCAGTTTTATCCGTATGTTAATGGGTACCTACCTTCCTATGCATATTCTGCAAGTACCGTTATGGGACCACAGTCAGGTTAAGGCAACTATTATATAAATAGCTAAGTGTCGTGATGCGATCACGACCGACTATTTTATGTGACTACTAATGTCAAGTGGTTTGATGCGATCAAATCCTTTTATGGTAATGTTTTATGAGGATCATCTGAATATACTACAAAAATCTGTTCCTCAGCTTTCATGACCAATTTACATCTCTGACTTGATGGAACATGAATAATGCTCTCCATCCAAAAACCATCAGATGAGACGGATCGGGTTTTCTATTAAACCATATTTCAAATGGTGTTTTACCGCTAACCGCGTAATAATCTTATTAAAAGAATAATGTTAGAAGAATTGAATTTTATAATAGAACCGAATATAACAAGAAATTAGAGATGACAAGAATAGAGTAAAGAGTACAAGCCATAACTTTTTGTACTGATGTACACACTTATTATGTATGACTATGCAATAAATGAAAATCTGTTGGGGAGAGACTTTCAAAAGCTACTAGTAACGACCTCTAGTGAGAAGTAGCGGGAGTACCACTAACTCGTTATAACATCAATAATTTTTTAAAATCAAAAATTCTATGAAATACTCCAAGGCACGCTCGTATGCTTTATTGACATTGAAACAAAATATTTTTTTGTATCTTCATTCTATTCATAGGTCTGTCCTGTCATCATTAACTTCAAAAGTAACCACCTTAACCATTGTTTACTTACTTGTAATAACCGGAGAAACACCACTGATCAAAACAAAAGATTTTATTGTATCTTCATTCTTTTCATCAGGTCTCAGGTCTGTCCAACTTTAATAGTAACCACGTAACCATTGTTTACTTTCCTGATATTAACCGAAAGTTATACATTACCATCCGTATATAACACTTGAACTTGTGCGTTTGCTTGTAAAATGAAACAAGAAACAGCTGTTGTTCTAGAAAAAATACCTATACCTACCTATACCTATACCTAAAAAAACTAAAAACTAAAAATAAAACAACAAACAAAACTAAAAATTCATAAAAATATTGTTATATCTTACACCGATACCGGTCTTACTGACTGTACCAAACGTTGATAATGTTTAAAGTTCCACACAAAAAGAAACGTGGGACGACTTGCAGAGTGAAAATATTATTTATTTTGATTTTCGTCAAGTCGTCCCAAATGGGCCGTAGGCATGTGGGACGAGTTGATGAATTACTCCTCCGGAGGGGAGTGATGTGGCGGCATCTACATCGCCACATATGAACTACGCAATGACATGACGTCACGCAAACCTGCATCGCGCAATTAGAGTTTACCACGCGATTAGCATATATACAACGTCCCGACATCAACCGTCGGGCAGTGGCCCACCAGACACAACACCCGTCTGGTCGGAGGATCCTCCCTTTTCAATAGAGGATGAGTGAACTTTACACCCTGTTCCTCATGCCTCTAAACTAACGAAGACAGAAGTGCTTGGAGAATTCCAAACCAAAATCGTTTGTACAGGGTTTCATATTTCTTAGTATTATTATTTCTTAGTAATTATTTTAGGTATTAAAAACCTTATTATGTGCCTCTGCATAATAAGGTTTTAAGCTTTGTAGTGTTATTTTCATGTTTGAACAGCGCCATCTAGTCGTCTCTTGAAAAGTAATGAAACGTAATGCAAAACCTCACAGACAAAAGTCGACCTTAGGCTCTCCATGCACTTTTGTCTTCAATAGTACATAGGTATTAATAACTGGCAGAATATCGGTGCATCTGCTCTACCTACATGGATCTCTGCTCACCTGCGAGAAATAAGGGCGTGATGCTATGTTATGTTATGTGAGTTATTAAACAGTAAGAGCTCATAATACAAGAACGTGACGATTGTGTTGAGTCATTAGTGGCGCGGCGGGCGCCGGCAGCACAGGCTCGACAGTGTTCAGCATAATCAGCCTATATAACCTCATGTTCCCACTGCTGGGACACAGGCCTCCCTTCTGTGCGAGGAAGTGGCTGTAGCCTACCAAGCGGGCCCAGTTCTAGGAAATGTCGATTTCCTCACGATGTTTCCCTTCAAATTATTTATACAAAGTAAAGCGCCTGCCTGGGCTCGAACCCGTGACTTACAACTCGCAAGTCGCGGCTGTTACCAATCAATATTTAATGTTCGTTGATTACAGAACATTAGCTCGCCACCGACCTACGAGTGGCCGCAGCCCTTTGGCAGACTAAAGGACCTGCCTTCACTATTTGCTGACGTCATGCTATAGCGCGGGGTTGGCTGCGCCAGGGGGCGCGCGGCTCGCGGCACGCCGCGCAGTGCCGCTGCACTCGGCGATGCTTATCGCACAACATAACGTTGACCAGTCTCGATCTGATAACACGCCCCATAATAAACACACAAATGTACGTTTCAGGGACACTGAATACAAACACTCATTTTAAAACTGTTCAGATTTATTCCAGTCGGTAATAGACGAGGTTATTGGTAGATACAACATCTTGAGTTCGTTACTAGTAATGTTAGTAGAATATAGATGGGTAATAGCCGTAGCCCCCAAAGCCTCCGTAGCCGTAGTCAAGACCCAAGTCACCGTAATAGCGGCCGCCGTAGCCGAGCCCGAGGCCGAGCCCGAAGTAGGGCTTGGCCTGCGTACTCCACAGCGCGCCTATCACCAGCAGCAGCACCAACAGCGTCTGCAAGCAACCACTCGTTACTGTGTGTGCTCTGCTCAGGGAGATACAGCAATCCGAGATGTTAAAGACAAAAAGGCACTTGAACAATAATTAATTTACAAGTTTTACTGTAAACCTAATGACCACAACAATAGGAGAACTAAACTGGATTTTAAATAATATTAATATTGAAATATCAGGTTATTTTAAAGTAGGTAATAATATGTGAGAGCAACTTACGTGTTTAAACATTATCCAGGCCGGTCAGCTAGTGATTGCCGGTGTCACTTGCGCTTACTTTTTATAAGCCGTTAATGGGCTAGTCGTTGAGAATGATCTATTTCTTAATTTAGTTTATTTAATTAATAAATCATTAGCGCTGACGAAAAACCAACCGCACTGTTATCTTAATGATAATAAAATCGATGCACGACGGTGTGCGTACCAACCGCGCGGCCATGGCGTTATTCAATAAAAAAACTATGCTAAGATGTTGTAACAATTTGTAAAAATTGATTCCCAAAACCACAAATTTGTCAAAGCTATGGTTAAAAAGTTAGAAGGGTTTGAACGTGGCCGCGCTATCGAAACACGGAGAACCGCGCGGCCACGGAGATCTCTAAAAAACTTTTTACAAAAAAAAAAAAACAACCGACTCCCAAAAAAACACTACAAAGTGAAAAATAACTTTAATTTCGGAAGTCGGTGTTTTTCGTTTTTTATTTACTTTCGTTTTTTTTGCCACCGACGTCCATTTTGCCATCCTAAGTTAAAGTTATTTTTCACTTTGTAGTGTTTTTTGGGAGTCGGTTGTTTTTTTTTTTGTAAAAAGTTTTTATTTTTCACTTTTTAGTGGTGCGTACCCCACACAAATCTGAATACCACTCTGCAAAATAGTATACCATCTCAGGAGTATACCATTTCTAATAAAAACTTTGCAAAATGGCAAATACGCCGCACTATGTCGTGTCAGAAGTTTGGTAGGCGTAGTTTTAGTTGACGGAGATAACGAGGCTACGAAATCTGTCTTCTGACAATCAAGGCCACACATAACATACATACCATACAACTCAAGTAGCGCAATTTGAAGCGGCATATAGTGACCATTACATCATTTCCCATCATCAGAACTGGATTTTGATAAAAATGGGACCAATCTGGAAGTATACCCTTTCAAATAAAAAAAGATTTTTTCGAATCGGTTAATAGATGACGGAGTACTGAGGTAACAAACACACAGAAAAAAAAAAAAAAAAAACCAAAAAAAAATACAACTGAATTGAGAACCTCCTCCTTTTTTTGAAGTCGGTTAAAAACTAAGCGATGCACATACCTGAAATTTAGGTCAATAACAGATTGAATTTGTAAATAATTTGTAAAAATATAGAAAAAAATCCTAGGTTAATTTTTTAGGAGCCGAGCTGTGAGACTAAAACCCTCATGGCCGCGCCATTGAAACGGTGAAAAACACGCTAGAAAAAGCATCGCAGAGGTCTGAAGTTTTTTGTAAAACCTTGATTTGTATTTGTCAAAGTTTGTAAAAATACAACAAAAAATCCTAGGTTTATATTTCAGGAGCCGCGCCATTGAAACGGTGAAAAACACGTTATCGCCGATATCTCACTGAAAAAGCATCGCACGCATCGAGGTCTGAAGTATTTTGTAAAACCTAGATTTGAATTGTAATTTGTAAAAGTAAACGTTTACCATTCCTTGAAGGGCCCGTTACGGGTCTGAGGGCCGGTACAAATAGCATTTGCTTCGGAGCGATTCTATTTCTACAATCGCTACAGCTTCAGTGACATTGACATGATCACGTGACATTTCGATAGCTTCTGTCAACCTCATATTTAAGTATTGTTTTGGCTTTTTTACTAGCGTCAGTCGTTTCTAATCAAATGTTACTTTGTCTAGGCCTCTGGTTTACCTGACTTACCTACAGGACCGATACAACGTTTTCGTTAATGCCGCTGATAGACTTGAGCATTCCCTTGAAATGAGCTTTTTAGCGAATTTATTTTATTTGCTTTTTAACAGGAGAGTTTTAGCGAGCATTCTAGCTAGCATTCTAGCGAGCAGTCTAACGAAACGACAGTTTAGCTCTTTTTAACAGGAGAGTTTTAGCGAGCATTCTAGCTAGCATTCTAGCGAGCAGTCTAACGAAACGACAGTTTAGCTTTGAGCTTTTTGCCGAGCCTAGCAATTTTCAAGTCAAGTCTGACTCTTCGTGAAGAATACATTTTAACGAGCATTTACTACAGCTACTATGCTTGGCTCTGCTCGTTGTCCAGTTCAACAAATTAAAAAACGGTGAATGCTCGATGTTCTATTACAAGTGAATGCTCAAGTTTATCAGCGACTTTATATTATTTATTTATTTATTTATTTATTTCAATTGGTCTTACGAGCTAACAGACATACCACCCAAACCCTCATATGATTAATTTCCTTACAATTCAATTGTGGCTATATTATAAAAAATGTTCCAATTAAAATGTTCAAAAAGAAACTGACAGCCCTATTACTTGATAAGTGTTATTATTCTATTAATAGAGTAACTATTAATGATTTCTTAATGACACTACAATTTAGATTTAATATTTGACATTGTGTATTTCCTTATGGTATTATTCTCGCTTTAAATTCTTTTTTTTAATTTTTTGATATTCTGTTTTTTTGATATTCTGTTTTTTTGATATTTTGTTTTCAATGTTTGCATGCCTTATGGTAGAATGTACAGGGGTCACAAAACTTTGTAAACACCTTTATTTTATGTAGGTACCTACTTTCTAAGCAACTAAACGACTATGATTATGATTAACGTGACTGATGAAGGCGATGTGGTGCACACTCAGCAGGCCATCAGCACCTGATCGATCTAGAACAGCATCTGCATGTTCCTGCTAACTTTTTGCTAGTTAGGACATCTATTCAATATAGCACGAGAGGCCATGACCAAAACCATGTCACATCGTTTTACGGCCAAAACCTTATAAAATCGTTAGTTTAGATGATTCTGAACCCGCCTCAGTGAGCAGCGCGGGTCAGGAACGTCACAGTTTTATGGGAGTCCATTTCTGCTATGTCAAAAAAAATAAGTAGATGGTTCCATCACAATATTTGTCTGATATTAAAAATGTACGTAGGTGTCGTAATTTTATTACGAAAAAGTTTGTTTTCTGACATTTTGCGCGTCACATGCGGCGTGAGAGCATTTTCAAAAATGTCAAAAAATTTAAACGACCTCTGTCATTGCAATCTGGTTTAATTTTTAGGGTTCCGTACCAAAATGGTAAAAAAAGAACCCTTATGGTGTCACTCAGTCAGTCTGTCCGTCTGTCTGTCTGTCTGTCACAGCTGGATATCTCAAGAACTACTAATGCTATCAACTTTAAATTTGGAACAGTTTTATATGACGTTTACCCAACTATTTTGCAAATATTAAAAAAATAAAATTATTTATATTTTTTTTGTAACAGAATAAAAAAATAAAAATATTTATATTTTTTTTGTAACAGGTGCTGAAAGGGAAAAATTTGAAATTATTCTGTGTGATAGAACTTTATGTAAAGATTACAGGAAAAATAAAACGATGTCTCTAAATAGCACACTTTTTCAGAAATCGGAACGGAACCCTCGGTGCGCGAGTCCGACTCGCTCTTAACCGGTTTTTTTTTAAATCTTTTGTTTAGTTATCTGGGTCATCAAAAACCTGTTTTCAGAAATTTTAATTGTCACCTATAATTCCAAAACCAAAAGAAACTTTCGGAGTCGCCCGGCAAACGTGCGGAGCTTGTTACGCTCCTATCTCCCGCTTCACTACTAGTGCAAGCGTCGGCAGCTTGTTACGCTCCTATCTCCCGCTTCACTACTAGTGCAAGCGTCGGCAGCTTGTTACGCTCCTATCTCCCGCTTCACTACTAGTGCAAGCGTCGGCAGCTTGTTAAGCTCCTATCTCCCGCTTCACTACTAGTGCAAGCGTCGGCAGCTTGTAACGCTCCTATCTCCCGCTTCACTACTAGTGCAAGCGTCGGCAGCTTGTTACGCTCCTATCTCCCGCTTCACTACCAGTGCAAGCGTCGGCAGCTTGTTACGCTCCTATCTCCCGCTTCACTACTAGTGCAAGCGTCGGCAGCTTGTTACGCTCCTATCTCCCGCTTCACTACTAGTGCAAGCGTCGGCAGCTTGTAACGCTCCTATCTCCCGCTTCACTACTAGTGCAAGCGTCGGCAGCCTGTTACGCTCCTATCTCCCGCTTCACTACTAGTGCAAGCGTCGGCAGCCTGTTACGCTCCTATCTCCCGCTTCACTACTAGTGCAAGCGTCGGCAGCTTGTTACGCTCCTATCTCCCGCTTCACTACTAGTGCAAGCGTCGGCAGCTTGTTACGCTCCTATCTCCCGCTTCACTACTAGTGCAAGCGTCGGCAGCTTGTTACGCTCCTATCTCCCGCTTCACTACTAGTGCAAGCGTCGGCAGCTTGTTACGCTCCTATCTCCCGCTTCACTACTAGTGCAAGCGTCGGCAGCTTGTTACGCTCCTATCTCCCGCTTCACTACTAGTGCAAGCGTCGGCAGCTTGTTACGCTCCTATCTCCCGCTTCACTACTAGTGCAAGCGTCGGCAGCTTGTTACGCTTCTATCTCCCGCTTCACTACTAGTGCAAGCGTCGGCAGCTTGTTACGCTCCTATCTCCCGCTTCACTACTAGTGCAAGCGTCGGCAGCTTGTAACGCTCCTATCTCCCGCTTCACTACTAGTGCAAGCGTCGGCAGCTTGTTACGCTCCTATCTCCCGCTTCACTACTAGTGCAAGCGTCGGCAGCTTATTACGCTCCTATCTCCCGCTTCACTACTAGTGCAAGCGTCGGCAGCTTGTTACGCTCCTATCTCCCGCTTCACTACTAGTGCAAGCGTCGGCAGCTTGTAACGCTCCTATCTCCCGCTTCACTACTAGTGCAAACATTTACATGTGTTTGCAAAATTGTACAGAAGTAGCTGACTATCGAAGTAAAAAGCATTTTGCGAGGAAATCGATTTACTCCGACATTGAGTTACCACATGGTGTTGATACGGACATAGGATATAGGAACTTGTTATAAAAAATTTACGGCTGTAAGGATTCCCAGAGATTCTACTATTTCTCAGGAGAATGTCCTTGATAGTTCGACGTCAGGTGACCGGAGCAATGACATCGGAGAGTTGCAACTTATTTATTTGGGCGATAGACGTAAATACAATAAATAAAAAATAAATACAACATGAATTTTGAATAATTTTGACGATTGAAAAGTTGTCTGATTAGTAAGGTGTAACACTAAATTTGTCTGATATCATTTCTTTTTACATCTGGGCAACCTTTTTCATCATGTCCAACTAGTCCGGTCAATTTAGACCAAAAAATGAAAGTGAAGTTACATAAAGTCCCAACAAGCTGAATTTCAGTGAAATTGTTCAAAATATAATTATAAACAATGTCTAGAAGTTCCCCATCATTCCCCTGTAAGGAAAAAAAAATATTCAAGGTCAAAGGTAAAAAAAGTGAGTTTTTCGCGATTTTCAGCAAAACGGTAAGTTTTATCATAAAAGTACTTCAGACAAAAATTGTAGATCATAAAATTATCTATAAAAATGTATCAATACTTTTTTCTTACGAGCCACCGTTTCTGAGATATAACAATTCAAAAAGTTATAAAAGTTGTTATCGTCATAATATACATGAGTACGCCACGTATATACATCTAGAGTTGTTATATTAAAAAAAAAAAAAAAAAAAATAAAAAAAAAAGAAGCCGAAGTTTTTAAAAAGAGTAATTCAACTCAACAAGAAATTATTACCAACGGCATCCGCTTTCTTCTTTCTATGTACGGAGCTCCTAAAAAAACTACCTGTTTAGATAAGCATCGATATGCATGTTTCGTTAAAAATACTAAAAATAAAAAACAAGTTCAATTAGCTTGTCTTCCTCCAACCTCAGTTGCTGCTCACCAACATCTTTTTCGAGTATATTACCAAGTTCAAGTGTGGCTTGGTTATCAGCTAGACCCTACAGACTGGGGTTGGAAGTTGGTCAACAACATATTAGAGCCAGTTCAAACTTTACTTCCACCTGCGCCGGAAAAACTGCTGAACACTATTTTTTGCAACTGCAAAAAGGGATGCAGTGCTAAATGTGGTTGCAAAAAAGTCGGACTGTCTTGTTCTTTGGCATGCACAAATTGTCAAGGCCGGTCGTGCTCTAATATTGAATCACAAACAATGGAGGATTCGTTTGACTCCGACGAAGTATCATGCGATACTTCGCTATTGACGCAATTTACTTGCATCCAAAATTAAGATGAAGAAGAAGCAGGAGAAGAAGAACAAGAAGAAGATCAAGAAGAAGAACAAGAATTTGAAACTTACGAATAACACGAATAAACTTCAACACTTTTTTTTAATTTACATCGCTTTTATCTTTCCCAATCTTTGAAAATTTCCGTTATTATGCAATAGTTTTACATTAAACAGGATCACAACTGACCCGTGGAGTAGGTCTACTGGGGAAACCACGTTGAAAAAACGCGCTAAGTACACTACGTCATAGGTGGCGTGGAAACGTGTGCATATTATGACGATAACAACTTTTATAACTTTTTGAAACGTTATATCTCAGAAACGGTGGCTCGTAAGAAAAAAAGTATTAATATATTTTTATAGATAATTTTATGATTTTTGTCTGATGTACTTTTATGATAAAACTTACCGTTTTGCTGAAAATCGCGAAAAACTCATTTTTTTTACCTTTGACCTTGAATAAAATTTTTTCCTTACAGGGGAATGATGGGGAACTTCTAGACATTGTTTATAATTATGTTTTGAACAATTTCACAGAAATTCAGCTTGTTGGGACTTTATGTAACTTCAAATGTCTAAATTGACCGGACTAAACAGTTTTCGGACAGATTGCTAAATTACCGATCTTTAAAATTTTTCGACACGATCAAAATGGTTTCAAGGCATACATATAATTTATTTATTCGCATCAACTGACCAATGCTCACCTGAAAACAAGATTTTAAGACGGATTGCTATGGGTTTTTATTTCTGCCTTTTTTTAATTTTCTCAAATGGTCTCCTGGAAAAATAAAACGATGTCTCTACACTTTTCACACTTTTTCAGAAACCATCAACAAAAGTTACATGGTACCTAAGTTACATGGTATGGTACCCCTCGGTGCGCGAGTCCGACTCGCTCTTGACCGGTTTTTTTGTTTGTTTGTTTGAACGCACTAATGTCTGGAACTACCTGTCGGATTTATAAAATTCTTAAGGAAGGCTATAGGCATATTTAATATCACGTTAGGACCCTAAGTGCCGAGCAAAAAGAAAAAAAAAGTCGCAAAGAACGGTAAGTGAAAACGTTTCTTACCTTTAGTTTGTGGAACAAGCGACAGTGGCGGCGCCTTATTTTCTGCACATTTTTCGAAACGGTTCATATAATCTATATTCTTCTTTTTCAAGTATTAGCGCGGGGAGACAATGCGATGCCACGGGGTGGGTCGGGGGGACAGAAGAAATTTCATGCGGACGAAGTCGCGGGCAGAACCTATCTATATGTATATGTCGCAGAATCAACACAGAGGCACAACTATTGGAATCACTATTGATTATCGTTAATGTAGTACAACGCCATCTATTATCGTTTGTCGGAAACGTCAAGCAGTCTGCTTGGGTGAGGTCGGCGCGGGGCGTGGCATGTCTCGGTTGTCAGCTGTCATCTGTCGGCTGTCGCCTGTCAGTTGTCAGCTGCCATTCTTTTGACATTGAATGCATTTGATTGGGGAGACTCACTTTGGGAGTGAGACACGAGGGCGAATGGTTGTTTTGCCAGCCTGCGCCGAACTTACCGCGTTTCCGTACTTTAATCCATATCCATCGATTTGATCATTTAAGATTTAATTATTTTGTTATCGGGAGTGAATAAATAGAGGACTAAAATCAGTGTTGAGACTATTATTTCCTACCTACACCATGTCGAACTCGGACTCTGATGACGAGGTACCCCCAATGGGTGAATTGCCTTCGTTATCAGAAGTGGGATGCAACTTGAACGCCCCACGTGGTGTAAGTGATAGTGCTAGCCAAGAAAAGTGTAAAGACAATGCGCGCGTGTTTGAAGGTGACACCGAAACGGAAAAATGGCGTTTTCTGCTAGAGCAGCAAAACAAAAATTTTATGGCCATCGTGCAAGCAATGAAAACACCTTCTGCGACTGTGGATGTTCGCCTTCCGGATTTTGACCCTGAAAAACGAAATGTCGACCCGCGTGCATGGCTGGCAACAGCAGACATGTGTGTGATCGATCCGAATAGTCAAGGTGCATCATTAATGATTGCCTTGAGTCGCGCACTCAAGGGAGAAGCTTCATCATGGCTGTCATCAATATCTTACCCTGGGATGAAATGGAGCGATTTTAAGGAACTGTTTACAGCCAGGTATGATTGTCCAGAGACTACCGCTTCCTTTCTAATCAACCTGCATGGAAATAAACCTAAGGAGAATGAGTGTTTGGCCGCATATGCAGCTACCCTCATGACAAGCATCTTGTCAAAATGGAACGGCCTCACGACAGAGCAGATTGCTATTGCGACGGTGCTAGCTCATATCGCGAAGAACGATACGCGAGTCCAGCGGTTGTCGTTCACTACGGACATCAAAACCCGCAACGATCTACACCGGGAACTGAAGGCTGTTTCGTTTCTGAAGAGGAGCGCCCCGTCTGGTGGTGATGAACGTGAAGGTCCTGACGCGAAGAGGAACCGTCCGAATTGGACCTACACTGGACCCAAATGTTTCAATTGTGGAAAACCAGGACACAGATCAGTGCAATGTCGCCTGAAAAGAGACTCGACAGTACACGAAGAGCAATCAAGATCGACAGCTTCTAGTAGTGGCAAGAGTAACCAGGCAACAGGGAGAGCCGACTGGATCACTTGCTTCAATTGTCGTGAACAAGGACATTACGCATCCAACTGTCCTAAGAGGAATGCCAAGGAGACGAGCAGCAGCGCGGCGGTTGATCCCGCCAGGAAAAAGCGAGTTGATGTGTGCCTGGTGGACGCGCCAGCTGGATCCTTACGGCATTCTGGTGAGCAATTTGACTTTTATTATGACTCTGGTGCGGAATGTTCGCTTCTTAAAGAGTCTTTATCCGGTAAATTTAGTGGCAAGCGAGTTTATGAAACTGTGACATTGACTGGTATTGGACAGACTTCTATAAGGTCGACTGTACAAATTATGACCACTGTTGAGATCGATGGAATTATTTTTGAAATTCTTTTCCACGTTTTACCTGACAATTTTTTGCGACATGAAATCATGCTTGGTCGCGAAGTTTTATCAATTGGTCTAGTAGTTCATATGTCGTCAGATAAAATACGATTTGAGAAAATACGGACAGTTCAGACATGTGACGTGATTGATGACTGCAAATTTGATTTTGACACGATAGACACTGACGTTCCCCCTGAAAGAAAAACTGAACTGTTAGACATTTTGCTATCTTTCGAAAATAGTTTTATTTCCGGTGTACCCACATCCCCTGCAGACACTGAACCCATGCAAATTCGCCTTGTAGACCCTCATAAGACTGTTAATCGACGCCCTTATAGGTTAAGCTCAGAGGAGCGACAGGTTGTACGAAGTAAAATTGATGAATTGCTTAAGGCCAATATAATTCGCTGTAGTTCATCACCGTTTGCTAGTCCTATTCTTCTCGTTAAAAAAAAGGATGGCACAGATAGGATGTGTGTGGACTACCGCGAACTAAATGATAATACGGTACCTGATCGTTTTCCATTACCGCTTATCTCTGACCAAATAGCTAGGCTGCATGGAGGCCACTTCTTTACGATTTTAGATTTGGCGTCGGGATTTCACCAAATTCGAATTTCAGCTGAATCTATAGAGCGAACAGCTTTTGTGACGCCTGACGGACAATTTGAATACTTGACCATGCCATTCGGACTTCGAAACGCACCCTCGGTGTTTCAACGAGCTCTCATTCACGCCCTTGGGGATTTGGTGAATACGTACGTCGTAGTCTATATGGATGACGTGCTTATCATTGCAGCAAACGCTTCTGAGGCACTTGAGCGACTTCAGATAGTACTTGGAGTCCTTTCTGAGAAAGGATTCTCTCTTAATCGTAAAAAGTGTGCCTTCCTAAAACAGAAAGTAGAGTACCTTGGGTTTGAAGTCAGTCAAGGGCAGATACGGCCTAATCCTCGAAAGGTTAGTTGTTTGACTTTGTTACCGCCACCCCAGACTGTGACGCAATTGCGCAAATTTATTGGTTTAGCATCATATTTTCGTCAGTTCGTAGCAAAATTTTCTCAGATTATGGCCCCGTTATATGCCCTGACCTCCGGTAATGGTAGGATCGAATGGAAATCCGAGTATGAGACCATAAGACAGCAGGTAGTTTCAATTCTAACTAGTGAGCCAGTGTTATCAATTTACGATCCAGCTCTAAAGACGGAGCTGCATACAGACGCGAGTGCCATTGGATATGGAGCAGTTCTTTTTCAGCTAAATGAAGGTAAGTCACATGCTATTGCTTATTTCAGCAAGCGCACAACTGCTGCAGAGTCCAAGTATCACTCGTACGAGTTAGAGACTCTCGCTGTTGTCAACGCAGTAAAACATTTCCGACCTTATCTGCATGGTCGCAAATTCGACGTGGTGACTGATTGCAGTTCATTGCAGTCCACCCGTAAGAAAACAGACTTAACGCCACGTGTTCACAGGTGGTGGGCATTCCTACAAGCCTTCGACTTCGACATTGTTCATCGTAGCGGTAAGCGAATGTCTCATGCAGATTTCTTTTCAAGAAATCCATTACCAGACAACGAAGAGAGCGTTTCTTTTGAGAAGGTAAGCTCCAAACAAATTAATTTAGCTGAACTGAATGACAACTGGCTGATTGCAGAACAGCAGAAGGATGGGGAGCTTTCAAAACTCGTGTCTGACTTGAAGGATGGAAAACTTCCTCATGATGTGGCTAAGACCTACGAGCTTAGGTCAAGTGTTTTGTATCGGAAAATTCAGCGACGAGGTAAGACTCTGTGCCTGCCAATTATTCCTAGAACGTTTCGGTGGTCCATCGTCAACAATGTACACGAAGGTTTGCTGCATTTGGGATGGGAGAAGACCTTAGAAAAAGTTTACGAACTTTATTGGTTCGATAAAATGACGAGGTTTGTACGAAAGTTCGTAGACAGTTGTGCCACGTGCAAAATTTCTAAGTCACACTCTGGCAAAGTACAGGCAGAAATGCATCCCATTCTTAAGGTAGCTATACCCTGGCACACCATACATATTGACGCTACGGGAAAACTAAGCGGCAAGAATGACCGGAAGGAATATGTGTTTGTGCTTATAGATGCCTTCACTAAGTACGTACTACTTCACCATACGCTTAACATTGACACAGCTAGTAGTATCAAGGCTTTAAAATCTAGTGTTTCACTATTTGGTGCGCCCAACCGTGTAATCGCTGATCAAGGTAGGTGCTTCGCCAGTAAGGATTTCAAGGACTATTGCGAGTCTGTTAACATTAAGCTCCACCTAATAGCGACAGGTAGTTCAAGGGCCAACGGCCAGGTGGAGCGCGTCATGAGCACATTGAAAAACATGCTCACTGCCATAGAAACAAGTAGTCGTTCGTGGCAGGATGCTTTACCTGACGTGCAGCTGGCTCTCAATTGCACGATGAATCGAGTCACGCAAGCTAGTCCATTGGAACTCCTCATTGGGAAGGTTGCGAGGCCTTTAGATGTCTTATCAGTAGTTGATGACGACCCCGAAATCGACATTGAGCAAGTAAGGTTACAGGCTGTGGAGAATATGGAGAAGGGCTCAGCTTACGATAAGGTACGTTTTGACTCTACTAAAGCTAAACTAAAACCGTTTACTATTGGAGACTTTGTACTCCTGCAGAACGAGGAACGAAACCAAACAAAGCTCGATCCTAAATACAAAGGGCCTTTCAAAGTTATAGAGGCACTAGAAGGAGACCGGTACGTACTTAAAGCTCTCAATTCGAATCGGACATACAAGTATGCGCACGACCGTCTTCGTAAAATGCCCGACAGCGACAATTTTGACGATAAGAACTCTGATACCGACTCTGACCCTGACTCTAACAAGACTGACGAGACGAGACCGGCTGATAATGAAGGTGTTGGACCTTAAGTGTGAGAATAAAAAAATGCAAATGTAGTATGCAAGTGACTCAGATTTCATACATTGCAATGCTGTTCGTGGCTGCGAGCTTAGGGTTTGTGACTTGCGTCAGCATGGCAATGTAGGTAATCGGCGAAGGTGCTAAATAAAGGCAAAGTATTGCCTTGATGTTGGGTACCGGATGGAGGTCCCAAGGTTGCCGGATGGAGGCAATGTGATTTGTTGATGTTGGGTACCGGATGGAGGTCCCAAGGTTGCCGGATGGAGGCAATGTGATTTGTTGATGTTGGGTACCGGATGGAGGTCCCAAGGTTGCCGGATGAAGGCAATGTGATGTGTTGATGTTGGGTACCGGATGGAGGTCCCAAGATTGCCGGATGGAGGCAATGTGTTGTATTGTGTGTGATGAAGTGGAGTACTGAATAGAGCATTGCATACTGGATTTGGTCGGAAAGTTTCATGAATTGGTTTGAAAATTAATGGTTATTGAAGAGATTTAAATGTTAAGATAAGATTTGATGAGAATATGTGATTCAGAATAAAATTGTTGTTTGAATTGTGAAACCTTATTTTCCGACATCTTGGCCAGGAAGGCCGAGCAAAGGACGTTTTACTCTCCATAGATTCTTGTTTCAGACGCTTCACACGAGGACGTGTGAATTGTCAAGATGGCCGTGTCGCAGAATCAACACAGAGGCACAACTATTGGAATCACTATTGATTATCGTTAATGTAGTACAACGCCATCTATTATCGTTTGTCGGAAACGTCAAGCAGTCTGCTTGGGTGAGGTCGGCGCGGGGCGTGGCATGTCTCGGTTGTCAGCTGTCATCTGTCGGCTGTCGCCTGTCAGTTGTCAGCTGCCATTCTTTTGACATTGAACCCAACAAACAAATTAAGCTTATAAAATTAAGTCTATAAGGTCTAAACTCGTATACTTGTTATAAGATAGCATTTATTTTGTCAATGTTCCTTATAGTGGCACATTATTAGAAGATTTGGCCAATATTACCTTTATTCTTATAATTTGGCTGGGTAAACGTTAATAAATTCAATTAATACGGCTACAATAAGGGTTCGAAATATGTTCTTCTTATAGAGGCTAGTTATATTGCTTCTTAGCCATTTAATATTCAAAGTCATATAAAGGCTTTTATTATGGTCAATTATTCTTAGAAAAGTAATGCACAAGGTGACTATGATGCTTTTTAACTTATAGGAGCATTTGATAAGACGTCTATCCAACAAACGAATTCTAACATTTTATATGATCTTTACAAGGATGAAAGCAATCCGTATTCCCTTATACAGTGATTATAAAGATATTATTCTCTATATGGTTACATTAAAATGTTTTACATAACTAGATTCGCCATTTTGAAAGTACAGCAGATTGTGTGAATTTAATACGGAGCAGAATTTACATTTAAAAAATGGATTCAAAAGACTGGAAGAAGTTTAAAAGGAGCGGTGGTTACAGAAGAAAAGTAAAAAAAGTCTACGAAAACATGGTTGTGAGCATTACACCCACCTCTTCTCCTATGATGCTACAAAATGACCAAGCCGATGCCAACGAATCAGCTAATGGTTCCGCAGAGGATTATTTTATAATGAGTTTGACTACCCCTTAAAGTCATATGCGTGTGGTGTGAGGGCCACTTTATTGAAACTCTTTGAAAATATGCTTAGGATTTAGTGAACATTCCCAAACAATTGTGAAAGTTGGAATCAGATTTTGTGAAAGTCAACTTTGCGAGATATGGACTGTAAAGTGGGGCCCTCAGTTCTCACATAGAGGATTGAGGGCCCGCCTGTACCTGACAAACTATGGACACTACAGATAAAGTCTTTATGCCAAAATCTAAGCTTATACCAAACAAAATTTGTGAAAACAAGATATTATCGCAAAACACTGTCCTACTTGGTATATCTTCGTTCAAAATGGGCCCTCAATCCTCACACACGTAAAAGTTTATCACGCAAATACAATGAAACCATTAACTTATAGCTATTGTTTGTAATCCTATAAGATACTAAATAAATTGTGAAAATTTGTGAAAGCAAGAGCAGGTCACCATTTCTTGTTGTTTGAAAGTTATGACCTTGACAAAATCCGGGCCCTCAATCCTCCATTTATTTTGTTTTCCGTTTGAATACGCTTATCGTATGAAAGATTAGACAAATACAAAATAGTCTCTTTTTGTGAAAAAAATTGTGCAACAAATTGATGTTATTTGTTACTAATAAGAATAACGATTAAACTAAAAATCTTAATAGATACCGAAATCAACTATTTTTGAAGTGTGTAGCAGGGTAGGGTGACAATACTTTCATTTTAATACCTGGATTGGTACAAACGGCACAATCAGATGGCCTGCGAGATCGCCAGATCTCACCCCATTAGATTTTTTTTTGTGGGAATATGTAAAAAATCAAATTTACATGAAATCTTATGCGAATGACAACGAGTTGAGAGTTGAAGTTCAGAATACGATTTATAATATTCACCACAACACTTTATTAAAGGTTACTAGAAATGAATTCGTTAAAAGAATAAATTTGTGTATCCAAGAGAATGGAGCCCATTTCGAGCAACTAATTAGTTAGTTTACCATTTTTGTAAAAAATAAATTAATTTAAGATTTCCTGGTTTTCCTTTCATTTAATTTATCATGTTTGTTAGAGAGATTTCATCCTTATAATTGACCCTAACGATCGATGCAATAAAAGTACAGGGTATAATTGTTTCAGATTTTAGCCGGTTCGATTCCCGGTTGTGGGAGAAGAGAAATTTCGAAAATCTTTGAATGCAGTTTGCTTTCTATTCAAAAATAAAGGAATGTTTTGAGTAAAATTTTCTATCTGCATTATTAAGAGTACTTCCTTCCAGGTGTCATTACAAAATTCCACCCTGTATATAATACATATATAATACTATATAATACACATAGTTGTATGGGTAATTATCTTGGAGTAGTGAATGTTGATATTTAATTTTATTTAAGGATTATTATGTTCCAAACATTTTCACATAAAATCGAGGAGTTTTGGAGTTCAACCTCATTAGTTTGTCTATGCGACTACTACAAAGAAAAAGTACAGTGATGTTCTTTTTATTATATATGTCATGTCAATTGATTGAGAAAACTACGAAAATAGTTACTAGAATTCTCTGTCTACGGAAATATTATTATAGTCATACAAATAAGTACATGTAAGTTTGTTTTGATATATACTCATCTACCTATATGTTAGTGTAAAACCGCGAACTGCGGTAAATATTAGGATTTACGGGTAAATCCTATTATTTACCAAATCTCACCAGTAAAACCCCGAATTATTCTAAAACTATCTTTAATTTCGGACTTTTACCGGTATTCAGTCGGTAAACCCTAAATTTTACCGCAGACACCGGTAAGGCCCTGCACGCACTCCCGTGCCGTGTGGGAGTGGCGCGAGGAGGCAAAACGCCGGGGCGTAACTCCGCTGCCGCGAGAAATTACGGCACAGCGGACAGAGCTCCGGCGGGATCATGGCGACATGGAGAGTGCAACTGTCGCAACCCAGCGCTGGGCACGCCACAATTGCGACGATAAGTCCCCTCTTTGAGGAGTGGTTAGAGAGGCGCCACGGCGTCCTCACCTTCCGCCTGGCGCTGGTCCTCACCGGACACGGTTGTTTCGGGAGGTTCCTGTTTCGCATAAGGCGGGAGGAAACGCTCGGTTGTCACCATCGATCGCCTGGAGGACACGGTGAAGCATACACCCGGAGGTCTGCCCGGCTTGGGCGGAGCACCGCCGTGCTCCCACGGAGGCGATCGATGGGGCGATCTCTCGCGTCCGAACCTGATCCAGGCCATGGTGCGGAGCGAGAGTGCATGGGAGGCCGCCACCTCACCTCCTTCTGCGAAGCAGTAATGCTCGCGAAGGAGGAGGCGGAAGGCGTGAGGGAGAGACAACCTCACGCCCTCAGTCGCCGTAGGAGACGCCCTGGGCGGCGGGAATCGAGAGCCGATTCCCGGCCACCCTAGGCGCGCTTGCGGATGTCTAGTAGTGGGTAGCTCGCCGTCCGGTAAGGACAAGATTGATTACACCAAAGTTTGGTCTTTCTTTTAAATGTATTCAACAATGTCAGAGTTTTACCTAAGATGGTAAATTAGGCGACTAAATTTAAACTTTAGCGAGCGTGACGTACGCTCCCGCGTTAGTTTGTCCACTGGCGGGCTAGTGCGGGGGCGCGGGCGGGGGTGTATACTCCCGTTGCCGCGCTTAAGTGCACGTTCACACACATTATATAAGGCCGCGTTACGTAGGTAATTAATTATTTTTATTGTTAAAATTATGTAAATACATAATTATTAATGTCGCGAATCATATTTTGACTAAGATACAACCTTACACTGACCTTAACGTGTTACCACGAGTGCCCAAAAATAGTTTTGTTTTTTTTATTAGGGTTTTAGGATTTTTATTTTTATCTAGTAATTTATAAATAGTGAATAAAAAGTTTAATTTTCACATCTGTTGTTTTAATGCTTGTAACATCTCCATTCTAGCCTGTTACTTCTTGTAATACACATGTGGCGGCATCTACATCGCCACATACGAACTACGCATCACAAGGACATGACGTCCCGCAACCTGCATCGCGCAATGAGAGTTTACCGCGCGACTAGCATATAGGTATACAACAGCCCCACATTAACCGTGGGGCAGTTGCCCACCAGAGACAACACCCATCTGGTCGGAGGGTCCTCCCTTTTCAATAAAGGATGAGTGAACTTTACACCTGTAAAGTTCACTCATCCTTTGTTCCTCATGACTCTATACACACAATACGTATGGACGGTAAAGATTTTGATTTTAAAGTGAAAGCTATACCTGCTCTAAGAGATACACTGATCAATTAATAGTTGACACTTTTTTAATTCACACAGCCGAATGACGTCATAAAATGGCGGCTACTATTTCATGGTTTGAGAAAACATTAAAAAAACCTGAAAACTTTGAATTTAATTTTAAAATTTATATTGTTATTGAACTAAAACTAATATTTTCCGACTGCTTTTTGCCTAATATATCTAAATAATATATTTTAAGATTTTTTCTCATATAGAGTAAAATACCGTATCGTGGTCACCCTATTTCCTAATTCAGGGAACAAAAATAAAACTCGATTTTTATTTACAATAAAGGGTCTTTTAATTGTTTTCTAGTATCGAATTTGTTGCACAATTATTTTCACAAAAAGAGACTATTTTGTATTTGTCTAATCTTTCATACGATAAGCGTATTCAAACGGAAAACAAAATAAATGGAGGATTGAGGGCCCGGATTTTGTCAAGGTCATAACTTTCAAACAACAAGAAATGGTGACCTGCTCTTGCTTTCACAAATTTTCACAATTTATTTAGTATCTTATAGGATTACAAACAATAGCTATAAGTTAATGGTTTCATTGTATTTGCGTGATAAACTTTTACGTGTGTGAGGATTGAGGGCCCATTTTGAACGAAGATATACCAAGTAGGACAGTGTTTTGCGATAATATCTTGTTTTCACAAATTTTGTTTGGTATAAGCTTAGATTTTGGCATAAAGACTTTATCTGTAGTGTCCATAGTTTGTCAGGTACAGGCGGGCCCTCAATCCTCTATGTGAGAACTGAGGGCCCCACTTTACAGTCCATATCTCGCAAAGTTGACTTTCACAAAATCTGATTCCAACTTTCACAATTGTTTGGGAATGTTCACTAAATCCTAAGCATATTTTCAAAGAGTTTCAATAAAGTGGCCCTCACACCACACGCATATTTAAAGTCTTCATTAATTAATATTTATAAATGTGAAGATTACATCTCTAGTAAATCAAAAGATATATATGACTTTTCATGCGCTGACATTAAATGTAAATTATTAAATGTAGAATTTAATTCGGTATTGTATTTTACACCATTAATCCATACTTTGTACAATAAAACAGCTAAATTTGAAAATCACGTATTTTATTAAAGTCATCATTTTTTATAGGCTATCATGCCACCGTATTTCAAAATCAAGAGGAAGAGTGGCTCTCAAATCAAGCATTGTGTAAAGGAAGGCTAATTTTGTATTTGTTGGTTTAAGGACTGACCTCAATGCTCTCTCAGTTAGCCCGCGAAACAATTGGTGGGTTCACAATAGAAATCACTGTTTAAACATAGCTCAGGCTTTTACTATCAAAACTCGTATTTTAAGCCTTACTTAAGACAGGATTTCAATAATCAGTCTTTCTAACAACAATTTAAAAATAAAAAATATTGATCTTAGCAATTAACGTAAGCGAACAAGGTCGCGGGAAACAGCTAGTTTAATAATAAAACAGTAGAGTAACTTAGCATGTTGTTACATAGTAATTAGAATATAGTTTTACTTATATACTAGTAGGAAAACGATCAACCATCATCCATAGATAGATTGATTCAGTGTTTACAAGTAAAAAACCTCTTCTGATGTGTTTTGAACACAGTACTTAAGAAAACAGTACAAAATCAGTCTCTTTAAATAAAACTAGTAACTAATTCCTGTTCCGCTTCAAGAAAAGTAATAAAATTAGATCTCTTCACTTTGCAATTAATTTTTCGCCAGTTATTTTCAGGAAACGAATTATCAACTCTTCTTAATTTGTTTTCGTTATATCTGGGCCAGTGCAGAACGCCATCTTTTTCCCAATTACTTGGTACTGCTAATAGTTTTGAGTTCCCCTTTTCAAACGTCTTTACAATTTTGTATGGCATTGTTAAAGAATCTGAAAAGAAAATAAATATTAAATTAAAAAAATAACCTAAAACAACATAGGTACTACCTGCATAATAATGTCTCGTAGGTATACACGGGGCTTCATGCAATGATCTTCTGCTCACTGTAGTAGGTATTGACTATTGGTAGATAGTTAAAAATCCGCCTCGCCTCTCATACTGTACTGTACATAAAGTACAATACACATTATAGTTATTACTGAACAATATTTGTTACACTTTCTAATAGGATAAATACCCTATGAATAGAAAGAAATACCTATTTATCATAGCACATGGTCAAGACAAGATTGCTTACGCGTTCGCATACGACCGTCTGGCGCGAGCTCGTGAGCGACACTACATAAACAACACCAAACACACGCAGACCAATGACTGATTTGGTACACTAGTTGTAGGGGAAGGAGATGCATATATCTCAACTGGTTTTGCACAGAGTGCAAGCTACTATACTCATAGAAATATTTACGAACTTACACTTACCTAGTAATAATGATCGTAATGTTTTATTGAGATATATTATTAACATTTAATTAAAGATTACAATACTCGCATTCATCTTCAATAAAGTGGTCGTAAATCGAATACTCTTTACAATTTTGGCACAAAATAAAAGTGAATTGTTGCAAAACTTTTATGTTTTCACGACCTATCACAAAGTGTAAAGGTAAACTAGAAAGGGTCGGATATGAACAATTATAGCATTCCTTTCTTAGAATAAAATGTGTCCACTTCCATGGCCATCGCATATTATGTAAAATAAGATCTTTGTAGAAATTTGTCAACATCTGCCAATATGAATACTACCATTGCAATATCTGCGGACAAACATATTATATATATAATTATATTCTTTATTGTGTACTTACAATTATAATTATATTTCAAACTTAAAATTAGTGCAGAAAAGCAAGCTTATCCCTATAAAGAGATCTCTTCCAGCCAACCCATTCATAGTGAAACATAAATTTTATACAAATGGGAACAAAACAAGGCAGGTACAGGTTTTTGTTCGTGAGAAAGGAACCCTAACGATTGTAAAATGGCGATAGCATAAGCAATAACTGTTGCCATTATAAAGTCTTCACTCTCATAGACTCCTTGTAGACGATGTGCGAATCTTTTTGCTCTCATAATGGCACTGGTTATAACATGACTAAATAATTAATAACGTTTGTAGCACAAAAACAGCTTAAATTCAAGGGCGGGTTGATACTACAACACACAGCGTACCACATTTTATCATGAATTTGAATTCCCATACACTTTTCACTATAAACGAGCACATAAATCAGGTAAATAAACTACATAAAATAATAACTTACCGTTCACTTTTTAGTAAAATGGTTGACGTTTCTCTTTATTCGCCAAAATGTTGCGAAGTAATGTAAATCACTAAGAAAAAGACTTATTGCAGAATCATAAACAGACGGCTATAAGGGGCTACGGGTTTTTAATAGCCTTTGATTTTCCGCAATGAGTTTAACTCCCTTATATCGGACCATAATAAAACACGAATAAGGGTGATCGCCCATATTAACGCTTTCTATATGTTTCTTACAGGTGTATTGGCTTTTTAGGAGCTTTTTTCTTGCCATTGTAAGTTTAACTTCCTTGTTCCTTGTCATAATATAACACGTATAAGGAAAAAAAGCGGACAATAAAGCAACTATAAGAGAGGTATAAGGTTATTGTCTTTATAATTTGTGCCCAAATGCACCCTTATTACCGATAATGCGGTTCCTATAAGAATATTATTTTTGGCAATATAAGCCACTACAAGAGAAATTTTTGTTTGTTGGGAATGCATTTGATTGGGGAGACTCACTTTGGGAGTGAGACACGAGGGCGAATGGTTGTTTTGCCAGCCTGCGCCGAACTTACCGCGTTTCCGTACTTTAATCCATATCCATCGATTTGATCATTTAAGATTTAATTATTTTGTTATCGGGAGTGAATAAATAGAGGACTAAAATCAGTGTTGAGACTATTATTTCCTACCTACACCATGTCGAACTCGGACTCTGATGACGAGGTACCCCCAATGGGTGAATTGCCTTCGTTATATATAATTAGATACGTATATATTACATACAACTATATAAACTTGAAGTGTCTGTTTGTAATGTCAAAATCAAGTACATATTTATCTTGAACGCAATCAACACACTTAAAACACCCAAAACTTTACTGCAGTACTAAATGTCGGGTATTCTTATACAATTTCACTCCGCGCATAACAATGTTACAGCACCGATTTATCTCGACTGCTCCACGTCCGCACGTCAGTCGTCACCGCAGGGTCCAGCAGAATTCATGGCGGCATGGAGAGCGCGACTGTCGCAACCCAGCGCTGGGCACGCCACAATTGCGGCGATAAGTCCCCTCTTTGAGGAGTGGTTAGAGAGGCGCCACGGCGTCCTCACCTTCCGCCTGACGCAGGTCCTCACCGGACACGGTTGTTTCGGGAGGTTCCTGTTTCGCATAAGGCGGGAGGAAACGCCCGGGTGTTACCATTGTGCGGATCGCCCGGAGGACACGGTGGAGCATACAGTGGAGGTCTGCCCGGCTTGGGCAGAGCACCGCCGTGTTCTCACGGAGGCGATCGGCGGCGGCGATCTCTCGCGTCCGAGCCTGGTCCAGGCCATGGTGCGGAGCGAGAGTGCATGGGAGGCCGTCACCTCCTTCTGCGAAGCAGTGATGCTCGCGAAGGTGGAGGTGGAACGCGTGAGGGAGAGGCAGCCTCACGCCCTCAGTCGCCGCAGGAGACGCCCTGGGCGGCGGGAATCGCGGGGCGATTTCCGGCCACCGTAGGCGCGGGCCTGCGGACGGTGAGCAGCGGGTAGCTCGCCGTCCGGTAAGGACCAGGCCCGAGTCGACGGCGCGTTGTGTTCCACGCGCGCCTCAAAGAGATGTCAGCAAGTGACGGGTTCCAATAGGGCCGACGCCGCTGGGGTCGCGGATTGTCCGAAGGGGTTACCGCGGCCCTGGCATAGGCAACTGAAGGAACACGGGTGGGTTTTAGTCAGTAAAAGTCTGACACGCCCTTCCGCTCCACCCAGAGCGGGAGAAGTTATTTGATGATTTCCCAAACTCAAAAAAAAAAAAAAAAAAAAAGGGTCCAGCAGAATATCATCAGCGTCAGGTATATTAATAAATAAAATAAATAAAATTTATTTCAGTAACTTTACAACTTCTACAATATTTAGTCATACATCCTTCCCTCCCCCCCCCCCCCCCCCTTCCCTTTTAGTCTTCTCCTTTTAAGTAAGAGAAATACCTATGCTAGGAGGCCCCGCTCTTCTAAAACTAGTACAATAATAAGTAGGATTGTGCTTACATGAGCTTTTACTAACTTAATAAGTAATGGAAAAAATAAAAAATAGAATAAACAAAAGGTAAGCAAACAAAAAATAATTAACTTAACACATATGCGTGTATGGGTGTGTGTGAGGATGGGTGGGTGTGTGTGGGTGTGTGTTGTGTGAGTGTGTGTGTGTGTATATGTAAAAAGTATGTCAGTGTATATGGAGGTATGTTTGTGTATACGTCATTTATCGCCAGATAGATTATAAATAGAGATCGGATAATCAGATGCATATTAACCTAAAATTGAGGTGTTGGCTAAGTATGGAGTGGGCTTTTGGATTGAAAAATGCCAGAATTCCGGTATCGGGCAATTTTGACTTCTGATTACAATGTATACAATCGAATGTATAATTTACTTAAGTTCAGATGTTAGTTAATATGGATTGCACTTAAAAAAAAAAAAAAAAAACCCGGGATTCCAGAACGAAAATTTTTAAGTTCTGATTTTGGAATCGAATGTTTTAGTTAGGTACTTGTGTTCATGTGTTGGCTAATATGGATTGCACTTTTAGTGACATTAAAATATAAATCCAAGATGGCGGCTGCGAAAATTTTAACATTTTTCGTCATGGGTGTCATTTTATTGGTTTTCGAGGGTGTTAAAGCTGATAGTGACATTAAAATGTAAATCCAAGATGGCGGCTGCGAACATTTTTAAATTTTTCGTCATGGGTGTCGTTTTATTGATTTTCGAGGGTGTTAAAGCCGATAGTGACACTAAAATGTAAATCCAAGATGGCGGATGCAAATATTTTTTTATTTTTCGTCATGGGTGTCGGTTTCATGGTTTTCGGGGGTGTTAAAGCTGATAGTGACATTAAAATGTAAATCCAAGATGGCGGCTGCAAACATTTCTAATTTTATGGGTGTCGTTTTATTGGTTTTCGAGGGTCTTATAAACTGATAGTGACATTAAAATGTAAATCCAAGATGGCGGCTGCGAACATTTTAAAATTTTTCGTCCTGGGTGTCGTTTTATTGGTTTTCGAGGGTGTTAAAGCTGATAGTGACATTAAAATGTAAATCCAAGATGGCGGCTGCGAAAATTTTCTAATTTTTCGTCATGGGTGTCGTTTTATTGGTTTTCGAGGGTGTTAAAGCCGATAGTGACACTAAAATCTAAATCCAAGATGGCAGATACGAATATTATTTTATTTTTCGTCATGGGTGTCGTTTTATTGGTTTTCGAGGGTGTTAAAGCTGATAGTGACATTAAAATGTAAATCCAAGATGGCGGCTGCGAACATTTTTAAATTTTTCGTCATGGGTGTCGTTTTATCGGTTTTCGAGGGTGTTAAAGCTGATAGTGACATTAAAATGTAAATCCGAGATGGCGACTGCGAACATTTTGTAATTTTCGTCATGGGTGTCGTTTTATTGGTTTTCGAGGGTGTTAAAGCCGATAGTGACACTAAAATTTAAATCCAAGATGGCGGATGCAAATATTTTTTATTTTTCGTCATGGGTGTCGGTTTCATGGTTTTCGGGGGTATTAAAGCTGATAGTGACATTAAAATGTAAATCCAAGATGGCGGCTGCGAACATTTCTAATTTTTCGTCATGGGTGTCGTTTTATTGGTTTTCGAGGGTCTTAAAACTGATAGTAACATTAAAATGTTAATGCAAAATAGCGCCTTCTTTAAAACTGTTGATGGTTTTTTAATTACTATCACACGTTTTTTTAGGTTAAAACGCGATACGCGCGTTAGTTAACTAAGCATCTGCCAAGCGTCACGCATTTTCACTCCACTATGGGCTTTAGCACACTCCAAAACCATGAAAACGATACCCATGACAAAAAAAAACAAATTTTCGCAGCCGCCATCTTGAATTTAAATTTTAACGCCACTATCGGCTTTAAAACCCTCGGAAACCATGAAAACGACACCCATGACAAAAATTTTGAACAGATTTGCAGCCGCCATTATGGATTTACATTTTAACGTCACTATCGGCTTATACACCATTAAAAACTATGAAAATGACACCCATGACGAAAAGTTACAAAATTTTGCAGCCGCCATCTTGAATTTACGTTTTAATGTCACTATCAGCTTTAATACCCCCCAAAACCATGAAAACGATACCCATCACAATTTTTATTTTAAATTTTTGCAGCCGCCATCTTGAATTTACATTTTAACGCCACTATCGGCTTTAAACCCTCGGAAACCATAAAAACGGCACCAATGACAAAAAGTTTGAATTTTTTTTCAGTCACCATCTTGGATTTACATTTTAATGTCACTATCAGCTTTAACACCCCCGAAAACCATGAAAATGACACCCATGACGAAAAATAAAAAAAAAGCATCCGCCATCTTGGATTTACATTTTAGTGTCACTATCGGCTTTAACACCCTTGAAAACCAATAAAACGACACCCATGACGAAAAATTAGAAAATTTTGCAGCCGCCATTTTGGATTAACATTTTAACGCCACTACCGGTTTTACAACCCTCGAAAACCATGAAAACGACACCCATGACGAAAAATTTAAAAATGTTCGCAGCTGCCATCTTGAATTTACATTTTAATGTCACTATCAGCTTTAATACCCCCCAAAACCATAAAAACGATACCCATCACAATTTTTTTTTTAATTTTTGCAGCCGCCATCTTGAATTTACATTTCCACGCCACTATCGGCTTTAAGCCCTCGGAAACCATGAAAACGGCACCAATGACAAAAAGTTTGATATTTTTTTCAGTCGCCATCTTGGATTTACATTTCAATGTCACTATCAGCTTTAACACCCCCGAAAACCATGAAAATGACACCCATGAAGTAAAATAAAAAAAAATTGCATCCGCCATCTTGGATTTACATTTTAGTGTCACTATCGGCTTTAACACCCTTGAAAACCAATAAAACGACACCCATGACGAAAAATTAGAAAATTTTAGTAGCCGCCATCTTGGATTTACATTTTAACGCCATTATCGGCTTTAAAACTCTCAAAAACCATGAAAACGACACCCATGATGAAAAATTAAAAAATATTCGGCTCCGCCATCTTGGATTTACGTTTTAGTGTCACTATCGGCTTTAACACCCTCGAAAACCAATAAAACGACACCCATGACGAAAAATTAAAAATTAAAAAATATTCGCATCCGCCATCTTGGATTTACATTATAGTATCACTATCGGCTTTAACACCCTTGAAAACCAATAAAACGACACCCATGACGAAAAATTAGAAAATTTTCGCAGCCGCCATCTTGGATTTACATTTTAACGCCACTATCGGCTTTAAAACTCTCAAAAACCATGAAAACGACACCCATGACGAAAAGTTAGAAGATTTTGCAGCCGCCATCTTGGATTTACATTTTAACGCCACTATCGGTTTTACAACCCTCGAAAACCATGAAAACGACACCCATAACGCAAAATTTGATAAATGTTCGCAGCCGCCATCTTGGATTTACATTTTAACGCCACTATCGGCTTTAACATTCTCGAAACCCATGAAAACAACCCCACCGATATAGTGACGGTACCTTCCAGGGACAACCATTTTAATTCAGCAGCTTTGTATTTCTCGCGGGGATCATGTGTAACAAACGGAATATTTATGTGATCCCGATTTCCCGGTACTTCCAAATAAGTAAAACAACATTATTTATGAAGTCGTTTCCATACCCTGTATCCGATTAGTTGTGCATTCCCACATTTTCTGGAATCCCGGTATTTATATTAAGAAAAAAAATGCTAAGAAGCCGCTTCCATAGTTTGTTAGCCAAATATTAACTTTAGGTTAATATGCATCCGATTATCCGATCTCTAATTATAAAAGAGTTTCGATATCGTCATAGCTTTTGCTTTTTAGCCAATCTACCAGAGATTTTTTATATTTGCCCGACACATGCTGAGCTGGACTCCCATTTTGGTGCAACCTTCAGACGCACACCGCACTGTGTATATTCGTTATTAATTTTATTTTGTATGTCATAGTCAACGAATTAAGAATGACATAGTGTCATTTTTATTTGCTGTATGTTTTTCTTCTTTTCTTTTTTTTTTGGCTCCTTGTTTTTATATTCATTTAATTGTACTTTTGTGTGTTGTGCTATGTCTTTTGTGTGCATCAAATAAATGTTTTATCTATCTATCTATCTACACACACATACACATATACATACATGTGTGTGTGTGTGACTATGTATATGTGCATAATAATGCATGCACATATACATAGTCTTAAGCTTTATTTATTAACACAAGTTTTGTTTATATTCAAATATTTATGTTTAGGTTAAGGTATTTATCTACGGGCCTGTGTCGCCTGAAATAAATGGTTTATTATTATTGTAGGATTTAGCGCCTGCGTGGTTTGGCACTAAGTCCTAAGTTGGTTTGTTATTTGGTTTAATGATACGAAATGGTTATGGTTTAAAGACTATATTGATTATTATTGGTTATAAAATTAAATGGTAAATCTAAGCTAAATTCTAAGATGGTTTGATTGGTATTATGGTTTGAGTTACGCGGTTGGTTTCCGAATACGTACTGACTGGTAATCGCTGCGATACATACATTTATGGAAATGCATGCAGGCAAAAGTGCTGAGCTGTTCGGTTGCAACTATTGAACCGAACATATTCCCGAGCATAAGATGAGATAAGGAATTAATGAAGAAATCATCAAATCACCTTAGTTAAAAATAATAATACAAGTGGAATGGTAAACAAGAGTAAATTAAATTATAAAATGGTAAACAAAAGTAAACAAAGATAAAAAGAAAAGTATAAAACATAAAACATAGATTCTTTACACTAATGAGTCTTCAATTTTTACACGATCTTTACGCACTACAGGCAACGTAGCCCTTTCCTTTTTATTAGTTTTACCCGCACTACGCATAGCACTGGGCCACCGTCTGGCGAAGTAACTTAACTGTTCAGTCTCACTTTGCTGACGGTCAGCATTACTCTGCTTTCGCGGCACTTCACTATTCACTACTGTTGACTCCGATGTAGTCGCCACAGGCTCCTGCCTGTGGTGAGGCTCCACCCGGCTGGCTGAAGAAAGCGGACAGCATGTTACCGTTCTCCAGATCCAGACTGCTGCCGCGCATAGGACTACTCCCAGCAGTATGTAGACGACGGTGTACTGGTGGATATCATGGACTGATATGTCGTCGACCTCTGCTTTGGTGGATTTCAGAGTTTCGATTTGTTCTCCAAGGATGGATAGAGATCTGTTTAGACTTGTGTCCTCTGGTAGCGCTGTATCCGATGGTAATTTAACGCTCACAATATGGTTGATCTGGTCTAGCTCTGGTACGAGCATATTTGGTGAAAAGTTTAATTGGTGCGATTGTTGGTGTAATGAATACAGCGTAAAATCTTTACTTTTGACAAAGCATTTCTGTGTCATGCTAATGACCCCTGCTCGTGTCAGCTGACGAACGGTTACTTGATCGTCGCATATGACTTTTATTGAATATGTGTCACAGCAAAAATAAAGGTATTGTGACGTTAGGTGTAATTCTACCCATCTGTTTTTACACACGGTTTTTTCTATTTTGCACCTTTGGTTTATTGGGCTTGTTTCACAAAAGTTTTCATCATTTTCCAAATTCAGGATTGGTTTAAAGAGCTCACACATGAAGGATTCTCCGTGATACAAACATGTGTCAAGTTCATGTATGGTTGGTATGAAATAAGCATCCTTTTTTAGGTTCACTGCGACGTATTCCGATATTGGTATTATGCTGGTCATGCTGTGATTGGTTTGTTGCGGAACTGGTATTATCCGGTATAATTGAAAACTTTCTCTTGCTATGAGCGGGAATATGATTTCGAAGATGATATATTTTTCAGTTACCCGAGCCTTTGTTCTCAGTAGCTTGTAGATGTGCTGAAGGTCTGTTTCTATGTTTTCGATTGGCAGGCCTAAATCTTGAGGCATTTGCCCATAGATGATTTGTAGCTCTCGTTTGAGCTGCGCTGGTGTCAGTAGATGCAAACTGATTTGACCATGGTAGATTTCCGATATTGTATCGATCAAAGTTTCCTGTATCTGTTTCAAGTTTTGCATCATATTAATGGTAGCTATAGCGACTAATGTGAAGTCCTGTTGTATTGTCACCACATCGATTTTTTGTTGCAGCTTACTGCTAACTTTGTCTAAGGCATTTAAATGTTTATTTATGGTTTTGTGTTGTTTTGTTATTATGTCTTCAGTTCTTTGTAATACATTGTGCTCTGCTTCGACGATAGATGTCAAGTTCTTCCATAGCTGACCTTGGTGTTTTTGATTACGGCGCACAAGTTCAATGTCCTGCCTGTACTTTTCTGCGAAACTTTCGTCTAATACTCCGAACAATGAGTTTGCAATTGAGCCGACAGCGTTGATAAGGCCGCGTCGTATTCGTAAGCGCTCGCTGTAATGCTGGCTAAGCAACAGCTGGTTGTAGTATTGCAGTTCATTGTAATCGTGACGTATTTGTAGGAGTATCATATGACAGTGACTTGATTCCATAATTGTTTCACATGTTTTGTCGAGATAGCTTGTAAAGTCATTGATGGCTTTGTCTCCTTGCCAATATGGAGACATGTCAAAGTATGTGACTAGTTTCCACTTATCTCGAATCAATTGTACTTTCCCCACACTGTCAAAGTACAAAGTTTTGTTGGTATCAAATTGCGTGATATTGTATGAAGCTGTTGTTGGTAGTATTATACTTAAAAACAGTAACAATGCCAGTGCAATGTTTACTATCTTGGGATAGGTACTGTACGTTCTGGTGTTTGGTTGCGGGCGATTACGTGGTTCCTTTTCGGCTCTGGTACTTTGATGTTGTAGTGGTTCGCCATTTTGTTTTTCTGGTATGATTGGTTCCGTTTGGTCTATAGGCAAAACTGATAGTTTAACTACAGGGCGCTTCATGTAGCCGTTTTTGGTTTTTAGAGTCACTACTCTGACAAGATCATCTTTTCCTGGGTGAACTTCCATCACACGACCCATTGGCCATTTCCCTGCTGGTAAGTTGTCGTCATGTATCATTACTAAATCACCCACGTTGACATTCTTCTGGTTTTTCATCCATTTGTTTCTGGTTGATAGTTGAGTTAAGTACTCTGTTTTCCACCTCTTCCATAAATCTTCAAATAATTTCGACACTAGGTGCCACCTGGTTCTGGCGTCATCTGCTGTGTCAATTATGGTTAAACCTGGTCGTGCTGACAGGAAATGGGCTGGTGTGAGGAAATTTAAATCTTCCGGGTCTTCTGATAGCGCACAAAGTGGTCGTGAATTCAAGCAAGCTTCTAGTTTTGATAACAGTGTGATATATTCTTCAAACGTAAATTTTTGTTGTCCAATCACGCGTTTGAGGTGGTGTTTGAGACTTCGCACTGCTCTTTCCCAAAGTCCTCCCGCATGAGGCCAAGAAGGTGCGTTGAAATGCCATTCAATTTCTAGTTCTGTTATCTCTTTATAGAATGACTCATTGAAAACTTTTTGAAGATGGTCGTATTCTTCTTGCAGCATTCTGTTGGCTCCAACAAAGTTGGTTCCATTGTCACTATAGATGTGACGTGGAGCTCCGCGTCGTGCTGCCATTCTGTTTATTGCGGCTAAGAAAGCTGAGCTGGTTAAATCGGACACAAGTTCTAAGTGCACAGCTTTCGTCACCATACATATGAAAAGCGCTATGTAGCCTTTGGTAGTTTTTATCCCGCGCCCTTTGTTTGCTTTCACTTCCACAAAGCCTGTGTAGTCGACGCCACAATGATAGAAGGCGCGTTCAGGGTTCACTCTGGATGATGGTAGATCACCCATGAGCTGATATTGTTGGATGGGCTCTTGCTTCTTGCATGTGACACACTGTCGTATGACTTTCTTTGTAGCTGAGTATCCGCTGATTATCCAATAATTTTGTCGAATGTTTGATAGAGTAAGGCGCGCTCCACCATGGTAGGTTAGCTCATGAGCGTATTCAATTATTAGCGTGGTAATGCGATGGTTGTGTGGTAATATGATTGGGTGTTTCATCTCTGAACTTATTTGTGCGTTTCTTAATCTGCCCCCTACTCGTAAAATACCATCTTGGTCTAGGATAGGGTGTAAGGGTAAAAGTTTACTTTTCGAATGCACGTTTCCATTCTTAAGTAAGCAACTGACGTCACTGGCAAACTCCATATGTTGCACACTTTTAATAATCAGCAGTTTTGCGCGACGAAGTTCATGTAACGTGAGATAAGGTTGACGGCCGGCCTTTGCAGTAGGTATTCGCAGTATCCATGCAAAAACGCGTACGATTTTTGCGAATGAGTTTAATTTGTTTAATAAGTGGTGAATAATTTTTGGTATGATCATGGTTGCTTGCTGGTGTTCCTCCACAACTACTGCATTAGACTGTCTTATCTCTAAGTTAGTTTCATGGGTGGTTTGAGGTAGGTCATGGTTTTGGAATGGTTTAATCCATGATGGCCCCTGCCACCATAGATCATGGTTTCTTAATTGCTTGGTTCTTAATCCACGGCTGGCACAGTCAGCTGGATTTTCAATGGTTTTGACATAACTCCATTTTTCTTTTGGTATTATTTTGGTGATAGCTTTTACGCGATTTGAGACAAATGGTTTCCATCTCGCTGGATCTCCTTGAATCCATCCTAACACTGCTGTTGAGTCACTCCAACAATATATTTCCTGGTTATAAGACCCTAAACAAGTCTGTACTTTTTGCATCAGCTGTGATAATAGTTGGGCACCCATTAACTCCAACCTTGGTATGGATATTTCTTTACTAACGGGCACTAATCTTGCTTTTGCTGCGACCAGAGTTACCTCGTTAGAATTACTTTGGTTGTTGACTTTGCAGTATATAACAGCGGCATACGCTTTGTTCGACGCATCACAAAATCCGTGTAATTGCAAGCTATTATTTTTCTGTATCCCTAACCATCGTTTTACTTTTATGGTGTTGATGTCTTTTAATTCTCCCCTTAAGTTTAGCCACTTGATCTTGATATCCTCTGGTAGTGCGTCATCCCAGTTAAGACTTGATGACCAGACACTTTGGAATAACATCTTCATGGTGATAGTTAATGGTGTGAGCCAGCCTAATGGGTCAAATATTTTTGATATGTCGGAGAGAAGCGACCTTTTGGTTTGTTTTGATAATGATACTGGCTCCAGTTTCGAGTCAAAGATGAATTTGTCCTGCTGTGGATTCCATCCTAGCCCCAATGTCTTCGTTGAGTCTGACTGTTTAAACTCGTAGATTTGCTGGTTCCACAAATCTTTTTCTAAGTCTGCGAGTAATTTTGGTTCATTTGTGGCCCATTTTCGTAAATTGAACCCACCTTTGCGAGTAGTTTTATTAGGTCTGATTTTAACTGTTTTGCTTCTTCTATTGAATTTGCTCCGCCACAGTAGTCATCCATGTAGAAGCACTCTTCTAATGCTTTTGCTGCTTCGGGGAAATTTTGTTTTTCCTCGGCAGCTAGTTGTTTTAAGCACATCATAGCCAAAAATGGTGCTGGCTTTGTGCCATAAGTTATGGTCGTAAGTTGGTATATTTGAATGGGTTGGTATGGTGAGTCCCTCCATAATATCTTCTGATACAACTGGTCTTCAGGATGTATCATTATCTGTCGGTACATTTTTTCGATATCAGCAGTGTAAACGAACTGATACTGTCTCCATTTTAAAATCAGCTCCTGCAGATCCTGTTGTAAGTTGGGACCTCGGTACATGACGTCATTCAAACTAAGTCCTGATGATGGTCTAGCAGATGCATTGAACACAACACGCAACTTTGTAGTGGTTGACTCAGCACGAGTGACGCAGTGGTGTGGTAGGTAGCACTCGGGTTTCGTGCTTATTGCTGACGGCGTCATATGGTTTAATTTAAAATACTCGTTCATAAACTTTGTATATTCTGTTTCCAATTCTGGATCTTTCTGTAACTTTTTCTCTAAGTTACGAAATTGTGCTAATGCTAATGGTTTAGTGGACCCGAGCCGTTCCTTGGTTTCTGGTTTGAACGGCAATCGAACTTGATATCTCCCATTTTCTAGTCTCCCTGTTGTTGACTGAAAATATTGCAGACATTCATGATCTTCGGTAGACATTTCAATCTGCTGGTTGATATCTTCGTTTTCCCAAAATCTGCGTAAGTCGTCCGTATTGTGAAGAACGACGTTACAACTGTATTGTGGTGTCGTTGTCATTGTCCCACAAAGCAACCATCCTAATTGCGTTTGTTGAGCTATTGGTTGATCCTCGCTATCACCCCTCGAAAGGCCACCTAAAGCTATCTTGCAGTATACATCTGCTCCAAGCAGTAGGTCCACTGGTCGACTGGTATTAAATTCTGGGTCTGCCAGATTAATGTTTTGTATGTGAGGCCAAGTTGGTTTTATGAATGATTTATTTGGTAAACTTTTAATTAGATTATTCATGATAAGGACTTCTCCTTCTAAGGCAAACTCACTATGAATTGATTTAATTCGGATGGTCAATACTCCCTTGCAGCTATTCTCTTTTTCCCCTACGCCGTATATGGTTCCTTTGCAAGGGTATCTTGGTAGTTTAAAAAATTGAGCCGCCTTCTCACTTATTAAAGAAATTTGAGAACCCTGGTCAATCAAAGCCCTCATGGCATGGTATGTGCCATCGTATCCTGGAACTTCCACTAAGGCCGTAGCTAAGAGTGTCTCAGATACCTCATCCCAAGATACATGGGTTGAAGCTGCTGCTTGTTCATCATTGGTCACGCATGATGTTGCTAGTGTGTGTGCAGCCTTATGGTTTGGTTTTGCTGATGTATTTGGCCTGGTTTTGGTTGAAATTGCGTCATGCAATAATGAATTATGTTTACCGTTGCATTTGCGACATGTTTTATTAGAAAAACAAGGTTTATTTAAATGGTTGAATAGGCAATTCGTGCAACAGTTTAGCTGGTTGACAGTTTTCAATTTTTGCTCATCCGACATTTGCAAAAATTGGTTACACATCCATAACCCGTGGTCAGCATTACACAATGCGCAGGTTATTGGCCGCGACACATGGTACGATTTTGCTTCGTTCTTCATGTTTGGATGGTTTTTATTTGATGATTGCTGGTTATTATATGAACTATAATATTTCTTCTGGTTTGCTTGGTAATTTTGATGATTTTGTGGTTGGGTGGTAATTCTTTGGTTATTTGATTCTTGTTTACGCCGCGATGCTTCTAAGGCGGTAAACTTGTTTTCCAAGAAATCTAGGAATTCTTGAAGGACTGGTAGTTCCCTGGGATTCTTCACCGACTCAATGTATTCAGCGAATGACTCACTGTCAAGTTTCTGTGCTAACAAAAGTACCAACAGTGGATCCCAGGTGGTGATATCTACTCCTAAGTTTTGAATTGCGTGGAGACATTCTTTGGTCACGTCATGCAGTTTTTTGATCGCTCCGATGGATTGTTGCTGCATGCTAGGAATGTTCAGTAGTATGTTGACGTGAGACGTGAAAATAAGTCTACTATTGCCATATCTGTGGCTTAGTATTTCCCAGCATACATCATAATTCTCTGAGCTAATCTGAAGATGGTGTATCAGACGCTCAGCTTCTCCTGCTACTTTGCTTTTTAGGTACTGCATTTTTTGTGCGTTTGATAATGATGGGTTTTTATGGATGGTTTCTGTGAATAAGTCTTTAAACGACGTCCATTGGTGGTAATTGCCTTGGAATGTTGGTATGTCCATCTGTGGAGTTGATTTTTCGCGATGAGATACAGACCACATTTTAGAGTTGATGGTTTTCTTCAAATCGTGATACATGTTCTCATATCTGTTGAATTCCTCTTGGTACCAGACATCCTCTTCCCCGTTTTCTCCTTCTATATCCCAGTGCAGGCCATCTATAATAGCCCAACGACTTTGAAGAGATTTTAATGCATCGTCAAACTCCCACTTGTTCTGTAGTTGGTCGATTTCTATGGTAGCTACTGTTCTCATAAAAGCTCTAAAGTTGATGGTCTGCTTTTTTATCATTGCTTCTAGTTTACTGTCTTCATTTGGAACTCGCGTATTCCTACGTTCCTGTTGTGGTGCCTGTGAATGAGACGAATCTCCTGCTGGCTTCGATGTACCCGCCTCTGCCGGTGGCTGGAACCGTTCTTGCTGTTTTGACAACAAGTGCTCCATGGTTTTGGTAATTAGCTGCTTGATCGAAATGTAGACTTCTTCCGCCTTGTCAAAACAATTCTTTTCAAAATACACATGGTTAAATTCAGCAACTTCACAGCACTTTCTATGGTTACGTTGATATTCTCTCCAATAATTTTCTAATACCTCCAATTTCCGTTTGCAGTAATCTATGGTTTTTCGTTCAGCTCCGTCTTTCTTGATGTTAGTTAGAAGTTTAACCAACGAGTCGTAAATCTCCGTTTGGCTGACTGCTAACTGCTCCATTGTTGCCATGGTTAATTAAATACGCAAGTGAAAATAAAGTGTATGAAATGGTTTGGTCTGACATTATTTTCTCCTTACACGACAGCTGCCCAATTTCTTCCAAATTGATCTCACTGCCTATCTACTTTCCCTACAAACTGGTAAAATACAAAACACTGGTTGCAAGGTCCCGGCGCACAAAACACTTTACTGTACTTCGCGAACCGATGTCCTTAATGCTCGAAGGACCATGTAGGATTTAGCGCCTGCGTGGTTTGGCACTAAGTCCTAAGTTGGTTTGTTATTTGGTTTAATGATACGAAATGGTTATGGTTTAAAGACTATATTGATTATTATTGGTTATAAAATTAAATGGTAAATCTAAGCTAAATTCTAAGATGGTTTGATTGGTATTATGGTTTGAGTTACGCGGTTGGTTTCCGAATACGTACTGACTGGTAATCGCTGCGATACATACATTTATGGAAATGCATGCAGGCAAAAGTGCTGAGCTGTTCGGTTGCAACTATTGAACCGAACAATTATTATTATAGCGCCCAGCCCCAACCCTTGAACCGATAAAGCTGAAATTTTGCACATGGTTCCTTTTATAATCAAGGAATAAGGACGGATTTTTGTTCCCGTGGGATATTTTCCGACATCCACGCGGTCGAAGCCGCAGGAAAAAGCTAGTAAGATATAAATGGACAGCCGTGAAGACACTCATTGCAACCAACCAAACGAGTACCTATCTAGGTACGAGTGGGGGGGCGACACGTGTGGACAGGCACGCACGCCGGACGAACTGTAGTTTGAAAATAAATTCCTATTATATGTATTGATTTTTAAAACCTCATAGCCTCATTAGGTGCTCATCGCTTAGAATAACCACCAAAGATACACACATCTAAATCGGGTTTTTAAATTATATTTTTAGTAACTCTTAAAGGATACTTTTTGGTAAAATTCATCATTTGAAAAGCCATAGTTTTTGAATTTCGGATGAAAATCTTTTGTCACGTCGTATTTCCTATATTTGAATCCTGCAACGGGTTTTAGGCCAAATCAGTAAAATTTCTGCCGACTGAATGGAATCAAATCGTCTGAGTCAAAAGTGGAATGGATATGGAGAGAAGATGTCATTTGAGCCGAGAAGAGATGATCAGAGCCATGGGAATGTTGGAAGCTGGTTCTCGGCAACGTGCTGTGGCCATCGCTCTGGGCACTGCGCAGAGTGTTATTTATAAGTCGACGTAGGACACGTTACCGCACCACGGGCAGCGCGGCAGAGCGACGGAGGACGAGCTCGCGTCACCACACGCCAAGACAACACGACAAGTTCATTACATACAAATGACTGCTTGACGAAATCGTACAATGACCGCGATGATGTTGGTTACGAGGCTTCATAGCTCTTCAGGGATGTCAATAAGCGATCAACCCATAAGAAATCGTTAGCAATGGCTGGTCAGCGTCAGGCGCAGGGGCCCTGCATGTACCTAGCTGGGAAGAGTGTCGTACTTGCTGGACGCTCCCCGCTCCGCCCAGGCTACTCCCCGCTCCGCCCGGGCTACTCCCCGCTCCGCCCGGGCTACTCCCCGCTCCGCCCGGGCTACTCCCCGACTATAGTTCCAAATCTTCTATAATAATAATCTATACATAGTATAAAACTTGTCGCTTCTCGTGTCTGTTAGCTTAGTTCTTCTACACAATAGATTTTGATAGCAGTTTGCGTAGTGTGAAATGTTGCGAGTGTTCTTTCTACATGAAGACATCTACATCTACATGCACACAAAAAAAAATTTGAAGCTTCTCAGACGGCAATCACTAAAGATTTAAGTAATATAGAAATTGATAGGTAGACAAGTACTTATGTGACTATTGACTCTTGCCTCATATAGGTATACTACTTAATTGTCGAGAAGCTAGTTATTTAGGACAATTCACAACATTCTTTGTTTATAGTTTTAGTTTATACACGTAGTAGGCAAGGCCATCGCGATATAACCTGCACATGACATTATATCGAGACGTCACAAACTGGACGAGTAAAATAAACGGAATTATATATGTTTAGACAGCAATAGAAGGAGCACGTACCAGAAGGGGTTCGTCTTGAGCTGGGTGTTGTTGTAGAGAGCTTTAGGTGTGTTAGCATATGTAAACGGGCCCTTGCTTCTTGCCGCCTGAGGGCCTTCCACCAGCACCGAGCGCACCGACACGCTCATGGCACGGGGCGCAGCGGGCCAGCGCGCTCAGCAGTAGGAAGTACAGCTCCTCGCAGGCCGCCAGCAGCATGCAACACATAGGCCCGCCTGACCGCGCCGCCACAACCGCGCATTCGAATATAGAACTGTCGCGCGTCACACTGTCCCTGTCCACCTCACACCCACCACGCGCGGCCACTACACACCACGCAGGTCAGCACGAGCGGACGAGGCCGCTGTCCTGTTCCATCACAACTGTTTTTATTTTTACTCCAAAGCTATTATAACAAGTAGTGGTTGCCATGGCGACGCCTAAACATACGTTTCCGGTCATGCGTTGACAAGTCGTTGTCCTGTTCCTCCGCTGCCATGGAAACTGACCTTGACAGATCATGAAAACATCGGGATGGACGGATGGACGAGTGGCGTCAGCGGCGAGGACTGGCGCCTCCTTCGTGCCTCGATGACGTACATCCAGGCACGTTAACCTCGCCTTGCAATGTTAACAAAAAGTATGTTATCGGTAGAGATGCATGGTTGCATGCGGTAACATTATGATGCGGTCGCGTGACCCAAGCGAACTAAAACAACGGAAAGTTGTCTGTCCTGATTCAGTCGTAGGTAGGTACCTCGTGCATATTGTGCATAATATATGATGCGAGTAGCAGAGGATCATAGCAGATATCACCGAAGCCTCGAAGCCACTCCACGTCAATCGCATGCTGGATTAACCCGTCAGACGATATAAGAAACCCACAACTAAATGAACCCCGTAGGTTCATGTCAATGTGTACCCCCAGTAGTTGCGAACCCCATAGGTTTACAAGTACTGTAAGCCCGCGCGAGCCCGAGGATGATGTTTTTTTACGTTTCTATATATGATCTCCGCTTATAGCGATGCTGCTTAATTTTCCCATCACATTAATGGAAAGACAATCGTTTTTTTTCAATCATAAACCACTTTGCTAAGCCAGGCGATCATTATTAATGTGGACCTTAGCAATTACCTACAGTTTCAACCAAAGTAAATGTCTCTCATGAGTCTTGGGTAGGTACCTATGTCAGCTGAGGCTGTATTGAGGAGTCGTGGCCTACCAACTTTCCAGCGGAAAGGATTAAAAAAAATACTATCACATCTCTTTGCTATTAGAAAATACATTCTGGTTGTATCATGTTGATAAACAGTAGGTATGCAATATGCAATTGATATGAGATATCAAAGCCGGCGATCTCCAGTTTTAGTAAAAAAAAAGTTATGAAAATGAATGTAAATATTTTCTCTACGGTCAATTATCTATATTGTAAAACAAAATTCACTTCAAAAGCGGCATTCTCTTATAGAAAACGCGATCGATATAAGTGTTGGGTAACAAAATCGGCAATCTCCAAAATTGTTTCTTTCAAATAGGTACGGGCAATGCTACGGCCAGCAACAGAAGTCGGTTAACGCTGCTACTTTTTGACATCTAAATTAACACTAAATTATACGATAACCTGCTTTTTAGCATTTCATTTAATAGATAAGAGTTCATTTTTTTTTAAATTTACATCTGTTCCGATTTTAATGAAGTATTTTTCTCAATAGGTAATTAAGATTTAGAAAACTCAAGTGTTAGTGTTAGTAGTCACCGCTGCGACCAATCAGCAGAGCCCAGCATTTAGTATGGCGTTTTTGTTTTTTTTTTTTTTTTTTTTTTTTTGTGGATGGGAAATCATCAAATAACTTCTCCCGCTCTGGGTGGAGCGGAAGGGCGTGTCAGACTTTTACTGACTAAAACCCACCCGTGTTCCTTCAGTTGCCTATGCCAGGGCCGCGGTAACCCCTTCAGACAACCCGCGACCCCATGGCGTTTATCTTGAGGTCTTCTAAGAGCGTCTAATGACGTTTGACGCGACGACGTTCAAATCAAATACGGCAATATCCACCTCTGTCCTATTACTTTATATAGTGTATTATCTATGCTCTGTCCGTATAATCAAAGTGGGCAATTTCCACAAATACACTTTAAATCCGGCAATCTCCATTTCAGTTTGAAATAAATTATTAGTAAAATGTTAAAGAAAAACTACATTAAATCGATAAAAATGTTATTAAATACTGTCACTAAACTGGAACTCGTCAATAAAACATTATTTTTCAATTTAGTAGTCATGAACAAAAAACGTGTTTCGTTGATGTGGCAAGTGGAGATTGCGGCGCTTTGATAATGTAAGACTGCAGCAGCGCCACCTATACTGACGCGGACGAACGAGTGTGCGAGCGCTGCAGCTGCGGCTACGACACGCAGCAGCGCTACGAGCCGCGCTGCGCCGTGCTGTCGGACAGCTACGGACTTAGTTCCCGCTCATACCGATAGATGGCAATTTAACAAACTATGAAAAAGTATGCTCTGTAAATTCTATCTTACTGTTGTATTCGGTGTAAAAACAGTTATTGTTAGTTACATTAGACATGATGCCTCAGAAGAATTAACTTATTCTTCTGAGGGTTATGCGATTGTTGGTTTTCCCAAATAAAAATGACATACTTAATAAAATTGTAAGAAAGTATACCTACAGCGCTACAAGGTACATCTGTGCGAGTGTCTAACATATGCAGACATTTGCTTTTTCAAAAGATTTCATCTCCGCCTCAGACTAATTAGATAGTGTTTTGTGCATCCTTCCAGCGCTGCAAGGTCCTTGTAACAGTAACTGTTTCGCACATAAATATCTGTTACTAGCTGGCCCGACAGACGTTGTCCTGTCCAAACAATAATTCATACAAAATTCCCATAGTAAATGCACTTTCAGTTTTTCTGAATTTTCCGATTTCCCGGCAACTTTTCCAATTTTTCTCTTCATAAGAACCTTCCTCGGACTACAAAGAATATTTTAAAAGGAGAATTAGCCGAATTGGTCCAGCCGACCAGCCGACTCAGCGATGACCAAGGGCAATAGAGATTCATTATACTAATGTTAAAGCTGAAGGGTTTGTTTTTTTATTTGTTTGTATGTTTGAACACGCTAATCACTGAAACTACCACTAGGATTTAAAAAAATCTTTTTGCACTTGATAGCCTTAGAGTAATTAGACTATGTTGATAGCCCAATTCTTCAGGAAGGCAATAGGCTATTTAACATCACGCTAGGACACAGGAGCAAAGCAAAAAAAAGTCAGAAAGAACGCTAAGCAAAACCGGAGCTATAGCGCGGGCAGACGATGCGACGCAACGAGATAGGTCGGGGGAACAAGAAGTTTGAAGCGGATGAAGTCGAGGGCAGAAGCAAGTACAATTGGTGTCGATATCCAATTGTTCAGGCTATGTCGGTCACCTTGGTTCTCCTGCGAACCTCTTCATTTCTGATTCGATCACGTAGGGAAACTCCAAAAGGCAAGGAGAGAGCTATCTCTCCATTGCCTTTTGGCTGATTTTAAGCATTGTATTGAGGTCGATTGTGAGCGACCACGTTTCAGTGCCGTAAGTCATCACTGGCAACACGCACTGGTTGAGTCACTAGTTCACTACGGTCTGTGAGACGAGAACATAGTGCGTAGCTTTCCGAACGCGAGCCGAGTCGGATTCGACGATTGACCTCTCTCTCGAAGTTGTACATAACTTTATCTACACCCATGCTATAAATCCTCTATAAAAGTTTCTGAAACAGTTATAGTCCGGTCAATTTAGACCAAAAAATGAGAGTGAAGTTACATAAAGTCCCAACAAGCTGAATTTCAGTGAAATTGTTCAAAATATAATTATAAACAATGTCTAGAAGTTCCCCATCATTCCCCTGTAAGGAAAAAAAAATATTCAAGGTCAAAGGTCAAAAAAATGAGTTTTTCGCGATTTTCAGCAAAACGGTAAGTTTTATCATAAAAGTACCTCAGACAAAAATTGTAGATCATAAAATTATCATCATCATCGTATAATACTTTTTTTCTTACGAGCCACTGTTTCTGAGATATAACGATTCATAAAGTTATAAAAGTTGTTATCGTCATAATATACATGAGTACGCCACGTATATACATCTAGAGTTGTTATATTAAAAAAAAAAAAAAAAAAAAGAAGCTGAAGTTTTTAAAAAGAGTAATTCAACTCAACAAGAAGTTATTACCAACGGCATCCGCTTTCTTCTTTCTATGTACGGAGCTCCTAAAAAAACTACCTGTTTAGATAAGCATCGATATGCATGTTTCGTTAAAAATACTAAAAATAAAAAACAAGTTCAATTAGCTTGTCTTCCTCCAACCTCAGTTGCTGCTCACCAACATCTTTTTCGAGTATATTACCAAGTTCAAGTGTGGCTTGGTTATCAGCTAGACCCTACAGACTGGGGTTGGAAGTTGGTCAACAATATATTAGAGACAGTTCAAACTTTACTTCCACCTGCGCCGGAAAACTGCTGAACACTATTTTTTGCAACTGCAAAAAGGGATGCAGTGCTAAATGTGGTTGCAAAAAAGTCGGACTGTCTTGTTCTTTGTCATGCACAAATTGTAAAGGCCGGTCGTGCTCTAATATTGAATCACAAACAATGGAGGATTCGTTTGACTCCGACGAAGTATCATGCGATACATCGCTATTGACGCAATTTACTTGCATCCAAAATGAAGATGAAGAAGAAGCAGGAGAAGAAGAACAAGAAGAAGATCAAGAAGAAGAACAAGAATTTGAAACTTACGAATAAGACGAATAAATTTCAACACTTTTTTTTAATTTACATCGCTTTTATCTTTCCCAATCTTTGAAAATTTCCGTTATTATGCAATAGTTTTACATTAAACAGGATCACAACTGACCCGTGGAGTAGGCCACTGGGGAAACCACGTTAAAAAAACGCGCTAAGTACTGTGAGGGCTCGAACCTCACAGCGGGAGGCTAACTACTTTATAATAAAAGACAGTAGTGTACTGAAGAAATGGGGCTGAAGCCCGCTATATTAAAATAGAAATAAAATTATAATTCACTCCCTAGGTCCTACGCGGAGCCCTAGCTATTTTCTATCTGTCAATCTTATAAAAAAGCCATCACTTTTTTATAAGAGTATTCGATGTTTGAATGATCGTCAGCCAGTTATCCATACTATGGCTTGTACACAGCAAAACCTCTACATGAGCTACGCCCACCCTTGAATAAAAGGATTAACGTAGTCAACTTCAAAATAAAACTTTTATTCAGACCAAGACATTCGATCATACAGACAAAACCTACCTAAACCTAAAAAAATAGACACCCTACCTAACTCCGGGAAAATGGCGACAATATGAGGGATTGTACTTCTAGGTACAGGCTCAGCTCTGGACAAACGAAACGCGAAAAACTAACACTATGCTAAGTGTCAGTCAAAGTAATATTAAAGTGTGCCATTGTGCACCCAAAAATATCGCATTTATCCAGTCTGAGCCCCGTCAGACAAAACCCGGAGGGAAAAGAATGACGTGCCTCTTTCGATAATAAAATGATGTGGCAATTCACATCTGCCCAGAAGGGGTTGAAAATCTAAAGAACTAAACATCGTGATTCATTAATCCATCGGACAGTATCGAGCCAGAGGGAGGAATGCGCCAGGAAGTCAAAATTCTACCGTAGAACCTAACTCATGTTCAATCTCCAGCAAATTCAAAGAAATATATCGCGTAATGTCAACACTGAACCCTTACGTATTACTACTGGTCCATATTGACCAAACTGTGGATCCTCTGATATAAATTGCACCAATTGTGTCAACTCAACACACTTTGCAAGGACTATGTCCCGTCAGCAAAGCTGGTTACAACTCATACCAAAGTCACCCCCCCTCTAGAAGGTATTCACAGTTTCTCAAAACTTCCACTACTCCTAATACGTCACACTAAAATACTGGAGGATGTTCATGCTAACTGGCCCTACCGACCCGTAACGAAGCGACAATGTGTTCACTCCCTCATGCTCTTCAATGTAGTTGGCAGCGTTGTGAGGTAGCGTTGAAGTGTACCCCACACGCTGTTGGTTGCGTCCGATGTCTCACCATATATGAAATTGCACAAAAAAAACAATATTAGAACATTAAAATATATACACCAAACTAAAATAATGAAATATTAAATGAATTTCACACATTGACAAAGTTATATATTTAAAAAAAGAAAAGCCAAAGGCACTAAATAATTACAACCTAATATGAAAGGGTTTTAATCTATTTACATGTACAATATCCCTAAATCTTCTATTATTTAACTTTCTAATAGCATAATTTACATTAGATAAGCGTCTTATTATCTGATAAGGACCTTTATATAATCTGCATAATTTAATACTCTTATCAGATACCCGCCTAGGCGTATAAACCATAACCAATTGATTGGGCATAAAGCTCCTTAATTTAGCCTTTTTATCATATGTGGCTTTCTGTTTTAATTGTGCCCTCTTTATATTATTTATAGCACAGTTAATTAAAACATTATGATGATTACGCCGCTCTGCATAATTATTTATGCGATCACGACCATCATTGTTAACAATCATATCTGTTCGAAATAAGGGTTCTCTAGCATATAACAACATGTACGGTGAAAAACTAGTGCTTGTTTGCTTACTGGAATTATATGCAAAACATACTAATGGTACATAACTACACCAGTTCCGTTGGTCGGCAGAGACATACATAGACAGCATTTGAGTTAAAGTTCTATTGAGTCTTTCAACCAGTCCATTTGTTGCTGGATGAAACGCCGTAGTAAAACGCGATTTGGCTCCAAAATAACTTACAGTTTCTTTGACTAAACGAGATGTGAAAACCGACCCTCTATCAGATATTACTTCTTTAACACCACCAAAACGACAGAAAACATCTTCAATCAAGAATTCACTGATTCTTTCTGCTGTCGCTCTGGGAATAGCCTTGCAAACTGCATACCTTGAAGCATACTCAACACACACAACTATATATCTATTACCATTCAAAGATTTTTTAAAAGGACCTAATAAATCAATTCCTACTTTCTCCATCAAATGGGTTATTGCTATTGGTTGCAATTGAGCTACTTGCTTAGAATTCTTCCGTTCCTGGCACAGCACGCAACTCTTCACATATTTATCTACTTCTTTCTCTGCATCTTTTATAAAATAACCTGCCCTGAACTTTGCTAATGTTTTAGCAAGACCTAGATGTCCGCCGGACCAAGGATCATCATGCAGCTCCTGCAAGACGTCGTATAGCAAACTCTTTGGGATTACTACTAATTCCCGAATACTATTTGACCTTCTAGCCTTTTTACATAAAATACCATCTAAAATACTAAATCCCCTATAGATGCTTACTCCGCTAACTGCAATCCTATCTAACCAATATCTACAGAATTCGTCTCTCATCTGCTCATCTCTCATCTTCACCACCTCTATCTTATACACCTGCATGCCATCCTCTTGACAGATCAACGGTGTCTGGTTATCTTCATCTATACTTAAGGGATTCCTACTCAAAAAATCGGCTATGACATTATCTCTCCCTGCACAATGTATTATGTCAAACTCGTACGACTGGATGCATAACGACCACCTAGCCAATCTTCCATTCATGTCTTTCCTATCTCTCAGCCAACAGAGTGCCTTGTGATCTGTAACAACTTGAAACTTCAAACCCCATAGAAAATGTTTGAAATAATTCAATGCCCAAACTAACGCCAGGCATTCCTTTTCTGTTGTCGAATATTTCTTCTCACCATCATTCAGCTTACGCGACGCATATGATACCGGATACATAATATCTGTACCCTGCATAAGGCAAGCTCCTAATGCTTCTCCGCTAGCATCAATGTAAAGGCGGGTCAACACATCCTTTTCATTTTTATAAAATCGTAATATCGGTGGGTTGCTCATATAATTAATTATATTATCAAATGCTTCTTGATGTCTCCGCGACCAAGAGAAATTGGTACCTTTCTTTAATAATTTTGTTAAAGGTAATGCTATATCTGCAAAATTATTGATAAACTTACGATAATAAGAGAACAAACCCAATATTGATTTAACCTGCTTCGTATTAGTAGGAGGTTTCAAAGATTTTAGAGACTGCAATTTATTATTATCAGGTTTAACTCCATCTCCCGAGATTTCATGACCTAATACCGATATTTTACCGTATCCAAAACTGCATTTACTGGGTTTTAATGTGAGGTTTGCTTTCTTAAGTCGTAACATTACCTCATCCAAGGCTTCTTGGAACTCAGAGAAACTCTTTCCCCAAATCAATATATTATCCACATAGCATATGGCGTTTTTGTATTTAATACCTGCTAAGACTTTATCCATGGTTCTTTGGAAAACAGCTTGACTTGTCTTAAGTCCAAAGGGTAACACATTAAATTCATATAACCCTGAAGGGGTGATAAAGGCCGTTTTATGCTTATCTTTTTCACATAAACGATATTGCCAATAACCTGAATTTAAATCTAAATCTGCAAAATAATGTGCCCCTGATAAATAAATCATAATATCCTCAATAATTGGCAAAGGGTAACTGTCAGTAATAACTTTTTTATTTAATTTACGATAATCTACACAAAATCGCCAGGTATGATCTGGTTTCTGCACCAACACTACAGGCGATGCATAAGCGCTTTTAGATTCACGTATTACCCCGTTTGTCAACATCTCCTCCACTTGGGAATTAATAATGTCAAGCTGTTTTGGTGACACCCTGTAAGGTGGTCGATGAACTGGAATTTCATCTATCGTTTTGATATCTACTTCTACTAAGTTACAGCTACCTAAATCTGAGGCCTTGAAAGCAAAATTTTCTCTATATGAATAAAGAAGTTCTCTCAACGAATTCTTTTCAAAAATTTCCAAATTTGGATTGACATTAATTTCATCCAATGGATCTGTAAATTTCGAAAAAGATGAAATACATTTTTCATCATGCTCTTGTATTAAATTTGAAAAATAAAGGTAATCAATTTTTGAAATAGATTTAGAACCTCTTTCTTCCATAGATACATGGTCACATAAGACTTTATTATTTTTTATTATTTTGTCATTGTGATTTTGACATACTAAAGTACTTGACATTGACGTATCATTTTGATCAGAATATTTACAAAAATCTGCACGAAAACTTCCTTTTAACATTAAACAATTATTATGAAAGTCGATCACAGCATCGTATTTATTGAAAAAGTCCTGACCGAGGACCAGCTTCTGGTTAATATCTTTGATGACCACGAAACTGTTAACAAATACACATGAGTCCACTATAAAGTTGATCATTGTTTCACCCACGACTTTCAAACACGAACCCGAAATTGATTTAACAAAATGCTTCGCATTGTCATTAGTACATTTGAGTTTCAACTCCAACATTAATTGCTCTGATATGCACGAAATTGATGCTCCAGAGTCTATCAGCGCAGAATAGGCCTGTTTAGCTATATAAATATTAATAAATGGGCTGAACGTACTTTGTTTATTAATTTCTGTAGGGAGTTTATTAGTTTCATTCCTGGACACAGCTTGCAACTCCCTGTCGTGAACTAACGTCTGTGTCCTTGGTCGTTTGGGTGCTCGGGTGGCTGTGGGCTTCTTGTACTGGGGACAATTGGTGATCTATGATTCCTGTTTGTATAACGGTATCTCGGCCGAAAATTATACCTCGGGGTATGGAACGTTTCAGCATCCCTATGTTCGCCGGCTGAGCGCGGAGGAGTCCCAGCAGAAGGTGAAGGTGCAGGGCTAGACGATCTCATAGCCATTGAGGAACTATGGCCATCTAGAGATACGGGATTTTCAATTCTTACTTTAGATAAAATACCTTTAGGAGGTTGTATGGGTAAATTCACCAATTCATGTTGAGCCTCTTCAAAAATATCTTTTATTTGCTCCAGTGTGGCTCGCAACTCGGCCTTTGAGGAATAAATTTTAGTACCCAATTTTAATTTGTAGTCAGTTGTGACCCCTTTTAAAAATTTTTTAATAAAGATTTTCTCGTCCGTGATCTCAGCTTTAAGAGCGATATCTGCCAATGTGTGAAAGAATCCGATTACATCTTCATTGGCTTTTTGTTTTGCGTTATAAAATCTTTCAACATAATCCAAACAGGATGGGAATTCTGCCTTTAAGAGGTCGCAAATTTTTTTGAAGTCCACAGCTTCAGAGTATACGTATTTATAAAATGCTAGCGCTGGGCCTTGTAAGTAGGCTCCTATAATAAGCGCTAGACTGCTCTCTGGCCATTGGTTTATAGCCGCAATTTGACGAAATTGAGTAATAAAATCTTCGAAGCAATATGCACCCGTGCCTGAAAATTGTACTTGCGACATGGTGCACTTCTTTCGAATAACCACTTAGCTGTTTTTTTTAATGAGGGGGTGCTCCACTGCTCCTGAACCCGCTTGGCGTGCGACAGTGATGGGTCCGGCGGAGTAACTTCCTCGCCAAACAAAATATAGCAGAGCTCAACTACTTCACTCAGCAAAGCTCGGCCGTATCGGCGCACTCCAAAAACTTCGAGAGATACCGCGGGCCTACGCGCGGTCAATATAAAGCTTCAGCTACGGCGGCGGCGGCGCCTCCACCAAATGTGAGGGCTCGAACCTCACAGCGGGAGGCTAACTACTTTATAATAAAAGACAGTAGTGTACTGAAGAAATGGGGCTGAAGCCCGCTATATTAAAATAGAAATAAAATTATAATTCACTCCCTAGGTCCTACGCGGAGCCCTAGCTATTTTCTATCTGTCAATCTTATAAAAAAGCCATCACTTTTTTATAAGAGTATTCGATGTTTGAATGATCGTCAGCCAGTTATCCATACTATGGCTTGTACACAGCAAAACCTCTACAGTACACTACCTCATAGGTGGCGTGGAAACGTGTGCATATTATGACGATAACAACTTTTATAACTTTTTGAATCGTTATATCTCAGAAACGGTGGCTCGTAAGAAAAAAAGTATTCATACATTTTTATTGATAATTTTATGATCTACAATTTTTGTTTGAGGTACTTTTATGATTCCGCAGGAGACGCCCTGGGCGGCGGGAATCGCGGGGCGATTTCCGGCCACCGTAGGCGCGGGCCTGCGGACGGTGAGCAGCGGGTAGCTCGCCGTCCGGTAAGGACCAGGCCCGAGTCGACGGCGCGTCGTGTTCCACGCGCGCCTCAAAGAGATGTCAGCAAGTGACGGGGCCCAATAGGGCCGACGCCGCTGGGGTCGCGGGTTGTCTGAAGGGGTTACCGCGGCCCTGGCATAGGCAACTGAAGGAACACGGGTGGGTTTTAGTCAGTAAAAGTCTGACACGCCCTCCCGCTCCACCCAGAGCGGGAGAAGTTATTTGATGATTTCCCACCCTCAAAAAAAAAAAAAAAAAGGTACTTTTATGATAAAACTTACCGTTTTGCTGAAAATCGCAAAAAACTCATTTTTTTTACCTTTGACCTTGAATAAAATTTTTTCCTTACAGGGGAATGATGGGGAACTTCTAGAAATTGTTTATAATTATGTTTTGAACAATTTCACAGAAATTCAGCTTGTTGGGACTTTATGTAACCTCGAATGTCTAAATTGACCGGACTATTAGCTTACTGCCAACATTAAATCAGTCAGTGTCATAGTAACTATGGTAACCATAATAGCATCCAAACGGGTGCTTTAATGTTGTACTGAATTTCATAATGCAACTCGTTTTCAAAAACCTTATTATAAAAGAACATCTTATGTACAGACGCCAGCAGGTCAAGCTACCCGAAACTGTCATATTTTCCCAATCAAATTTGAACCTAATGCTCTAGAGATAAAGATGAAAATCTATTAAAGAAATTTGACAGATTGTTGTAGCTTGATGTGCTGGCGTCTGTACCAATAATACCCATGTTTGCAAAGTAATAAATGATTTGATTTGATTTGATTTGATTTGAAAGAAAGAACATTGTAATGCACGCGCGTTTCACTACAACAGCGCCGTAATTAAAAAAAAGAACTTATTCGAATTCACGTCGTATACTATGACGACGGCCGCCATGTTCGATACGAGTATTAGTATTGCAAAAAACAGTTTCAGAACCTTTTATAGAGGATTAATAACATGGATGTAGATAAAGTCTTGTATGCAACTGTACATAATTAGGTATTAAAACACTCATGTGACACTATTATCACACTCGGCCTCGTGTGATAAACCCACATTCGTGTTTACTACCCCTTATTATACGTCAGTTGCATAAATAACTACCTATTATTTGGCAGGAGCTTTCGACGTAACCAAAATGCTCTAAAACATCGAACAGTTAAAAGATACAACAAGAAGTCAATTACAAGTCTCCCTGTACAACGTGGACGCTGTGGTCAATCACACTAAAAGGCGAAAGTTTGTGAGTGTGTGTGTGTTTGTATGTTTGTTACCGCTCCACGCTCAAACGGCTGGACCGATTCGGATGAAATTTGGTATGCAGATAGCTTATACCTTTGATTAACACATGGCTATCCCAATCTACGCGGGTGAAACCGCGGGGCGCAGCTAGTAAGTAAATATTTATAACATCTAAACATTTTTTACTGAGTTGGTACTTGATACTCAAAAAACCGGCCAAGTGCGTGTCGGATCACGCATAATGATGGGTTCCGTAGTTGAAAAGAATTTATCCCAAAAACAAACTTTGCCCAGAGGCTAAGCATTGCCATACAACGTGGCAATGCCGCCGCAGTCTCTTGGGTACATCACCAGTCGACAGCGATGCGGATGATTTTTTTTACACCATATTTTAGTTTGTGAATAGTTTTAATTAAATTAAGATACTTAATAATTTTTGTTTCGTCTTAAAAAAAGCCCATCCATAAATATAACCCGTCTCATTTTAATAATTCATTAGGTTTATGTTATTATTTACGAAAATATGAATATAATTCTGAATAAAGCATTTCAAAAACAAACTCATTATTGTAGTTCATGTTCTACCATATTTATATAAGTCTCGGAGAATTTTTATACAAATTAACGATTTTCGGACTTCTCCTTTACTTGTGAGACTGAATTACTGTGAGACCTTGCTTCTTGCCAAATTTCATGATTCTAGGTCAACAGGAAGTACCCTATTAGGTTTTGATTTACTCGCGAGTATCAAAAAATGTCGTTTATATGGACGTATTTTTTATTGCATTGACTAAGTAGCTTGATTTTTTTAGATCTCTAAGGGGCCATTTATAAAAAGGGTCCTGACAGACAGACGGATAACGAAGTGATCTTATAAGGGTTCCGTTTTTTCCTTTTGAGGTACGGAACCCTAAAATCGACAAACTTTCGACTATATTCAGCAAACGCGATTCCATAGCGTTCCCATAACATTTTGATAAAAAAGCTCACGAACATAATACAAACATTAAGAGGTCCCCGAACGGAAAACAGCAATCCGAGTCACGCGACCGGCGGATGATCCGGCGACTTTTTTACGACAACAAAACACTGCGGAAGTTATGTTTCAAGGGCATTACGCACAGATCATTAAACTCCATTCTCCTCTCCTAAGTGAAAGCGCGACTTTATTTATTACTGTACGCTTTGACAACCCTGTCCGGCGGCGGCGGCACTGGAGCGGCTCCCCCGCGGCTCGCCGCGCGAGCTAATCGCGACCACAAGTCCCATAGCTATAAAGTCGCTTCTTCGTTGCAACGATGGGCGTCGTGAGGACACATTCGCGGAGGGTTGTCGGCCGAGAGAATTATCTCGTGAAAAGTTATATTGTCATTATTTTATGACGTCTTCATCGAGGGCCGCATTGGTCACGGCGCGCGCGCCGTCAGCCGCGGGCTTGTGATTCATACTAGAGTAGTTGCAAAGAGGGCAGAACGTCGTTATTGTTTGTTCTGTCGTGTACTAATGTTATAAATTAATGTTCACGAGCTAGAGCATGGGGGATAAAGTAAAGTAAATACCTACGTTAGGTATCGTAGCTGGTAGGTGTCCCTGCCTACTGCCTGCAGGTGTGGAGCCGTGTTTCCCGCAACACAACAACATGCAGGTCCTGTTGTGGCGGCATCTACATCGCCACGTGCGAACTACGCATCACACTGACGTTACGCAAAACCCTGCATCGCGCAATCAGAGTTTACCGCGCGACTAGCTTATACACCTACAACAACATACGTAGCCCACCAGACACGACACCCGTCTGGTCGGAGGATCCTCCCTTTTCTATGGAGGATGAGTGAACTTTACACCCTGTTCCTCATGCCTCTATACTGGTGACCCCGAGTACGAACGTTAGCGTAGCCGTAGTCTAGCAACTCCTTCAGCGTGACGTCATCAGCATCACTTCCTCAAGTTTTCGAGTGGCGAGTCACACAGCCAGCCAGCACGCACGGCTTCAACAGGAATCCTAACCACCAGCATGCAGCGGAAGTGCATTCCTGGTCATCACCCTCAGCCTCATCAGTAACCTCGGCAAGTCGGCACACTGCACTTTCGGCCGGTCAACAAGCAGAGCCCTTCAACCCTCTCCTGGTCGACGCCAGCAGTCAGCCTCAACCCGGCGCTGAGCCACATCCGACTCACTGGGGAATCAACGCAGACAGTTCCGACTCACCGTGAACTATGTGGCACCCGGTTCCGGCTCACTGGAACCTCATCTGCCCGCGACTTCGTCCGCTTCCGTTCCCCCGCCTACCCCGTCACATCGCATCGCCTGCCCGTGCAATACTTCGTTCTTAAATGATATAAGACAGTTCCCGCACTCCCGCCCATAAGACAGTTCACCACTTCCTAGTGCTTTAGCTGGGAAGACCTGGCGCAACAAACTGTCCAGCAGCACAGCTGTCTGTTCAGTTAGAAGAACTAGATTCTATACAATAGTATGCAAAATAATTTACATCAAAACATTAAAGCATCAGGTCTGCTGGAAGAAATTGCTATAAAAATAAGCAGTACCTTAATTTGTACTCCTAATTATAAGTATAATGTATCTCTATGTATTTTTCTGTGTGTAAGTACATAAATTGTAAAATAAATAAATAAATAAAATACATTATTTGTCAAATAAAATAAACAATTATTATGAACTCATATAGCCTGGTCAGTAGGTAAGCTAATTCTGGAGAAATAATATTTAAACATTGTCTTGAGATAATCTGCAGGGCGACCAACTATTGGATTTTACTTTAGCTTTAGATGCATTAAAAGGCAAATCTAGCAAAGAAGAAGGTAAGTAGCTTGTTATAAAAGGTTATGTCCAAGAAGAAGGTAAGTAGCTTGTTATAAAAGGTTATGTCCAAGAAGAAGGTAAGTAGCTTGTTATAAAAGGTTATGTCCAAGAAGAAGGTAAGTAGCTTGTTATAAAAGGTTATGTCCAAGAAGAAGGTAAGTAGCTTGTTATAAAAGGTTATGTCCAAGAAGAAGGTAAGTAGCTTGTTATAAAAGGTTATGTCCAAGAAGAAGGTAAGTAGCTTGTTATAAAAGGTTATGTCCAAGCCCAACAAATGAGTTATGATTATGAACCTTATGAAGCCGGTGAAATGGAGCACGGAATTTAATTGTCCTTATTTCTGATGTTAATATGTTAATATTGTGAATATCTGTTTTTAGTGTTTATATGTATACTAGCTGCACCCCGCGGTGTTACCCGCGGTTTACTCGTACGAGATACACTAAAACGTGTATTATTTAATCGGTGAGAAAAGTATTCACCAAGAAATTGCTAATCTCACGGGAACACTAATTTTTTTCGGGATATAAAGTAGCCTATGTGTTAATATAATCCAGGCTGTCAGCTACTCCTACACCACATCAAATGGTGTACCCGACCATGTCCAGGATCAACAGACTCTCAGAAGACGAACTGTCAGAATAAATCTTAATTTGGAGCTTCTGTGATTATTATTAGATAGATAGATAATATAACCAAATAAATAACCAAATAACCGAATAACCAAAAAAAAAAAAAAAGAAAAAAAAAAAAAAAAAAGAAAATGTCCATTAGTAGGTAATGAAAGGGATGTTAACTAGGCTGGGGAGTTGCGGACGCGTGTTAGATTCCTTATACCTATCTTGTCACAATATACGTTTGATGAGTACAAACTAGAAGAAAAAGCTAAACAATTGATTCTTTCCGTCATCTCGTTCACACCTTCGTGAGGCTTGCCAGTTGCCACTAGCAGCTCGGCGGCCACGGGCGGACAGGTAACCACAGTTAGGACCTCTATGATCTGAGGCCGATCATACGTTTTTATGTTCGTAAAGTTATTCTTAGCGTAGATAATGATAATGAACGAATGTACGTGGTTGGCGCGTGAGGCACATCCTGATAGGCTGCATGAGTGCTGTAAGAAGTGGCTGTGTGCTAATTAATTACAGCCGCCACGATCATTGTCGGGAGATCATACACGGCGAGAAGCGCGGCGCAACCCGGCGCAACTCGCAGGGCCCCGGCCGGTGCGCCGCGGTCGCTGCGGACGAGACGACACGCTAAAAACTCGGCTCCAACCAATTTATTAGAGCAGCCCATACATATGTATGTATTGTTATGGTGACCCGGCGTCGCTGAAAAACTCCAACTAATGAAATCGATTGAATTATACATTAGAGTAGGGGCCATTTTGGGAATTACTCGGGGCGACTCGGGGCCCCGCGGCCCCGCGGCCCCGGCGCGACAAAAACCTTCCACGCGACGCTCTCCAAGACTCACCAATTTTCCGATATGAGTTGAATTTGTTGCCAGCGACACAACGTTACCACTAGTTCCAAGTGTTCTGCTAGACCTTATTGACATTATCCATGTTTGGTATTCCTGTCTAACACTAATGAGTCGGTGAGCAGGCGCGTGCGCACACATAACGTTTGTGTTTCAAGTACTTCGCTACTCGCAGGTAAATGTCGCGTTCTTTTTGTGTCGTTTATTTATTTCATAGGAACCTGTGTATGTATGGTGATATCGGGCCCGTTTATCGTCCACAGTTTTTGGTATTAACGTACTCGTGACTGATTCTGGGACATCGTCAAACAGTTAACATGCCCAGTAGGTCTACGTACATGTTTAGCTGAGTACCTCGGTACGAAGACGTCATTGGTTGTTTATCACGTGTGCGAGGTAGGTAGGCTACAAATAGGCCGCGTAGCGGGTGTTTGAAGGACTGGACTCATGCGTATGGAACATAATGGATTATTCTGGAAAATCTCCGCGCGCTGTCACTCAATTCAAATGCATGGTAATGTGTCACGTTGGCACACGTGACACAAACATGCATTCATTTATATTGAACCCGCCCTCACCCCCCCCCCCCCCACCCGCCCTCACACGCCTCATTGACCGGTGACCTGTTCCACGTGCCTCTACGCTAAGATTTCAGTAGAGTAGGCACGAGCGTGTCAGGGAGCACATTACCACTATGAGGTGCCGCTCAGTGCCAGCAGCTGAGGCGCTGCGGCTGGTCACTAGGGTGCGGGGTGGTACTTTCACCAGCCAGCCTATGAATAATTAATAAGTCGCCAGCATCAAATAACCGTGGAAGTCCTCAGTGTTTGGTTGTTTCAAGTTCCAACACCGGTAATTATAGACTGTAATTTTTATGGTTCCGTACCTCAAAAGGAAAAAACGGAACCCTTATAGGATCACTTCGTTGTCCGTCTGTCTGTCTGTCTGTCTATCAGTCTATCAAGACCCTTTTTCTCAGGAACGCGTGGAGGTATGAAGTTGAAATTAATATCAAATACATAGGTCTATGGTCCATTGGAGTTCTAAAAAAATGAAGCTTCTAAGTCAACGCAATAAAAAAAATACTCGCAAGTAGGTAAATCAAAACCTATAGGGTACTTAAATTATTTGCAACTACGGAACCCTTCATTGTGCGTGGTCCAACACGCACTTCGCTGGTTTTTTTTTGTATTGGATATAATAATAAAAAGACTGAAAGTTTCTTCGTCGTTGAAGTACATACTACATCTGAAATTTGGTAAAGGCGAAAAAAATATCAACTACATACAAAACTTCAATACCTTCTCGACCCAAAATGTATTGGACTGCTGATTATTTTTTCGCGATTACGATGTTGGTCCCATGGAGAAAGTTGTTCGGTTTGATGGTCTGTACCACACCTTTAAAGACCACACCATTCTAGTACACCCTGTATTTGTATTTACATTCTCGAAAACGGCTCAAACGATTTCGAGTTGGGAAAAGGTTAGGCAGATGTTTTATTATTGTACTAGCTTTTGCCCGCGGCTTCGCCCGCGTGGATGTTGGAAAATATCCCACGGGAACGTACGCATGGCTACAGATCAAGCTATACATTTTCAGTATAAGCTGATCTCGCATTGTGTAGGATTTCCTTACAATGAGAGGTCAGTGTAAACTGGAAATGTATAGCTTGATGTGTAGCCGTGTGTACTACCGGGATTAAAAGTACCCTAAGTCGGCGTTCCCACGAGCGTAATAAAATCGCGGCGGGATTTTATCGCGCACTGGATTTTCAACTCTTGTTGTTGAGCCGAGCGTTGAGAATCCAACCTAACAAAAACAGAGTGCATCCCAGCGCGACGAAAAACACACTGTTGGATTTTCAACTCCCGGCGCTAAGCAGAGAGTTGAAAATCCAGTGCGTGATAAAATCCCGCTACGATATTTTTACGCCCGTGCGAACGTCGGCTAGACAATATCTTCTCGCACTGCTTATACTGGATAATTTTTTAAGCAGTGCGCAAATTTTCACAGGGTGTTCTACCCATGAATATGAACAACTTTCACTATGGGACTAACTCTGAAATCGCGCAAAAAAAAATCAGCTGTTCAGTACATGTATCTACACCAAACTCGTCAGAATGTAGGGAGCAGCTGATTTTTTTTTTGCGATTTCAGGTTGGGTCCCATAGTAAAAGTTGTTCATATTCAAGAGTAGAACAACCTGCGAAAATATGCGCACTACTTAAAAAAATATCCCGTATAGTACTCGAGGAGCGGCGCGCAGAAGGATATACCTATGATAGCTGGAGGATAATAAATCTTAAAACCAAACAATAGTAAACGGAAAATTACCAACTTGCCTTTGAAAGCAACTTTAAAGCGAAAATATAAATCCTCTTTATTCCTATTTATTATGGGAATTAAAAAAATATTAAGACTAAGTAACTGTTACTTCAAGCAAGCGTTAAGCACAGAATTAACACTGGATGGATGAAATGGCGGCAGGTCACGGGAACAATCTGCGACTCCCGCATTCCCCTTAAACTTAAGGGGAAGATATATAAAACAATGGTTAGACCTGCTGTCTTGTATGGATCAGAATGTTGGGCCACAAAAGGGATGAATGAAAAGCAACTGCATGCAACTGAGATGAGAATGCTAAGAGGAATGTGCGGTGTTACACGAATGGATAGAATAAGAAATGAGTACATAAGAGGAAGTTTGAAAGTGGCACCGGTGACTGAAAAGTTGTGCGGAAATCGGTTGTCATGGTATAGGCATGTGATGCGAAGGAATGAGGAAAATGTGGTGAGGAAAGTTTTGAGTATGAATGTCGATGGCTATAAGAGTAGGGGAAGACCAAAGAAACGATGGATGGACTGTGTGAAAGATGACATGGCTAGAAAGGGTGTGACTACCGAGATGACGACTAATAGAGAAGTATGGAAAAAAAGGACATGTTGCGCCGACCCCAAATAAATTGGGATAAGGGCAGGAGAATGATAACTGTTACTTCAAGATACAAACTACCCAATCCCTCTCACACAAAAATTTTAATGGTGTTTGTGAATTTTAAAATCAACCGCTAGTTTACCCCCTAGGGGATGATTTTTTCATAAATCAAAACCATAAATTTGAATGTTCATATCATATCCCTAACTTAAGAAATGCTGTGATTCTCATAAAACTTTCACCACCAGTAGGATTATTTTTTAAGACAAAAAATAGGTTATGTCCTTCCCCAGGATGCCATCTATAGTCTTGCCAAATTTTAGCGATATGCGTGCAGTTTTGTGAATTTTAAAATCATGCCCTTCTTTACCCCTTAGGGGATAATTTTTCAAAATCGTTGGACCACATAATTGTATGGTCCAACGATTTTTAAAAATTATCCCCTATTTAATTAATTATTTTAATAATTTTCCCCTATTTAATTAATTATTTTAATTATCCCCTATTTAATTATTAGTATTTTCATAGCCCACTTAAGTAATGCTGGGTTTCCCTTACAAAATTTCATCCCTCATATCACCCCCTGTAGGATAATTGTTTAAGATAAAAAAAACCGGTCAAGTGCGAGTCGGACTCGCGCACGAAGGGTTCCGTACCATATTATATGTTTAACAATCGCAAAGATAACTTTTTACTTATTGTATAATGATACTGTGAATTACAAGGTTATTTTTTGCAGTTGCAGAAAATCACCCATGTTTAAACAAAATACCTTATGAATCGCCGTTTTCAGTATTGTTGATTAAATACAGTATTAATGGTACCTACATGGTATAAAGAAGTTTCAAATTCCTAATTTGTTGAATTGTTGCGTTAGAGCTCGTACAAAAATGGTCTAAAATTTACAACTTTTGCGGCCCCCTATTTCTTAATTTGAAATGATAAAAAAAAATATGTTTGTACTCTACTCAATGAGTTCTAGACGATGACACCCCACATGCTAGATTAAATTTTTTATTTTTTTTTTCAAAATGAAAAGTTTATTGTATGGGGACCGACCCCTTATATTTTGCTTTATTTTTATTATTTGTTGTTATAGCCGTAATAGACAGCGGAGGCTTAGTAAGTTTGTACTGGACTGTACGTGGTTGTCTGATTTCATGGATTTTAATTTTCTTGCGCGGAACCCTAATTATTTTTCTAAAATAAAAATAGCCTAAGTTACTCCTTAAAACATCAGCTATATGCCGTCAAAATTGGTGAAAATTCGTTTGGCAAGTTTCCTAACTTGACTCAAAGTACCATTTTTTTAATCGGACTGCGCTTTAAAATTCTTCTATACAAACTTTAACATCCCTAAACCTCATTTGAGGCATAGTTTTGAAAAACTAATAATGACAAACATTAGTACTTACTTATGCAAGTATTTGTGCTAAGTTTCAAGTTCATTAACCAAATTAACAAGATTTTTCATATAAACTGTATCTCTGTTTACACGAACACAGATAAAGAATTTCAAAAATCGTCTGGTATGTGTCCATAACTTGACTCAAACATTATTTACACCAATTTTAGAGTTAATGAAGGCCCCAATAAAATCTTCCGCTATAAAATGAACTTTTCACCCCTTAGGTAGATTTTTGGAAAACCCTGATACACGTTAGTCTTAATTTTTGGTCTGAAGTATAAAAACTGAGTTTTGAGTTAATCGGACCGCGTGTTAAAGTTCCTCCATACAAACTTTGAAACCCCCAATCCCGCCTTCCCCCAATCCCGCCCGGGGATAGTTTAGGAAAACTAAAAATGATAAACTTTATAATTTACTTAGATGAATATTCGTGCTAAGTTTCAAGTCTATTAACTCAAGGGATAGGATTTTTCATACAAACTTTCATCCCCTATTTTACACCTTTAGGGATAGAATTTCCAAAAATCCTTTCTTAGTGGATGTTTACACTATATAAGGTATCTATGTGCAAAATTTCAAGTCTCTAGGTCCATTGGTTTGGGCTGTGCGTTGATATATTAGTCAGTGACTCAGTCAGGACTTTGATTTTTTTATATATATAGATTTACCATGTTATTTTAAGACCACAAAGTTCTTATAGGTTTTCCTGTAATCTACAGGTATAGAACTATTTTCTATATTTTTTTCAAAATTTTAGGCTCAGTAGTTTCGGAGATAAGGGGGGGGAATGGTAAATTTTCGTCAATTTTCTTAAATAACTTTAAAACAATATATTTTAAAATTATAAAAAAAATATATTTGAGACCCTCATAGTAAGCCCTTTCATTTGATATGTCACACGGTACAGTTTACAAAACTTTTGTTTTTTAATTTTCTTATTTTCCCCCTAAAAGTGACTCTCATATGCAAAATTCATATATTTACTTTAGCTGTACGTGTTTGGGTCATAGAAATCCATATGTGTACCAAATTTTAACTTAATCGGTCCATAAGATTCGGAGCAAATTGGCTGTGACAGACGGACAGACGGACAGACAGACAGACACACGAGTGATCCTATAAGGGTTCCGTTTTTTTCCTTTTGAGGTACGGAACCCTAAAAATAGGATGTGTCCTTCCCCAGGATGCCATCTGTAGCCTTGCCAAATTGTATCGATATCCGTGCAGTTTTGTAGATTTTAAAATAACCCCTATTTTACACCTTTTGGGGATGATTTTCCAAAAACGCTGAACCACTAAACTTATTTCATTATTTCCTACCAAAAGCATAAATTTGAATTATCATATCCCTAACTTAAGAAATGCTGGGTTTCCCATACAAACTTTCATGCCCTATATCACCCCCCGTAGCGTTATTTTTGATACAAAAAGTAGCCTAAGTCCTTCCCTAGGATACCACCTTATAGCCTTCCCAAATTTTATCAAAATCTGATCGGTGGTTTAGGCGTGAAAAGGTTACAGACGGACATAATTATTTTCGTATTTGTAATATTAGTATGGATAATTGTTATTTTCCTCGCTAGAGAGCTCCGATAAACGCGTGCGATCTCTGCTAATCATGAAGCGCGGCGTTCGACGCGCTATTTATGAACCGCCGCCCTGCATTTTAAATCTGTAATATCTTCGAAAACATTCATTTAAATTACATACTGTAAATGGCCTTATTGATCTATAGTAAATGCACAATTTATTTAAGTTACTTAATTGGATAAGGATTAATGCTGTATTGCTTAAAATCGCTTCGTAAATTAGCCATTATTTCTCGTAAAAAGAAAAGGATAAAAAATGGTTATTGTGGGTTATCCCTAAGAGATAGACATATGCCATCGCGGACTTTTTTGCAGAACTTTTTAAGGTGTACAATACTGTAGTACATTATTTTGATCTATCTCATTGGGTTCAGCCAGCGTATGCAATGTAAGCGCAAAAAAATGTGTTTATTTAAGACATCACATTAGAAACCTCTAAAATTATTAGTGTTCCTCTACTACATTATGCATGTAAACCTTCCTCTTGAATCACTCTATCTATTAAAAAAACTGCATCAAAATCCGTTACGTAGTTTTAAAGATTTAAGCATACATAGGGACTAGCGTTGCAAAACTGCGCAAGTATTCGCAAGTATTCGGAATAATTGCGAAATATTCAAAGGAATACTTCGATTTGAAGGAATACTACTAGTAAGAATGTAGTAGGTAACCTACTTTTTATTACCTATTAAGAATGAAATTATTGCCAGTAGGTGCCTAGCGTACTTGCGTAGGTCGCTTGATGAGACTCGACTCGCCGAATATATTACGCCGTGCCGTTAAATGAATTAACGCCATCTAGGGGGAAATGGTAGAATTGTAAATGAACACCTGCTCTCGTTAGTCGCTCGGCGACGCCAGCGCTCGCCTGGCATTGGCTTGATAGTAAAGTGGCACACCACCGAGCTTCGCAGCCATTCATTCATGAGTCAACGAAGTATTAGCGCTCCTGTACACGTTTTTATGGCGAATCCAATGCCGGACAAGTGGGGGTTCAAGGACAAAAATGCAGTGCGCCGACTATTCTATTGTTATCGCAAGAATCCGCAAGATGGTGCCACAGAAGCGTAGCATTAACTAGCGTGATTAGTCGTGTTAATGCGACGCTTTCTGCTGCTGCAGTGACCAAGGTTTGCTGATTAGCTTATGAATGGTGGAAGATTGATTCGTGGGTATTAATGAATGCACTATCACCAATGCGGGACATAATATATGTAATTTGCAATGAGAACTGCGCCCCCATCTAGTGGTCAATAGTCGCATTTAAAAGATAATCCAATAAGTACCCGAAGTTGGTCGGCGCGCGGTGCCAGCGGCGTTCACTTGCACACTTGCACACGTGATTTAGGAAGCTCGAGCCCGTTCATTCATAAAATCAACGAGTATTATTCGATGCCTACGTACTAGCGCGAATATTTCCGCGTAAGTAGTTATCTACTAGCGGGAATAATTCCCTGTAAGTAGTTATCTACCAGTGACTCGATAATTATTGTTTTATTTTTGTATGGTTGAGTTTAAAATGTCTATTTTGTGCGGATATTAGTGCCGATTCTCTTGTACATGGAGGGGCGCTAGGAGGGGGCAGCTTCAACGTGTTCTTTACGGTTTTTTTTTGGTACCTACATGTAGAGGTTTAGGGGTTTATGGGTTTTATAAAGGGGGGCCAAATTTTAATTATTTTTGCGATAGGACACACCGTTTTCGAGATATAAGCAAAAGAAAAAAAAATGTACTGTATTTTATATCTCGAAAATGGTGTGTTTTAGCACTTGAAGTCAAACCTTGACTTCTTTCTTGATACTTACTTTAAACTATTTTATAAACTCAGTAATCTACCTATTTACTTACCTCTCTACCACTTTCACACCTAAACCACATACAAAAACTTATTACGTAAGTACTTATATAAGTAGATGTAAAGAAATATTCGGAAGTATTGCGAAGTTTTCAAATCGAATATTACTCGGAGTCATGAATGAACGCAACATACTCGTACGACAACAACACACACGACACACACACGACGTAATGTTAGTTTGACTATTGACCGCTAGATGGCGTTAATTAACGCCATCTAGCGGTCAATAGTCAAACTTTAATAGATAAACTTGCGTGACCGCACATGTACTTAGCTCGGGGAATACTTGCGAATACTACTCAAAACTTGCGAATACTTCCGAATACTTCCGAAGGGAATACTTCGGAATATTACTCTCCGGCAACGCTAATAGGGACAGACAGACAGCGGAGCGACTTTGTTTTATAATATGTAGTGATGTGTAGGTAAGTTAAGTAGGTACCTACGTCAAGTAAGCACCTAATAGATGAACCGATAATAGCCGATATTTTATTTACTTTCAGATGCTGAGCCTAATAAAAAGTACTACAAATAAGTTCGCGAACAAAAGCTAGTGAGAATATCGTGTGCGCTACATAAACAACAATAGTTGTACCTGTGCGCCGCCAGGGCTGACTCGCGCGGCTGCGACTGTGCTGCACTCCATGTCCACACTGTTCTCCATGTACCCGCCCACTAATAATTTAAAGACATACCTATAAGAATAAATCGTGACAGCGTTGTCCTCCTAAACTTCGCAATGGATTTTGATGCGGTTTTCACCATCATCTAGAGAATTGATTCACTATTCACTATTGTGCAGCCACACTATTACCTCGTAGGTCACTAGGTACTCCAATTCGCTGTCACTGATGTGCAGCCACACTATTACCTCGTAGGTCACTAGGTACTCCAACTCGCTGTCACTATTGTGCAGCCACACTATTACCTTGTAGGTCACTAGGTACTCCAACTCGCTGTCACTGATGTGCAGCCACACTATTACCTCGTAGGTCACTAGGTACTCCAACTCGCTGTCTCGATGTGCAGCCATACTATCTATTACCTCGTAGGTCACAAGCAACGTTTTACTTACATACTTAGCTATTCCGTCACAAAGTTATCGTCTACTGAAATACCAAGTTTATCGTTGGCGAACTACAAAGATTTTTTCCTAAAAAATCTTTGTAGTTCGCCAACGAAAAGAAAAATTTGTAGAAAAAGAAATCTTTGTAGTTCGCCAACGAAAAGAAAAATTTGTAGAAAAAGAAATCTTTGTAGTTTGCCAACGAAAAGAAAAATTTGTAGAAAAAGAAATCTTTGTAGTTCGCCAACGAAAAGAAAAATTTGTAGAAAAAGAAATCTTTGTAGTTCGCCAAAGAAAGTGGACGGCTAGCGTCCACTTTCTTCCGCTTGGAAGATCTGACGTGCAAAATCTAGCAAGAGCAATCTTTGAAGAGCTGAGAATCATGGATGCGGCGCTTTATCTCCTCTGCACTCACGTCAATATTAGACAATTAAGGAATGATCCGAGCCAGCGTGGGCGCCATCGTGGGACTCACTGCCACACTGAATTGATTTCCCGCGAAACCACACCGGTTTAAATTGGTTATGAAATAATGAGCAACCTGCCTAAAGCGAACCCAAATGCGACGCCATTTGTTACGCATTCAAAATTAATTGAATTCACATTGTTACCTACTTATAATTGGAACATTCCCTCCATGACTGCTCCCGCAGCTACGGGCCGCTGGCGCGCGCAGCAGCCCTGCGGCCTGCGCGGGAGTCGATGCGCGATATGCAAATGGCCGCTACCGTATTGACCGCGCTATTGTTCGCCGCTTCTCTTTTATTTCCTGCAGCGATGCGCGCCGCGGCGGCCGCTCATACGCATGTAACTTATGGCTCCCAAACCACCCGCACAATGACCGCCGACCGTTTTGTTCATATAACTCATGTTTTTGTTTTAAATCCAAGGTATTGTCGATTGTTCACTCATACCGTACGAGGGGTATTGTAACTTCCACGCTGCTGCCGACGTCCCTTTTGTGGTGGAGCGGAGTACCTCTGACGTCATACCTACACAACAATATGGGCAGTGAGAGGATAGTACGTCCTGGTCGTAACGTAGTGCGTTGCGCTGCAGTGTCTGCAGTACGTGCGGAGCGTTATCTTAATTGGTGACCTTGTAATTTATAGCTGGTTAGTTAGGCAGAACTCCCCCTCCCCCGTCTCCGCGCACCACTCCCCGCCGGCTAACAGGTGCGGCGCGGCTGACTCCCGCGAGCTAGCCAGAGATGATGACACCGCTCATCTTGAGCTGGGAAACTGAGACAACACTTGGAAGTTGGTAGACTTAAAAAACCAGATTAAATAATTTTTAAGTAGGTACTACTTAACTGAAATAGTTTATAATTAAGCTCTATGTAAAACATTGCTGCGTTGTCGAAATCCAAGTTCTTTAAAATTGTGCTGTGGTAGTTATCCATTGGTACTATACAGGGTGTCCCGTAAATAATGGATAATCTCTTAAGGGGTCATTGTACTCATCATTATGAACAACTTTTACTATGGGACCAAACCTGAAATCGCGAAAAAAAATCAGCTGACCAGTACATTTATCTACATCAAACTCGTCAAAATGTAGGGAGCAGCCATTGATTTTTTTTTCGCGATTCCAGGTTTGGTCCCATAGTAAAAGTTGTTCATAATGATGAGTACGATGACCCCTTAAGAGATTATCCATTATTTACGGGACACCCTGTATATAGTAGTCCAGTATAGTTCTGTCATAGTTCTGACGTCATGGATCTTTGACAGTCGTTACGGGTCGTCAGAAACCTGAAAGTCTGACAACCATTCTTACCAAGGGGTATCGTATTACCCAGTCACTGGGTTGCGGAGGTCAGATAGGCAGTGGCTCCATGTAAAATACTGGTATTCAGCTGCATCCAGTTAGAAGCCGACCCCAATATAGTTGGGAAAAGGCTAGGCAGATTGGTACCATACCTAGTCCACTAAACTGCCGAACTGGTCCAAAAGTTTTCCAAGTGATCAACATCCGCAAGCTGCCAGCAACCACGCCACCGGCCCCGGCCGCGCCGCGGAGCGACATCAGCCGCTCTATATGAATGTGCTCAGCTGTAATGTAATCACAGATCAAGATGAGCAATACGTAAGACAACATTGATTTACTGGATCCCGCTTAATCATAACTGCTACATATTGTGCATGTATGTAATACATGTAGTTACCTGCATGACGGATGTGTGTAGGGAGCCGGGGATTACCTAGGTCGGATCATTGTGTAGCACAAGTTATTGCCGAATGATTACGTTGTAAACCTGCCAAGCGTTAGTACTCATATCTGCGCGACACACGAGACTTCTGCAGGATAAGTAAGTAGTTTAGCAGATGTATCGGATACGCCAGGATTGCTCTGGAGAGAAGTTAAGGGGGCAGAGGGCTAAAGCTATGCCACAGTTAGACACGCAGGGTATGTAAATGAGATGCAAATGCAGGTTGAGTGTGGAAAGAATGTAGGTATTTCTAAAAATCGGTTCCTGCAATAATAGTTTCTGCTGCAATATTAAATACTTAATGGGTACATATAAGAAGAACATAATAAAAATACCCTGCGTGCGTTTCATCACATGAGTAGGTATGCTGCGAGTATTCAACTACACCTCGCTCTATTCGCTCACAAGAGCAAGCTTTTCTTTCAGTCAATCACAGTCTTAAAAACATTGGTGCTTATCATCCGCAGACTTGTTCTTTATACAGGGCGAGGTACCGAGTCCCCGACTAAGAGATGTTACAGGGCGAGGTACCGAGTCCCCGACTAAGAGATGTTACAGGGCGAGGTACCGAGTCCCCGACTAAGAGATGTTACAGGGCGAGGTACCGAGTCCCCGACTAAGAGATGTTACAGGGCGAGGTACCGAGTCCCCGACTAAGAGATGTTACAGGGCGAGGTACCGAGTCCCCGACTAAGAGATGTTACAGGGCGAGGTACCGAGTCCCCGACTAAGAGATGTTACAGGGCGAGGTACCGAGTCCCCGACTAAGAGATGTTACAGGGCGAGGTACCGAGTCCCCGACTAAGAGATGTTACAGGGCGAGGTACCGAGTCCCCGACTAAGAGATGTTACAGGGCGAGGTACCGAGTCCCCGACTAAGAGATGTTACAGGGCGAGGTACCGAGTCCCCGACTAAGAGATGTTACAGGGCGAGGTACCGAGTCCCCGACTAAGAGATGTTACAGGGCGAGGTACCGAGTCCCCGACTAAGAGATGTTATAGGGCGAGGTACCGAGTCCCCGACTAAGAGATCTTACAGGGCGAGGTACCGAGTCCCCGACTAAGAGATGTTACAGGGCGAGGTACCGAGTCCCCGACTAAGAGATGTGGTGTCCTCTATTGATCCATTTCTTCAGTTCCACGTTATGAAGTGCGCGGCAGTGTGCACTGTATAAATCATGGCGGAGACGCTGCCCGCCATATATCACGCTGCGATCCTTTTATATGGAGAACTTAAAGAAATTGCTTCTGTCACATATTTCCAACAGCTTTTTTTCCTAAAACATAATTCGTTGATCTTTTGAGGTAGCGTGAGACGAGGTCGGGTCAGCTATTGTGCGGAGGGCTTTGTGTTGTGCGGCCGCCGCGGCTGCGGACAGACTGCTTGACGGAGAGTATCATTCACACTATTGTTTAGATGAAAATAATAAAAAACTAAACGATAGACTGGCGATTTCAAATGAACTGACGACAAACCATCAGTTCAGTTTACTATAGTGAATGCACGCGGAGTCACACTCCCAGATGCCCTCCACGTATCAGTCACGCTACAGAACGTGAGCTGTCCAACTGTCGATGATACCTACCTATTCGTTGTAAAACAGACGTAAATATTTAGAAGCCATGAATTTATATAATATTGTTACAAACAAATTTGATTGCATTGAACTGTCCAACATGTTGTGTTATGCGGTTCCTAGGACAGTCCATAGGCGAAAGGTGTGCGCTGGTAGATTATTTTCAGTGGGCACCTGCAAGTCCAACTCTGGTTTGCGTTCGCCTGTTCGCAGAATGGTTGATTCCTACAATAGGACTTTTGAACATATAGACATTTTTGCATGTGCTCCCTATAGGTTCAAAAGTCTTATACATAAGGAGCTTTCTTGAATTTTTAATTTTATATTTTTCTTTTTGTGCCATTTTTTTGAGTATCATGTATGTACCTACATTATTTTTACACACAATATACACTCACACAAACAAACACACAGACACACACACCCTCACACACACACACAACCCTACACATACATTACACATTATTATTTTAAACACAATACATAAAGTAGTTTAGTTAAAAAAAAAAAAAAAAAAAAAAAAAAAAAAAAAAAATGTATTTGTAACCCTAGCGATGATTATTATTTTCACTGTTTGTATTCCTGTAGTTAATCTGTGAACAGCGTTGTGGGCTGCAATATTGTCTATATGTTTTGTGTATTTCCTTTTCTATGTTTTATATTGTAGCTGTTAGTTGTTCCTTATAAATAAAATAAAATAAAATAAAATAAAATAAAACACATCAGATAACACGTGTCCCTGGCACCAGGGGCAGGTACCCGTGCCCCAGGTACCTACCGAGCTCGTGACTCGCGACAGGTAGCAACGGGACTCTGGTTCGTGTTTTTTAGTCGATCACCTGAAGGTCGCCGCTTCCCCGAATCTGCGCACCCTCCATGTGTCGATGACATAACCATTCGTTTGTGTAATAACAGTAATCTCTCAACGTTGTAAACAACGTCATTCTTGGAACCAATCTTTATAGTTTATTGCGTGTGATTCCGCTAAATATTGACATATAAATTGTGAGTGAAATGCAAGTGAGAATTGTAGTATGATAGAAACACATCCCTCTGATAACGTGCTTGACAATTAGATCCTGAGATCATCATTAACCAGCCTTTCAATGAAATACTTGCGGGCAGCACTCAGCAGAGCCGCACTGCCTCACAGAGTGGTAGGTAGGTACGAGCACGAGAAAGCCAGAGCAATTCAGCAAAAAAAAATCTCTAATAAAAACTCAGTCACACTGTAGTATGTTTTATCAATTAAAAATTTACGCAGTCTACTTTTTAAAATCGGCCAAGTGCGTGATCCGACACGCACTTGGCAGGTTTTTTTTAAAAGTAATTTTAAAAAATTAAATCGACTTCAAAGTGAAATTAACTCAAAATTATGAAATAACTTTAATTTCGGAAGTCGGTGGTAAAAAAAAATACAGATCCCAAGACACCGACTTCCGAAATTAAAGTTATGTCATAATTTTGAGTTAATTTCTTTTTAAAGTCGATTTTTTTTTTAAATTAATGAACTATGAATATGATAATAATGTGAGGTGCCACGGGACAGTGTTCCCTGTGTGGTGCAAACAGTCAGATACAAGTTGATTATCAATTTTCAACAGCCATAGACAGTGCACATTGGTCGACACGCAAGCTCAATAGTAGATAAGTAGTTATAGTCGCAATTGGGGTAATGTTTGCATGATGCGGACACGACGCTGCGGAGGGACATTCAATATACAAAATCTTAAAAAAAAACCGACTTTCAAAAAAACACTACAAACTGAAAAATAACTTTAATTTCGGAAGTCGGTGTCTTTGGATCTGTATTTTAGTTCTTGCCACCGACTTCCGAAATTAAGGTTATTTTTCACTTTGTTTTTTTTTTGGAAAAAAGTTATTTATTTTACACTTTTTACTGGCGCAACTGGGGTCACTGTAATTTATCTAAGTTTTATTAGTCTAATGTCAACTGCTCATCACCAGTTTCAAAATTTTGCTATTCCCGTTGCAGGGCCGTTAATTGTTGAGGTGTTCTCCTGATAAGTACCAGGAGAACTGGAGCTGATGGTTAAGTCACCATCAGCTCCACTTCACCATATGCATTATGACGAGCATAAATTGCTTAGCAACCATTATTAAAGTACCTAATCGAATCGCAACCCGTGATATATGTACTTATTATTGAGTAGTTCCGGTGGCCATCTGTAATCTTCATCTTCAGTTCAATTTCATCACAAGGTGTTTTATGAGAGCAAATGCACGAGTTTACTATAAAAAATACCCAAATCGCTATTTATTTTATTTATTTTTTTATTTTGATTTACACGGCTTACGAAACCAATTACATAAATCAACGTATAGAAGTATAAACATAAAACATAAACAAATAACAAAAATTAAATACAATTCTGCTCACAATAATTTAGGCACATAACCATTAAATTGGTGAATTCATTAGCGAACAGATCGCAGTCCGGGTTGGCTTCCACGAGCTTATCTAGTGCGGTCAGCACGCGCGGTGCGGGAGACGCAGCACGGGCTGCAGGCCGACACGAAGGCACGCTTAGCAGTCGATGTTTTCTGCTACGAAGATAATTATTCGGTGTGTGGAGTCGAATCAGCTCATTATGGATGTCAGGAGCATCCGTCATACCTTTCCATACTTTGAGCATAACGCCTACCTGGTCACATGCCCTTCTGGTCTCCAGCATATGATATCCCAGACATCCTAAAAGGAACTTGGTAGGATAGAGGTAGGGATAGTAACCGAGAGTTCTTCTGTAAAGAAAACGCAGGAATGCTTTTTGCACTTTTTCTAGAACAAGTGCATACTTTGCTTCGTGCGGATTCCATACAGAAGAACTAATTTCTAGCTTGGTTCGGACAAGTGTGCTGTATAGGAGCCTTACATGTTCATTGCGAAAATCACGGGCATTCCGGAGAACAAACCCTAGCCTTTTAAAAGATTCTTTGGCAACTGTAGAAATGTGATCGTGAAAAGTAAGCTTCTGGTCAAATGTGACACCCAAATCCTTCATGTTGGTTGATCTAGTTATTCTAGTACCATTTATTTTGTATTCGCAAATTAATTGGGTTCGCATTCGACCAAAGGTCATTACATTGGAAGAATTGAACTCCATTTTATTTTGAAGACCCCATTCATATATGGCATTTATATCATTTTGCATAGCCTCGCAATCCGATACGGTGTTGACAGCACTATAAAGTTTGAGGTCATCTACGTAAAGGAGACACTCTGCAAATTTTGCTACAGATGGTAAATCATTTATCATGAGTAGAAATAGTAGAGGCCCGAGTATTGAGCCTTGACTTACACCAGAGCGTGTATGATAGGGACGAGATACGTAGATACCCAGCCTTACAAATTGCTGGCGGTCACGGAGATAGTCAGCTAAAGGTGTGCCTATAATATTTGAAGATTTCCGTCGCTTTCTCCAGGATCCCATCATCAGATCCTGACCTGATGACAATGGGAATTAACTAAGACGTATACCCTTTGAAACAAAAAAAGAATTTTCCAAATCGGTTCAGCCGTCTTCGAGTAATTGGGGAACATACTTACCTACATAAAAAAAAGATTCTGACGAATTGAGAACCTTCTCCTTTTTTGAAGTCAGTTAAAAATGACGTCATAAGTATCGCCCTCCGGAACACTGGAGCGTGGTAATGGAGTGTCCGAGTAGTGGTGCGGTAGGTACCTTGGCGACTGATTTGACAAACAAGAATAACAATGAGAGGGGAGGCTGCGTTGACCGCGTCAGCGCATCTACAACGCAAAGCAGATCTAATATTGATGAGATGTGAAACACTGTGCCCTGCCTCCCTCACTCCCGCGGCACGCCAACGGTATTCTTATTCTTACCGGTATTCCTACTCTAACACCTACTGCAGCAGGACATGTACTCAACACCTCAACACACAGGTACAAAATATTGTAATGAAATGAACCAACGCTCGTGTAAAAAATTCTATGCAGTTAATAGATCGACGATTGTCAAGAACAGTTAAAGCTGATTATGTATCCTGTGCCTAAACCAAATTCCAAAATACATAGAAATATATACATGTCGGGAACTTCAGGATTTATTCAGTTAGATTCAAAGACCATGTGGACAGGAGATGGGTTTCGTGCTATGAAAACACATTGGGTGCCTATACTCGGTGACTATTAAAATCACAATCTAACACAATCACTTCAAATTAAAATTAACACAACTACTGGGCACAACGAATCGAATACAGTTCCGTGGCGCAGTAAACCCGACGCGATCAGACACCAGACTGTCCTCCTCGCCATGAGTTCAAAACATCACGACTCTGTAGAAGCGCGCTGTTGGTGTGGGTAGATCACGTGATGTCGCCAGTGGCGCGCTTGCGACTCGTTTCCTGACTACTGTACTATTGACCGGATCCGACATACATGTTATAGAAGAGTTGTATGACGCGGAGGACTGAGGTTACTTGACATAATTATGATAACACACAACTGCGCGTGTTTTCCCAAAGGGTTGGGTAGAGGTGTGCTGACTAACTGAGACTCTAGTCATTCTAGTCTAGCACCAGACTTAGTGATAATATATATAACCTATGTTAGACACGCACCCACACCGCAGTGAGTGCGGGGTGTTGGGATCGTGCTAGCTCACCACACTGCACACTATTCACTAATAAGTGGGTTACTAAGTGATAATATACAGGGTGGCCGGAACATTGACGTCCAAAAATAAAATTTCGGTCCCTCGTATCGTGGGGTATTCGAATCACCCCCATGTATGTTCCGCGACTTTTCATAGTTTTCGAGTTATGAATTTTTTTCTGAATGTTTGAAAATTTTCGACCTGACCAACCTAAAAAAATTCTAAAAAAAAAAGTAGAGGGTTTTATCGAGTTTCTTTTTTTGCAACTGAATTTTCATAAGTAGTACTTTTATGCATAAAATAATCAGCTTCGTAACTGTGATGAAAGTTATGAAAATGTTGATCTAAAGTGAAAAATTTACGTTCGGTAAATTATGACTCAAATTTTCAACTTTAAATTAAAAATCTTAACAGGTGACTTCATAATTCCTAAGTAGGCTTCAAGAATGCGCCAGACTCTCAGCTTTCATAATCATAAAAAAATGAAGTACTTAATAGGGCTACTTTGTTTAAAATCGGCCTTCAAAGACAGCGAGGTGGAAAAATTCTTAAAATTACCCATCTGAGTAATTATTTTTTTTTGGCTATTTTCTCGTTCCTAAGGTTAATTAATGATAAGAATACTGAAAACTAACCACATTATATTCAATATTCATAATTACCACACGTGGGCGAATGAAAATCCACTCGAAGTGAGAGCTTCGACATTTCAACATCGCTTCAGCGTTAACTTGTGGTCTGGTATCCTCAATGGCGAACTAATTGGTCCGTTTGAACTGCCGTCCAGACTTGATGGAGAAACATACAAAAACTTTTTGGAAAATGAACTTCCATTGTTGCTGGCAGATGTGAATCTCGAACTCAGACGAACCATGGTGTTGCAAAATGACGGCGCCCCGTGTCACTATGCAACCCAGGTCCGAAATTACTTAGATGAAACATACCCCAACAGATGGATCGGACGCAGCGGACCAATTAGGTGGCCTCCACGCTCACCTGATCTCAACCCCATCGATTTCTTTATTTGGGGCTATTACAAGGAAATAGCATACGCCCGAGACTGTTCAAGTGAACAAGAGCTGAGGCAGTTGATTGCAGAAGCTGAACGTGTTGTGAGAGAGAACAGAGACGCTTTTAGACGATTGCCAGACAATTTCTTACGTAGGTGTAGAATGTGTATTGCTGCTGGTGGTGGCCACTTTGAAAACCTTTTGTAAATGTTAAAAATAAATTAAGTACTTTTTTCACATTATCATCTGTGTTTTATTCAAAACCACTTTTTACGTAAAACTTTTCTTACCCAACTCTGAAACTATTTGTTGGTTAGTTTTCAGTATTCTTATCATTAATTAACCTTAGGAACGAGAAAATAGCCAAAAAAAAAAAATTACTCAGATGGGTAATTTTAAGAATTTTTCCACCTTGCTGTCTTTGAAGGCCGATTTTAAACAAAGTAGCCCTATTAAGTACTTCATTTTTTTTATGATTATGAAAGCTGAGAGTCTGGCGCATTCTTGAAGCCTACTTAGGAATTATGAAGTCACCTGTTAAGATTTTTAATTTAAAGTTGAAAATTTGAGTCATAATTTACCGAACGTAAATTTTTCACTTTACATCAACATTTTCATAACTTTCATCACAGTTACGAAGCTGATTATTTTATGCATAAAAGTACTACTTATGAAAATTCAGTTGCAAAAAAAGAAACTCGATAAAACCCTCTACTTTTTTTTTAGAATTTTTTTAGGTTGGTCAGGTCGAAAATTTTCAAACATTCAGAAAAAAATTCATAACTCGAAAACTATGAAAAGTCGCGGAACATACATGGGGGTGATTCGAATACCCCACGATACGAGGGACCGAAATTTTATTTTTGGACGTCAACGTTCCGGCCACCCTGTATATAACCTATGTTAGACACGCACCCACACCGCAGTGGTGCGGGGTGTTGGGATCGTGCTAGCTCACCACACTGCACACTATTCACTAATAAGTGGGTTACTAAGTGATAATATATATAACCTATGTTAGACACGCACCCACACCGCAGTGGTGCGGGGTGTTGGGATCGTGCTAGCTCACCACACTGCACACTATTCACTAATAAGTGGGTTACTTAGTGATAATATATATAACCTATGTTAGACACGCACCCACACCGCAGTGAGTGCGGGGTGTTGGGATCGTGCTAGCTCACCACACTGCACACTATTCACTAATAAGTGGGTTACTAAGTGATAATATATATAACCTATGTTAGACACGCACCCACACCGCAGTGAGTGCGGGGTGTTGGGATCGTGCTAGCTCACCACACTGCACACTATTCACTAATAAGTGGGTTACTAAGTGATAATATATATAACCTATGTTAGACACGCACCCACACCGCAGTGGTGCGGGGTGTTGGGATCGTGCTAGCTCACCACACTGCACACTATTCACTAATAAGTGGGTTACTAAGTGATAATATATATAACCTATGTTAGACACGCACCCACACCGCAGTGGTGCGGGGTGTTGGGATCGTGCTAGCTCACCACACTGCACACTATTCACTAATAAGTGGGTTACTAAGTGATAATATATATAACCTATGTTAGACACGCACCCACACCGCAGTGGTGCGGGGTGTTGGGATCGTGCTAGCTCACCACACTGCACACTATTCACTAATAAGTGGGTTACTAAGTGATAATATATATAACCTATGTTAGACACGCACCCACACCGCAGTGGTGCGGGGTGTTGGGATCGTGCTAGCTCACCACACTGCACACTATTCACTAATAAGTGGGTTACTAAGACGCCAGTGCTTACAATGCTTAGCCGTGTTTCTGTTCCAGGATGACCTCAGATCGTGCTAGCTCACCACACTGCACACTATTCACTAATAAGTGGGTTACTAAGACGCCAGTGCTTACAATGCTTAGCCGTGTTTCTGTTCCAGGATGACCTCAGATCGTGCTAGCTCACCACACTGCACACTATTCACTAATAAGTGGGTTACTAAGACGCCAGTGCTTACAATGCTTAGCCGTGTTTCTGTTCCAGGATGACCTCAGATCGTGCTAGCTCACCACACTGCACACTATTCACTAATAAGTGGGTTACTAAGACGCCAGTGCTTACAATGCTTAGCCGTGTTTCTGTTCCAGGATGACCTCAGATCGTGCTAGCTCACCACACTGCACACTATTCACTAATAAGTGGGTTACTAAGACGCCAGTGCTTACAATGCTTAGCCGTGTTTCTGTTCCAGGATGACCTCAGATCCAATCTCAATACAAACAGAGTCTGAGTCAGTCGTGCCGGTCCTACAGATTGCTGTTTCTTCTAACTAATTAACACCGTGAATTTATTTCCAACACCTTTCTAACATGGTGTCGTACCCGTGTCCACATAAATCATAGGAACAATGTTTAGAGCCGGAGCAGCGCGGCGTGTGGTGTCCGTGGAGAATGGAGCAAAGGGTTCCTGCGACGCGATATGATTTAGGAGGACAGACAAAGACACAGGTGCACGTCTCTATGAGCCGAGACCGTTTCTACAGACCTGATAACATCGGCGGGGTGTTGCTGTTCGATGTCTATAAACCCGTGTGTGTCGGTGTGAGTGGCGGCCAATACGCCGTGTGCGCCGGTGTGAGTGGCGGCCGCTGCGCAGATTTATTGCATACGTGCGGACTGCGACACTCACGGACCACGAACTCTCTGTTGATTTACTATAAGTGACGATACCGAACTCTACAGTTTGGCGCGAGTTGGAACTTTTTGATGATCCTAGGTGAGCTAGGTGTGTCTCTTAATTATAACAAGCCATCATAATTTAGCACCTAAACTCACCGTCATTAACAGTGTGGAAATGTCCGACATTGCAGGACTAGAAAGCGTACCTATGGGTGAACCATTTCATACTTTTTTTAAATAATTTCCTGCTTTTAGTTGTGAATGTTGTGATGCTTTGTCCAGCTCTGTCTTTTGGGACTAATTGGGAGTCAATGAGTTATTCGTACCGTATACAAGCCGTATACATTTTGATACAAGTGGAGAATGTTTGTTATTGCATTGGAGGCGGAATTAACACCAGAGACATAGGCGAGGTTGTTTTGAGCCGAGAACTGTAATAAAAAATGTCCAAGTCTATCAAACAACGTTTTTCAATACACTTTTGAAGAAATAAAATCAAGAAAAATATTTTTGTCATGAATTATTAGATTTAAATTTGCTTTTTAGGGTTCCGTACCAAAATGGTAAAAAAGGAACCCTTATGATGTGACTCAGTCTGTCTGTCTGTCTGTCTGTCACTGTCTAACTTGAAATTTGGAATAGTTTTAGATGACATTTACCCAACTATTTTGCAAATAAGAAAGAATTAAAAATATTTATGTTTTTTTTATAACAGGGACTGAAAGGGGAAAATTCAAAATGTATACTAGGGCATGTGGGGTATCATATGAAAGAACGCTGTTTTCACATTCTCAAACATTTTTTTAATTTTTTTAGGCTGCATAGTTTTCGACTTTTGATGAAAAATGTAAAAAAAATACCGTTCCCCCCCCCTTATCTCCGAAGTTTGCAAAGATAAAAATCTGAAATTATTCTATGTGATAGAAGTTTATGTAAAGATTACAGGAAAAATAAAACGATGTCTCTAAATAAAACTTTTTCAGAAATCGGAACGGAACCCTCGGTGCGCGAGTCCGACTCGCTCTTGACCGGTTTTATTCCCACACACGTGTGGAAAATGAAAATTCGCACGCAGGTGAAATACATTGCATTGTGAACCTAATCGTAGTGCGATATGAACCAGTTTTTGAGGAAGTGTATTGAAAAATATTATGTAGAACCAATAATGTAAGCAAAAATATTATATGAAAATACATACTTAAATCGAAATAAATGTAGCTTATAGGCGGGTTTAACCTATTAAATTAAATGTTTGATTTTAGTGAAATTGAGAGAGAAAATTGTGTGCTGCGAGGCGAGTCTAACGAGTGGTAAGTGTGTCGCGTGTGTGTGTGACGTGGAGGGCGCACTCTCGCGCCTCGCCGCGTTTTAATTACATCTCACCGCGCCGCCCGCGCCGCCCGCGCCGGCCATTGTCGCGCGTCAAGGGTTATCTCTCAATTATCTGCAATCACGTGTGCGTACACATCACACAAAACATTTTTATAAGCTTCCGATGTTTCCCCGGTGTGACGGAGCGGGCAGATTTAATATGCAAATTAGGAGTCGTTCCGAGAGCCCTCTTTACAAGTAGATAAGAAAGTAATTATGTTCGCATAGTGTTTGAATTGAGTGAGTTGAGTTGTATTTGCAATTCGATAATATATTTTATAACTAGCTGTTGGCCGCGACGTCGTCTGCGATCCAGGATGAAAAGTAGCCTATGTCCTTCTCCAAGTCTAGCCATATGCCAAATTTCATCCAAATCCTATATCAGCCGTTTTAGCGTGATAGCGTAACAAACTCTTTTCGCATTTAAACATTAGTTAGGAAGTTAGGATTAAGATTATTTAAGATGTCAGCACTATCAGAACTGGAAATCAGTTCAGAGATTCAATTTATACAACGTGCCGCTGCAATGACGATATTAATTTGACACGCGTATACGGTTCCACATTTTCGTTTTATAAAGATACAAGCTGCGCCCCGCGGTTTCACCCGCGTAGACCGGAATAAAAAGTAGCCTATGTGTTAATCCAGGGCATAACCTATCTACATAGGTACCAAATTTCATCACACTCAAAACTTTTGCCTTTACCTATAATATTAGTATGATTTTAATTTCATTACTTAAACGTTATTATTTATTGATTTATTTACAATTGTATAAAATAGCATATTGGAGCAACCCGTACCGCAGAGATGAAATTAAAACCAACGAGAAAAAAACAGCTTCACCACTCGAGTTTTTTTCTGGGGGTTTTGCCAAACAATCATTCATAAAGCTACTTACTGCTGTGAACCAGAACAATATACAAACGATGAACTAAAAAAGGTGTCAGTCAACAGCCTCTTACCAGCTAGCACAGCACAATAGCTTCATGAATGAGTCATTTGCATAGAGTGATCCTAATTTTAATTATTACTTACTTAATTTTTCAGTTTGTTTGTAGTTTTTTTTTTCAGTTTACGATTTATTTTATCTTATTATAATTTGTATGATTACTGACCACTAGCCCTACCTGTGTCTTTAATTAATGTCTCCTTTACGGCGGCACGTTGTATATACCTACCTACTTTATTGTACACCAGAAAATAAATTGAACACCACAAAACATACAATGGGCGGCCTTATCGCATTCTGCAATCTCTTCCAGGCAACCTTGGAATGGACAGTGATGGCGTGGACATAAAAAAGTTTAGAGAGAGAGAGATTATAACTAGAAGAACTTTTCATAGGTACTTACAATTACTAACTTAGTACCTACACGAAAATTTCAAGGGAAAAACAAAGAATTTCTAATAAAATAGTAATAATTTATATTTGAAAACGCAAATCCATAAGCCTTGATTACATAATAAAAAGTTAGGGGCAACATGTGAGACAGGCTGGAAGCAATAACTGTCTGATGGAGTAGGAGGCGCGTGTCCGCAGTAGGAGGCGCGGTCCGCGCGGGCTCGGCTAATGTATTCGCGAAATAGTTTAATTTAGCTGCGACATCTATCGGGCTTGTTTGTCGGGCGACAGTTTTCATTAGAGCGGTTGATCCGGGCTTATTGCTGGCCGGGATTACCCCGACCCGCGCCCCACCGCCCCGCATCCCGCGCCTGCCCGCTACGGACAAATTAAAAACTTAGACGATTGGCCGTGTCAGCACTACGTTATTAAGTTGCGTTCTGATTTGTATAATTTGCGCTGTCCTTCGGCTATCCTATATTAACTACTACTTAATACAGAATTTTGTACTTAAAGTGGACTACGATAGTCAGATCAATTTAAGACTTAATTTTAAAAGCATAGGCTGGTATACGCAGCAGGAATTGGACACGTCCTCTCACTCACTTAAAAGTACCTTTTACCAAAGCTAGTAGTGACTAGTCTGAAGCCATACAGTCGTGACTAGCCCGAAAATAGTTACATAGAATCAAGTCCGATGCTCTTCAAAACTAGTCCGAAGCTAGTCCGTTTATAGTATTTATGTGTGCAAGCTTTCGCCAATGTTTGAGTGTTATCGGTACACACTAAGTACCGTGTATTAACTACAGTGTGTAACGATAACACTCAAACATTGGCGAAAGCTTGCACACATCCATACTAATATTATAAATTCGAAAGTAACTCTGTCTGTCTGTCTGTCTGTCTGTCTGTCTGTCTGTCTGTCTGTCTGTGTGTTACCTTTTCACGCCTAAACCACTGAACGGATTTCGATAAAATTTGGCAAGGCTATAGATAGTATCCTGGGGACGGACATAGGCTACTTTTTTTTTCAAAAATAATCCTACAGGGGGTGATATAGGGGATGAAAGTTTGTATGGGGAAACTCAGTATTTCTTAAGTTAGGAATGTGAAAATTCAAATTTATGCTTTTGGTAGGAAATAAAGAAATATGCGACTAAGCGTTTTTGAAAAATCATCGCTTATTGGGGTAATTTTACCCCAATAAGGGGCTGATTTTTAAATTCACAGAAGTGCACGGATTTGGATAAAGTTTGGCAAGGCTATAGATAGCATCCTGGGGAAGAACATAGGCTACTTTTTGTCTTAAAAAATAACCCTACAGGGTGTGACCGTGTGATATAGGGGATGAAAGTTTGTATGCGAAACCCAACATTTCTACCTACCTACAATATGGGTTGATTTTAAAATTCACAAATAATATTAAAATGTTTGTGTACCTACCTCTTTTAAAGAGATTTAAGGGATTGGAAATGTAGTCATAGTTCGTATCTTGACTTCTTGAGGTAACATTTAGTCTTTATTTCATTCGAAGCTTTACGACGAATGGATTTTCATACGGTTTTCACCAATGGACGGAGTGATTCAGTGTATAATTCATTATGATTTTTTTTGTAAGTAAATTGGCTGAAATATGACGATGATTGTTGAAGATGTCGGAAAAAATCATGCCGACTGGGAGCTCCACCATACACGGCAACGATATACCGTAGCGATTTGAGTTTGCATAGTTATATCGGACGGCCCTATGAACGTTCCCATGGAATATTTTCCGACATAAACGCGGGCGAAGCCGCGGGCAAAAGCTAGTACAACTATAAACGGATTAGTATCGGACTAGTTTTGAAGAACATCGGACTTGTTTCCAATAGCTGCGGACTAGTCATTCATAACTAGCATCGGACTAGTTTCGAAGAACATCAGACTTGTTTCCAGTAGTTGCGCACTAGTCATAGCTAGCATCGAACTAGTTTTGAAGAGCATCAGAGTTGTTTCCACTAGCTGCGGACTACTCAAAACAAGCATCGGACTAGTTTTAAAGAGCATCAGAGTTGTTTCCACTAGCTACGGACTAGTCATAACTAGCATCGGACTAGTTTTGAAGAGCATCAGAGTTGTTTCCACTAGCTGCGGACTAGTCAAAACAAGCATCGGACTAGTTTTGAAGAGCATCAGAGTTGTTTCCACTAGCTGTGGACTAGTCATAACTAGCATCGGACTAGTTTTGAAGAGCATCAAAGTTGTTTCCACTAGCTGCGGACTAGTCATAACTGTTATTACGTACTATCTCAGCAGAGCTTTAGCTATCAGCGAAGCTAATATAAAATAAGGTGTGGTCGTGCAGAGTCGCTACACTCGCTACGGGCTTTAGGAGGTGGCATGCGGTGGAATTAAAACACCAAATCTTGAGTAACTATTCGTGTATTCCTTGAACATCAAGTAGTCATGAATAGTCTAGTCAGAACTATTCTAAATGGAATATCAAACATATGAAAAACGAGACACATAGGAAAAAGCGTGTCCTCACCATGATGACGTTTTGACAAGAGAAGGAATGAAACAATTGTCTTTGCATAGAGTGCAAACTATCGTCTATGATCTATGAATTACTTACTAATAATTAAAGCGTAGGTACTATGTCATATGTTTCATCAATAACAAGCATCGGACTAGTTTTGAAGAGCATCAGACTTGTTTCCAGTAGCTGCGAACTAGTCATAACTAGCATCGGACTAGTTTTGTAGAGCACGATGCACACATATACTATAAACGGTTAGGAGGAATTGTGGGGCGCGTCTTGTGTATTGCACTATATAAAGTACCTACTTACAACGAATCTTCAGTGGTTTTTGTAAGTTCAGTAGTTTCGAGTCTGCAATGATGAGTCAGTCTGTCACCTTCATACTTCGCTGTTAGGTATCGAATTACGTAGAAGGTTAGATGATGTTTTTCCTGAGTCAGTCGAGGTGATGAATTAAACATTTCACTATACCTACTCTGTCAGTAAAAAAAACCGGCCAAGTGCGAGTCGGACTCGCACACGAAGGGTTCCGTACCATATGCGTTTAACAATCGCAAAGATATCTTTGTATTTCATAATGATACTGTGAATTACAAGGTTGTTTTTTGCAGTTGCAGAAAATCGCCCATATTGAAACAAAATACCTTTGAATCGCCGTTTTTAGTATTTGTTGATTATATACAGTATAATAATATGATACATGACATGACATTACAGAAGTTTCAAATTCCTAATTTGTTGAATTGTTGCGATAGAGCTCGTACTAAAATGGTCTAAAATTGACAAACTTACCCTCCCTATTTCTTAATTTTATAAGATAAAAAAAAAAATTGTACTCTACTCGATGAGTTCTAGACAATAACACCCCACATGCTAGGTTAACATTTGTTTTTCAATACACTTCCTCGAAAACTGGTTCATATCGCACTACGATTAGGTTCACAATGCAATGTATGTCGCACGCGTGCGATTTTTCATTTTCCCACCCGTGTGCGGGAATAAAAATTGCCACAGATAACTTATACCTATACTTAGTCCAAATTGGTTCAATGCCTCTATTCACAACTCTCTATTCGGAGGTGAAGTTTTTTTTAATTTCGGCAAAGAGATAGGTATGCATCTTTACGGCGTTAATATTTTTTGAATATTTAAATAATGTTTATAAATAGAATATCATAAAAAAACTATGATTATTACAATAAAAAAACGTTTATGAACAAATTAACATTTATTTGTGTTCTAAACTCAAAAATATTTGAATTTTCTATTTTTCATATTAGGCTGTTTATCGGCTTATACCGTATACCTTTGATCTCCTTCAACCTGGCGAAAGCAAAGCACGGAAAAAAAAGAAAATTTAAATCATAGTTTCCTAATAAGTAATTCATGAGATTCATGACAAACATATTTTCCGTTATTTTATTTTATTTCCTCAAAAGTGTATTGAAAAACGTCGTTTGATACTCGTGGACATTTGCTTGCAGTTCTCGGCTCAAAAACAACCTCGCCTACGGCTCGGGTGTTAACTCCGCCTCGAATGCAATAACAAACGTTCTCCACTTGTAACAAGTTTTCACGTCCACAGTAAAAATCACGTAAAAATCGTTTGGGATGTTTCCATAATTTGACTCAATGATTATTTAAACCAATTTTCGAGTTAATCAAGCCCCCCCTAAAATTGAATACCCCTTTTTACCCCTTAGGGGTAGTTTTTTGGAAAACCCTGATTCGTGTTAGTCTTCATTTTTGATCTCAAGTATAAATAAAAACTGAGTTTTGAGTTAATCCGACCGCGCGTTAAGATTCCTCCATACAAACTTTGAAACCCCCCCCCCCCCCCAACCCTCCTTAGGGGATAGTTTAGGAAAACTAAAAAGGTTAAACTTTATAATTTGTTCAGATAAATATTCGTGCTAAGTTTCAAGTATATTAAACTCAAGGGCTAAGATTTTTCATACAAACTTTCATCCCCTATTTTATCCCCTTAGGTATGAAATTTACAAAAATCCTTTCTTGGTAGATGTTTACACTGTATAAGGTATTTATGTGCAAAATTTCAAGTCTCTAGGTCCAGCGATTTGGGCTGTGCATTTATATTTAGTCAGTGACTCAGTCAGGACTTTGAATTTTTTATTTATTTTATTTTATTTAACATGTTATTTTAAGACCATAGACTTCTTATAGGTTTTCCTGCAATCTATAAGTAAAGAACTATTTTCTGTATTTTTTTCAAAATTTTTGGCTCAGTAGTTTCAGAGATAAGGGGGGGGGGGGAATGGTAAATTTTCGTCTAATTTCTTAAATAACTTCAAAACAATTTATTTTAAAATTATAAAAAAATATGTTTGAGACTCTCACAGTAAGCCCTTTCATTTGATATGTCACACGGTACAATTTGCAAAACTTTTTTTAAAATTTTACTTATTGTCCCCCAAAAAGGTACCCCCATATTCAAAATTCATTCATTTACGTTACACGTCCGTGTTTGAGTCACCAACATTCATATGTGTACCAAATTTCAACTTAATCAGTTCATTACATTCGGAGCAAATTGGCTGTGAGACAGAACAGACAGACACACGAGTCATCCTATAAGGGTTCCGTTTTTTCCTTTTGAGTTTCGGAAACCTAAAAACAGGTTGTTTACCATTGATATAAAACGCAGTAATATATAAGTCAATGTTGTTTACAAACTTTTGATATCAATAGGTCCTATACCGTTTGTCAGGGTAACTGTAATTTGAGAATCAAAGAATAGGTAAACAAATCCACACCGATACGGGGTGTATTGATGTGTGGATTTGTTTACCTCCCTTTTGGCACCAATCAATGCGCTCTTTATAAATATTGACGTGTGACGGATCATTAGGGCATCGGTTTAATGGCATTAGTGCTGCCCTTTGATCGCGGCCGCGCGCCCGCGGAGACATTGTGCCGGTCCCGCACTGCCGCCACGCCACGCGGCGCCGGGTCACGCTTACAACACTAAACATTATGCCAGTAGAACTACAACTTGTGAGTGCCAAACAACAACGAGCAGATCGATTGTTGTTGTAGCGCTTCTTTCGTGTACGTGGCTTCTGTGTCTCGATACACGTACACACGATCAGAACTGAACGGGACACTGGGGGGAGAGTTTCTGCTACCTGTGATAGTAGTGAACTCAAGCTTACATACAGGGGATACACTGCTTTAGCATTATTTTACCTAGTTCACTAATTCTACACTTACCTAGTTCGTTGTGGGCCTTCTGCTCCCCGGTGTGTGACGTGGATACGTGGTGTTTGTTTACTCTGTGCAATATTGTGGACAAACAATCGCTGCGCCGGCGCCGCCACGCGCCTGCACGCAACCAGCGCGACCCCCCCGTGCACACACCGACCATTCAATACTGTTTATTGGAAATATTTCACTCAAAACTCTTTATTAAACTCGTGCTTAATTCGTAGCGGTGTGTCGGAGCTTGTAGATTGTTTGTTGGTCTTTGTCTCAAGAACTGTATTGTTCAGCCCTTGTGTTGTAACGTCTGTATTGTACGGGGTAGGTACTCATATCGACGCTTACAATATTGCTGTCTAGATAATCATAGTTGATGTATTCGTTAGTAGTTGCATACTGTGCTCCACTGCGGCGCAGCGCGGCGTAGCAAGTGCTACGAACAGTCTACGCCGATGGTTTCCGTAATAAAAATTCCGAGTTTATATTAAACTAGCTTCTGCCCGCGACTTCGTCCGCGTTAAATTTCTTGTACCCCCCATCCACCAACCCCGACGCATCGCATCGCAATGCCTGCCCGTGCTATTACTTCGCGCTCGGCTCCTAAGGGCTCTAGCGTGATGTTAAATAGACTATATCCTTCCGCAGCGCCTGCATGCGCTATTCCTTCGCGCTCGGCTCCTAAGGGCCCTAGCGTGATGTTAAATATACCATATCCTTCCCCATCGGCTGCCCGCGCTATTACTTCGCGCTCGGCTCCTAAGGGCCCTAGCGTGATGTTAAATATCCTATATCCTTCCGCACGGCCTACCCGCACTATTACTTCGCGCTCGGCTCCTAAGGGCCCTAGCGTGATGTTAAATAGCCTATATCCTTCCGCATCGCCTGCCCGCGCTATTACTTCGCGCTCGGCTCCTAAGGGCCCTAGCTTGATGTCAAATAGCCTATATCCTTCTCCATCGCCTGCCCGCGCTGTCACTTCGCGCTCGGCTTAGGAGCCGAGCCCCTAGGGCCCTAGCGTGATTTTAAATAGCCTATATCCTTCCGCATCGCCTGCCCACGCTATTACTTCGCGCTCGGCTCATAAGGGTCTTAGCGTGATGTTAAATAGCCTATATCCTTCCGCATCGCCTGCCCGCGCTATTACTTCGCGCTCGGCTCCTAAGGGCCCTAGCGTGATGTTAAATAGCCTATAGCCCTCCTCAAGAACTGGGTTATACAATGCAAAAAGATTTTTTCAAATCCGACTGTAGTTCCAGAGATAGCGCGTTCAAACAAACTAACAAAAAAAAACCGGTCAAGAGCGAGTCGGACTCGCGCACCGAGGGTTCCGTTCCGATTTCTGAAAAAGTGCGCTATTTAGAGACATCGTTTTTTTTTTTCCTGTTATCTTTACATAAACTTGCATCACATAGAATAATTTCAGATTTTTCTCTTTGCAAACTTCGGAGATAAGGGCGGGGAAACGGTATTTTTTTTTTACATTTTTCATCAAAAGTCGAACACTGTGCGGCCTAAAAAAAATAAAAATATGTTTGAGAATGCGCAAACAGCGCTCTTTCATATGATACCCGCATGACCTAGTAGCCCAACTTTGAATTTTTAAGACCCCTTTCAGCCCATGTTGCAAAAAAATACATATCGTTTTATTTCTTTCTTATTCGCAAAATAGTTGGGTAAATATTATCTAAAACTGTTCCAAATTTCAAGTTGATAACATTAGTAGTTCTTGAGATATCCAGCTGTGACAGACAGACAGACAGACTGAGTCACACCATAAGGGTTCCTTTTTTACCATTTTGGTACGGAACCCTAAAAACAAACTCTTCCGCTGTATTCCACCGACATTTTGCACAACGCCATCTATGGGTAAATTGATAAAACGTCCGCTCTAAACATGTCTTGCTCAAGAGGAACCGGTATGAATTAAAGTTATTTTGCGTTTTAGTAATTTTATATTATCTCCGAAACTGTATGAACAATTGCCATACTGTAAAGGCCAAATCTTATCTCCATGATGTCCTTGTGATCATAAAATATCTTATTTTGATAAGGATTAATGCTTTGTTGTTTAAATAGTCATCCAAACGTAAGTATGTCTAAAAAATACTTTTTTAAAACAATAAAAGATGTATAAAAGATAAAATATAAAAGATAGAAATATGGTGTCGCGGACTTTTTTGTAGAATTATTTAAGACGGACCAGACTGCCATACATTGTTATCAATTATAAACAACCGTTTAGGCAGCACATGCAAAAAAGTCTGTTTAAAGAGGTATTTCTTTCCGACTTGTTAGACAAAACTTGTGATAGCTCGGCTAATATGCATGATATAAATATAATTTATAGCCTATAGCACTCAGGAATAATGTAGCTTTCTACCAGTGAAAAAATTTTTAGAATTGGATCATTAGTTCCGGAGATTACCCCCTACATACAAACTTACAAACTTACTAACTTACATACAAATTTTACCTCTTTATAATATTAGTATAGATAATCCATCGATATTTTTTCCAACAATTGTTACAAGTAGATAGATCAGCATCTGTGGTGGTCGTCTAAAGGTGTGCTGAAAACTTCAGCAGGCTGTAGGTTCAATATGTTGAGACTTCAGAGGTACTTAGCAATTGAAATTAAACGTGTTAAATGACAAAAGGATTTGATTCGGTTGTCTACCAATTAATGCGTCCATTATAATGTGCGATTCAAGTGCCGTTTGAAGTGCGTGTAGAGCTGTAAAAGTGTTGCTCCGGGGCTGAGGGGTGCGCGGGGCGGGGACATCTCCTACATTTGCATCACAAACACGCCATGTGATTGTTTTATTAACATTAATTGACAATTGAACACGAGTCCAAGTACCTACGTGCATCACTCGCTTTGTTTGCAGTCCCTGAACGAAGTTCTGGTTCTTGGTAATGTTTGTTGGTTTGGAACAACTTGCTTGCAGGTCTATGGAGTGTTTCATTTGCATATTTTCTAGTTCAGAGTGCAATGTCCTGCAAGAAGACAAACAGTCAGATGTCAGATAATACCTAACATGCTAGCTACGGTTGTCACACGCCGTGCTGTTGTTGCAGAAGATCCGCAGGGCCGAGTAGTAAGTATAGGTACCTACGCGAAGCATTCTGACAATCTGCATCATACCCTCAACCAGTTCAACCGCACGCCAAAGTTAACGTCACGTCAACGAAACAAAGATCATTAATTTATGTCATTAAGCTGGTGAGTGGGTCTGTGCCGGGCGGCGCGGCGGCCGGAGTGCCAGAGTGCCGGAGTGCGGGAGTGGCGGAGTGCTGCCGACGAGACAATTACACGGTACAGGTGTCGAGTGGCTCGCACCCGACTGCGGAGCCTTGTGCACGGATAATGAGCGCCCCCCCTGACCTGTGCTCGCGCGGGGGGGGAGGAGGCATTTCTTTGAGGGGTGGCGTGCTGAGGACTCTCGGCCGATATTAAGTTTGTTTTGTGTCGCGAAGGGTGACGCTGATTTAAATGCGAAAGACCCGTGTTGCACTGCTGTGTAGGGCTGGGAGTTCCTCTGTTTAGAAAGCTTTGCATTAGTTACAGTAAAGGGAACGCTTTGCATTGCGTGCCAGCAAACAATGTTGCCTCACGTGGTAGCCTGTCCTGAGGCCGCAAATTCCTAAACGGTATAATAATCCTATGTAGATAATATCTACTGTTTCCACGTAGGTATATTGAAATCTTTCAATGGTTTGTAATAATTATCGATATGGCTAAATATTGGGTACTTTCTACGGCCTTTCACCCGATCGGTATTATTTCAATCACAGAATATGCTAAAACACAGTCTTGGCAAAAAAAAGCTAAAAGTAAAGTATAGTATTATGTAGAAGTTAGATGTACCTTGGCTACTGTGCCAGACTGGGTAAAATATAATACAGTAAACGTGATCGTATAAAACTGAAAATGGAATATTCAGTCTCAGTTGTTACCAGCCGCAGCATGAAGGTGGGGCATCAGCGCGGTGTTCGCGACGTGCACCCCGCCTGGTGAGCCGCTGCCGAGTGTTGCGCGCAAACCATCGTCATCACGCACTGCTGATCCGCTGCCCCTTCTTCACCAAGCTTGTGATTTAATTTCGTTCTTGAAAGTAAGTAGTACTTATTCGTTGATAGAGTAAAATTTTTGAGATTACGATTTTTAAATTCCATTTAGGGTTTTTAAAGTTGCAGAATTTAGACAACAATATAGGTACCCAGAACCACCCGTGATATGGATGAATAACACTATGCACCACGGTCATGAGAAGATGGTTTTTGGTACGTTTAAATAGGTAAGTAGGTAATGTAATGTAAGTAATCTAAATATCAGTTCATGAAACCTTGGTCCCTGCCCTGACCTGCCTCGTACCTAGTAACACAGCACCAGCACGCATCCTACAGGCGCCGCCGCGCTCTGGGAACCACATGTGCTGGCGGTCGTGCTCCGGCGCATCACGCCTTCCTCTCCGGTTCCGCCGGTGATGCCGCTTATCTTTACGACTGATGGTATCGCACGCCACGCTTCCTGCCGCAGCTACGTGTGGCCGACGTCGCCGCGCCGCGCACGGAGGCCACAGCACCTGCGCACTGACATACCGTAATGTTTGCTGGGATCTATTCCAGAAACAGCACTTCGTACAGGCTGGGTCCTTGATGCCACAGGTTATCTGGCATGCAACTAAGAATATGTAGGTATCTAATTTAGGTATAGTTTAGAGGCTATTAGTTGAGGCCCGAGATGAGGTAGAAAAAATATCTACCGAAACTATACGGGGTGGATTATAGTAGGGACCTCTGTATACTTAGAGAGTCTAAGTACGGCATGGTTAGAATCGGCTACTGAACTATTCTGGATAAAAAAGTTTGTATGCAAGTGCTGAAACCCTTAATTTTCATACATTTTGTACATTTACCTATCTTTTAAGTGAATTATGACCAACTCGGTAGACTAGATTTTTTTTTTTTATTTATTTGTTCAAGACTTAGACCTATTTATATTTATTGTGTCTTAAATTGAACCTGAGTTACTGGCGAGATACTTACAAAACTTGTGCAACTGGGTTTCAACTGGATTGATTTGATCTTCATCAAATCGTGACGTGTAGCTAAGTAAGTACCTACACGTTGCTCTGCTTCGTCTCATGCATAGCGTTTGTCCACCGCAGCCGTCACCGGGGCGTCGCCGACAACTAGATGACGGCGCTGATGTAGCGATACATAAATACATTTGCTATGGCCGCGTGTACACCGTTCGTCAGTCCGCATAGCGCTGTCATCCCGGCCACCGAGGTTTCGAGTAGTTCGGCGCGACCGATAGCACTCGGCCCCAGCTTGTCGGGCGATGGGTCGGCAACACGTGAGGGTCCCGGCTGTTTGTCCACCGCCACGTCAACGGGAACGAGATGACGGCGCCGAAATAGCGGTAGGTACCTACATTGGTGCTAGTACATTTAGTGCGGCCGCGTGTCCACCGCACGCCGTCACCGGGACGTTCGGTTCGAATCATCTCGTTGACGTCCCGTTGACATTGTTTAATGGACCAACTCCCTTAGGTACCTACATTATAACGAGTCAAGATCGCGTCGAGGCTATAAGGTATTATATTTTCTTAGTTTATATAGGTGTTCTAGAATATAACAAACATCTATTTGACTTTTAGTGGCTATTGTGGTGGACAAAAAATAAGATAAGCAGGTATTTTTTTATAAAACCGATTAGGTACTTAGGTACCTACCTACTAGATAATTTCAAATTATCGGGAAGAAAAAAACTACCTGTTAAAGCCCTAATCGCAAATGCTTCTCAGTTATCCGTAAATAATACGTTTAGATACTTACCTGATACTTTAGTAACATGCACTTTTTCAATTTCCACGTAGGTATGTATGTAGTACTTACCTATAAGTAAACTGGAAATAAGCTACTTAGGTTTAGGTAGCTATAGGTACCTTTACGTGTCATCAATGTACAGCTGAGTCTGTAGCCTGCGACTGTAGCTCTTAAACTGTTTATTTTATCAAGTTAATTAGCTAACTTGTCAAAGCATCAATGTTACTTTTGTGGGCGAATGTCTAGCACAAGCTCGTGAATATAGCGGTACCTATGAGGGCAGTGGAAAACCCGTCACATTTTTGAAAACGGAACGCATTTTAAAAACAAACAGGAACGTCGTCAGCTTATCGCGAAAAGGCGCGAAGAATTGGCGAGCGCGTCCCGCCCACGCGCTCTCCGCCAATGAGCACGCCGCGCGCCCGCTATTGGACGACGTTTGCCGCCGAAACGCGAGGAAAAAACGCGCCACATGAAAAACAATGGCACTCACTTGCACGGACAGTACTCGAGCCTGCTCATTGTACACCGCCCGCTGTAACATGAGCCCGGCGCGCAGTGCGCCCCCCCCCGGCGGCCCCGGCCCCGACCACGCGCGGGGGGCGGGGGAGGCCCTGGCCTGCTGGCAGTCGATCTTGTTCAATGTTCGTATACATTGAAAGGCAAGTGATGTCACAGAGTGACACGCTGGTGTGGGCGGACGGATTGATGCGCGTGCGGCTGTGTGCGTCATGTTTTGTCATGTTCACAATAGGTGGCGCGCCCGGCGCGGCCTGGCGGCCCGCCGCATGCCCGCCGGCTCTAGCCAGCCATCAGCCAGGTGTTAACTATAACAACTATTAGATACATTAGACATCTAAATACCTACAAAATAATGCATTGTTTCATCATTAATAGCAGTTACAGCCGTTCACATACATGTATACAATAATAGCCTGTCACTATAAATAAGCAGTAGGTTTTCATAAAACAGGGTTTAAAATCAATGTTTCCTGATAACTAACGATCAGGAAACACAAATTTTCTCGCAGCTGTGCGAGAAATAATCAGATATTGCTATTTAGTAAATAGCAATATCTGTCAATAACTTCACTTGTTTTGTATTAGAACTGCATTGTAATAGTACATTATGATATAAGTGCGGTAAGTTGAAAATTATAACCGAGGCGATATTGCTAGCCCGAGCCGTAGGCGAGGGCTACAAGAAAGCAGAGGCTGTAATTATCAAAGCGCACGTATGTCATACGACGTTTTATAACATATTTGCGAGGAAATAAATAAAATTCGGACTTTCTTAAACGAATAAATCTTTAAAAATACACTTTCTGAAAACGAATTTGGATCTTTGCTTGTTTTCCATATGATGAAATTTTGATACGCTTGTAAGTATCTATCGGTCGATTTTTCAGGCTTAAAGTAGCCTTTTTCGCTGCCTCTGAGACTTCAGGCGGTGTCGAATTAATAAATTCATCATTACTTGACGACATTTTCAAATAAAAACAATATAGCGAAAAGAAAAAGCGCGCGGAATAATTTTTACTTGTTCACAAATTAGCTTTTTTTTTTTAAAGCAAAGGCACAAAAACAGCCAGTATTAATAATAAAGTAAGTTAATATTTTTTTGTTTTTGTTTGTTGTTGTTGCAATTTATTGTCAAAATTAATTAAATTAAAGAATTAATTCTTTAATTTAATTAATGTTTATTTTTTATATTTTATCTCCCAAAGTTAATTTTATTCATAAAATTCAATTCAATTCAATTAATAAAATGCTGACCACTTTTCTGACATAAAAGCTCTTTGCTAAGATTTAAAAAGTACCTACCGTTCGTTTTAGACGGAGCATCTTGATAAACCTTACGTTTTACCTTATTAAAAAGAAACCCGTGCGTTTTACATTACAATTACGCACAAGTACGTAATGACATACATTACGATATTGAAATTCGTGAAATAAGAGACCCTTTACGAGCAAATGTGTTATAAATAGTATTTACAATGCAGCCCTAATACAAAACAAGTGAAGTTGGTGTAAAGTCAAACGACACTGTCTGTGTAGGCTAGCCTGTGTTGTCGGTAGAGACAAGTTCAGCCCTCAATCTTGTCTTGGTCTGCCATGATGTAGCCTAGAGTTAAATGTTTAGTACCTAGTTGTCCTTAGGGTACGTAGACCTATAAGTACTTACCTATCAAGGTAGATAATTATAAATAAAAAACTTCTCGAAAAGAACTTCACTCTGATTCAGTGGTTTAGGTATTTCAAAATGTTTTAGAATAGGTATTCAGAATAATCATTAGAATAATCAATAGAATAATCATTTATTTGCTCAGAAAGTAGGTATTACAATAAGGTGGTTTCATAACATAAAGGAATCCTTATGTCAACCCTGGTTTAAAAACAACAATAAAATTTAAAAAAACTTTTTACAAAAAAAAAAAAACGCAACGAAGTGTAAAATAACTTTAATTTCGGAAGTCGGTCTTTTGGATCTGTATTTGAATTTCTGCCACCGACTTCTGAAATTAGAGATATTTTTCAAGTAAGTTGTAGTTTTTTTTTGTAACAAAGTTTTTTATTTTTCACTTTTTAGTCAGTCAGTTTGTAATTTATCTGATTTGTGACTGGAAGGGGTCTTAAAAATTCAAAGTGGGACTAATAGGGCATGTAGAGTATCATATGAAAGAGCGCTGTTTGCACATTCTCAAACATTTTTTTTTAAGCCGTATAGTTTTCGACTTTTGACGAAAAATGTAAAAAAAAAAAACATTCCCCCCTATCTCCGAAGTTTGCAAAGATAAAAATCTGAAATTATTCTATGTGATAGAAGTTTATGTAAAGATTACAGGAAAAATAAAACGATGTCTCTAAATAGCACACTTTTTCAGAAATCGGAACGGAACCCTCGGTGCGCGAGTCCGACTCGCTCTTGACCGGTTTTTTTAAAACTAGATGAGGTCGCTGTTTCCTATCTGACTACTCTGAGAAGAAAGGCCGAAACAAACTCAGAGGTCACAGTCTGTTATAAAGTCCAGACATAATCTTGGTCAGATCATGTGAAGACCATGTAGATTGCTGTCTGAAATGGTCTTTTGAGAAAAGAAGCACACAGATTGAGAGGACCTGTCCAGTCAGTGCACGCATTTGTCAGTAATCGTAAACCTTAAAACTTAAGGAGCTCAACGATCCGACGAACAATACCAAAGAAAAGACATTTGGGTAGGCCGCATAAATTACTCAAACTGTCAGACTATGCATAAACTGAGAAAAGGATAAAATAAAATAAACAAAAAACAATGATCCACGTAGTCTTCACATTCACAAGAATTAAAAATAGTATAAGTAATACTTTACAAAGTGCAAACATACGATAATGTAAGTTTTATAAAATTTAGAAGATCGTCCGTCGGCTGGCTCTCGGAGTCACGGGCGCACACAGCAACGCCGCACTCGGCCGAGCGCCGCGACTGTGAGACAGCGACGCACAGCTCTAAAAACATGCGCCTGACATAAATATTGTATAGACGAGTTCAGAATGACTAATGAGGGTGCATGCTCTTGTCAGAGCGCAGCTCAAACTTTCCAGGCAGCTTTACGTGCGCGTGGTAAGATGTGTAAAGTTTATGACAAGAGCGGACAGTGACGCGGCCGACGAGCGGCGCTGGACGTGGAATCAAACAAAAGGCTTTATCAAAGTCATCAAACTTATTGATACTAAGTACAGTCTAGTCTTTTATACTTATCTTCGTCAGTTTTCAAAGTCTATCAAGTCATGACACATAATACCTTTTGACACTACGGCACTGACAAAACTAATGCATACAAAACTTTAAGGTTTATAATTCGTTGATATCAAAGATCACAATAGCATACACCTGTGACCAATGTCAATAAGTGACATCAACTGAAGAACTTTTTTATTGAGCCTGCTCCCTAATTCGGTATGTAAAGTAAAAATGTACTACGCTAATTCCAAAAACATTTCGAATTTTTAGTTAAAAAACTAAAAATTCGAAGAAGTAGTTCCAAAAACTAAGGTTAATTTTTGGGAACCACTGTACTTACATTAACACCCGTCGCTTTTATATAGTACCTAGCTATTTTTGGGAACCACTGTACTTACATTAACACCCGTCGCTTTTATATAGTACCTAGCTATTTTTGGGAACCACTGTACTTACATTAACACCCGTCGCTTTTATATAGTACCTAGCTATTTTTGGGAACCACTGTACTTACATTAACACCCGTCGCTTTTATATAGTACCTAGCTATTTTTGGGAACCACTGTACTTACATTAACACCCGTCGCTTTTATATAGTACCTAGCTATTTTTGGGAACCACTGTACTTACATTAACACCCGTCGCTTTTATATAGTACCTAGCTATTTTTGGGAACCACTGTACTTACATTAACACCCGTCGCTTTTATATAGTACCTAGCTATTTTTGGGAACCACTGTACTTACATTAACACCCGTCGCTTTTATATAGTACCTAGCTATTTTTGGGAACCACTGTACTTACATTAACACCCGTCGCTTTTATATAGTACCTAGCTATTTTTGGGAACCACTGTACTTACATTAACACCCGTCGCTTTTATATAGTACCTAGCTATTTTTGGGAACCACTGTACTTACATTAACACCCGTCGCTTTTATATAGTACCTAGCTATTTTTGGGAACCACTGTACTTACATTAACACCCGTCGCTTTTATATAGTACCTAGCTATTTTTGGGAACCACTGTACTTACATTAACACCCGTCGCTTTTATATAGTACCTAGCTATTTTTGGGAACCACTGTACTTACATTAACACCCGTCGCTTTTATATAGTACCTAGCTATTTTTGGGAACCACTGTACTTACATTAACACCCGTCGCTTTTATATAGTACCTAGCTATTTTTGGGAACCACTGTACTTACATTAACACCCGTCGCTTTTATATAGTACCTAGCTATTTTTGGGAACCACTGTACTTACATTAACACCCGTCGCTTTTATATAGTACCTAGCTATTTTTGGGAACCACTGTACTTACATTAACACCCGTCGCTTTTATATAGTACCTAGCTATTTTTGGGAACCACTGTACTTACATTAACACCCGTCGCTTTTATATAGTACCTAGCTATTTTTTTTTAGGTAGAATGGACCCATTTTCAGTGTATTTTTGAAAACCCCAAAGTGCGCAAAATCATAAGCGCCGAGAAAACAAAAACCGGTCAAGAGCGAGTCAGACTCTCGCACCGAGGGTTCCGTTCCGATTTCTGAAAAAGTGTGCTACTTAGAGACATCGTTTTATTTTTTCTGTAATTTTTACATAAACTTCTATCACATAGAATAATTTCAGATTTTTCTCTTTGCTTTTTTTACATTTTTCATCAGAAGTCGACAACTATGCGGCCTAAAAAAAATAAAAAATAGTTTGAGAATGTGCAAACAGCGCTCTTTCATATGATACCCCACATGTCCCAGTAGCCCCACTTAATTTTTTAAGACCCCCTTTCAGTCCCTGTTGCAAAAAAAATATAAATATTTTTATTTCTTTCTTATTTGCAAAATAGTTGGGTAAACGTCATCTAAAACTATTCTAAATTTCAAGTTGATAGCATTAGTAATTCATGGGATATCCAGCTGTGACAGACAGACAGACAGACAGACAGACAGACAGACTGAGTCACACCATAAGGGTTCCTTTTTTACCATTTTGGTACGGAACCCGAAAAACCGGCCAAGTGAGTGTCGGACCACGCAAAATGAAGGGTTCCGTAGTTGGCATGAATTAATTTATCCCACGAACAAAGTTGACATTGTAGTTGGAAAACGTGTCCTCCACACAGTTGTAGTGACTGTACTGTCAGTTTGTACTACAACATTGAGATATTTACCATGACTTCTTTTAACTTTCCTAAAATCTTCAAGTAAAGAACTATTTTCTGTATTTTTTTCAAAATTTTAGGCTCAGTAGTTTCTGAGATAGGTAAGGCCCCAATTTTCGTATTTTCTTGAATAACTTTAAAACAATTTATTTTAAAATTATAAAAGCAATATATTTGAGACCCTCACAGCAAGCTCTTCATTTGATAAGTCACACAATTCATAGAGATTCAAATTCATTTACATATGTATTTGCATATCACAGGTTTATAGGAGGCAAGGACTTATTAAACTCGCCCGCGTGGTATGTCATGGTCTACCCGTGTGCCAAAATTTCGTCCAAATCCGTTCAGCCATTTTAGCGTGAAAGCATTACAAACAAACAAACTCACTTTCACACTTATAATTTATTATTTAGCATTAGATTAGCGACACATGGGAATTGAATTGAGTAGTTGTACGTTTTATATGTTAGCTATGTTCTTCTGCATGCGTTGTTCATATTGAGTAGTTGTACGTTTTATATGTTAGCTATGTTCTTCTGCATGCGTTGTTCATATTGAGTAGTTGTACGTTTTATATGTTAGCTATGTTCTTCTGCATGCATTGTTCATATTGAGTAGTTGTACGTTTTATATGTTAGCTATGTTCTTCTGCATGCATTGTTCATATTGAGTAGTTGTACGTTTTATATGTTAGCTATGTTCTTCTGCATGCATTGTTCATATTGAGTAGTTGTACGTTTTATATGTTAGCTATGTTCTTCTGCATGCATTGTTCATATTGAGTAGTTGTACGTTTTATATGTTAGCAATGTTCTTCTGCATGCATTGTTCATATTGAGTAGTTGTACGTTTTATATGTTAGCTATGTTCTTCTGCATGCATTGTTCATATTGAGTAGTTGTACGTTTTATATGTTAGCTATGTTCTTCTGCATGCATTGTTCATATTGAGTAGTTGTACGTTTTATATGTTAGCAATGTTGTTCTGCATGCATTGTTCATATTGAGTAGTTGTACGTTTTATATGTTAGCTATGTTCTTCTGCATGCATTGTTCATATTGAGTAGTTGTACGTTTTATATGTTAGCTATGTTCTTCTGCATGCATTGTTCATATTGAGTAGTTGTACGTTTTATATGTTAGCTATGTTCTTCTGCATGCATTGTTCATATTCTGATGCTTCAAACAACTGCAACTGGATAAGATGTCGTGAACATTAATGGACGTAATTAATTAGTCGCGATACAATCTCCGAGGGCAATACGTAGTCGTTGAGATCTCGACAACATTTCGAACAAAAGAAATTGATAAAGAAATCAACATTTCATATTCAGTCGGAGCGCGATTGTTATCTAAGCAAATCCATGTCCGAAACTCGTACAAAGACCGTCAGCATTCACAATTGGTGGCTGAGCTGCGATCGGAACTGGACTCTAGAGACATGGCTTGAAAGTCCGAAGTTGAAGTGGTTGTCGCGGGATGTCGTTTTGAATGACAGTTTTTTCCTGAGTTCGCGTTAGTTTTGGAAAGTGTGTGCATCAGTCAGTCCTGGGGCTGCTGTGGTGTGCGTGTGGCGTCGCGATGCGAGCGACGTGTGACAGGCGTCCCGCGAATGGCGGCAGCGCATTCCACTGCGCCGGCGCACCTTGTTGGTATTCCGCGGCCGCGTCGCGCGCGCAAACCGAACGTGCAAAAAGACAATGACTTCGTATTTTATACGTCCCTAAAAGTTCCATCAGCGTATTGATACGATTCGTCCGTCCCGTCCTTAAATGATGAGCTCGGACGGCTTTTGTTTTTGAAGGATTTCGTCGTTCCCGAAGTCGCGGACATTTTTTAAGGAGCTGCGACCGCTATATTACATTCAATGCGTCTTTAGAAGATAACATCGTCCCTCATCCATTAAATTTATAAACATAACTCGCTCTTTGTTGTCTAAAAACTTGGAAGTTAACGAGATACGTATTAGTTCCGAAAACTGCCAACGTTTTGTCGTGTGCTCTCGAGTCTCGTAATTCCGAATGATGTGTGGAAGCATTTACAGACAAACAAGCATGATGTTGGTGTGTCATGCTACCAACTGTGGCGCGGCGCGGTGCGGTGGGGAGCGGTGCGGTGCGGAGCGGTGCGGTGCTGGTTCCAGGAACCCCGTGTTTGTTCGCCTCTTGTTCTAATATGAAGAGCTTTGTTTGAGCGATGTTTGTCGTGGTCAAAGCGGCCGCGCGTCAACACCGCGTGCGCCCGCGCAGCGCTAATGCTAACAGCAGCAGCCGCGCGGCTGAGCACACGGAGTTGTTTGCGGCGCGGCAGCCGGCCGCCGCCGCACCGCAGCCCCGCGGCAGCCGGCCGCCGCCGCACCGCAGCCCCGCGGCAGCCGGCCGCCGCCGCACCGCAGCCCCGCGGCAGCCGGCCGCCGCCGCACCGCAGCCCCGCGGCAGCCGGCCGCCGCCGCACCGCAGCCCCGCGGCAGCCGGCCGCCGCCGCACCGCAGCCCCGCGGCAGCCGGCCGCCGCCGCACCGCAGCCCCGCGGCAGCCGGCCGCTGCCGCACCGCAGCCCCGCGGCAGCCGGCCGCCGCCGCACCGCAGCCCCGCGGCAGCCGGCCGCCGCCGCACCGCAGCCCCGCGGCAGCCGGCCGCCGCCGCACCGCAGCCCCGCGGCAGCCGGCCGCCGCCGCACCGCAGCCCCGCGGCAGCCGGCCGCCGCCGCACCGCAGCCCCGCGGCAGCCGGCCGCCGCCGCACCGCAGCCCCGCGGCAGCCGGCCGCCGCCGCACCGCAGCCCCGCGGCAGCCGGCCGCCGCCGCACCGCAGCCCCGCGGCAGCCGGCCGCCGCCGCACCGCAGCCCCGCGGCAGCCGGCCGCCGCCGCACCGCAGCCCCGCGGCAGCCGGCCGCCGCCGCACCGCAGCCCCGCGGCAGCCGGCCGCCGCCGCACCGCAGCCCCGCGGCAGCCGGCCGCCGCCGCACCGCAGCCCCGCGGCAGCCGGCCGCCGCCGCACCGCAGCCCCGCGGCAGCCGGCCGCCGCCGCACCGCAGCCCCGCGGCAGCCGGCCGCCGCCGCACCGCAGCCCCGCGGCAGCCGGCCGCCGCCGCACCGCAGCCCCGCGGCAGCCGGCCGCCGCCGCACCGCAGCCCCGCGGCAGCCGGCCGCTGCCGCACCGCAGCCCCGCGGCAGCCGGCCGCCGCCGCACCGCAGCCCCGCGGCAGCCGGCCGCCGCCGCACCGCAGCCCCGCGGCAGCCGGCCGCCGCCGCACCGCAGCCCCGCGGCAGCCGGCCGCCGCCGCACCGCAGCCCCGCGGCAGCCGGCCGCCGCCGCACCGCAGCCCCGCGGCAGCCGGCCGCCGCCGCACCGCAGCCCCGCGGCAGCCGGCCGCCGCCGCACCGCAGCCCCGCGGCAGCCGGCCGCCGCCGCACCGCAGCCCCGCGGCAGCCGGCCGCCGCCGCACCGCAGCCCCGCGGCAGCCGGCCGCCGCCGCACCGCAGCCCCGCGGCAGCCGGCCGCCGCCGCCGGGGACTGCGGTGACACGTTGCGTTCCCGATGATCGGTCGCGGTGCTTGTTGTCGGGTAGGTACTTGGTGACGTCATTACGAGGCCGCGAGGCAATGAACCTGATAATGTCCTCTTTATTTCACGTGCTAGCAGAAAAATCACTCACTATTAAACAAATTCGCGATACCTAAGTATACTTTCTACATATTATAGGTATCACAGAAAATCAGAGGGCTTAGTGCGAGTTTTTATACTTACTCGATCAGTTTGTACTGAAAATGAATAAGCGCCGCCTTGTGACTATAATTGGAAACACAATTATTAATACAAATTGACGTACGTCAACGTTAACGTAAACGCGATAGAGCAAGTATAAAAAACTCGCACTAAGGCCACTGTTTCTTCAAATTCAAATCATTTAGTGCATGGAGATGTTGTTAGTTACAGGTAAGTCTGCTATGTCCCGCCATTGAGGCATACAACATTCATAAATTATTATCAGTTACACTATATCAAATTATCATGCAAAACCTTATAATTAAATTAGTATAAATATTTAAGTATGTCAAATTACAAATTAGTTATGTTACAAAATTATTTACCTACTGTGTAGAAAGTCACTTATTGAATAATAACATTTACTTATTAAAAATTCATGTAGTTTTTAGGGTCCCGTACCAAAATGGAAAAAAAAGGAATACTTATGGTGCGACTCAGTCTGTCTGTCTGTCTGTCTAAGCTGCATATCTCAAGAACTACTAATAGGTACTATCAACTTGGAAATTTGGAACAGTTTTAGATGACGTTTACCCAACTATTTTGCAAATAAGAAAGAAGTAAAATTATTTATATTTTTTTTTGCACACTGAAAGGGGGGTCTTAAAAATTCAAAGTGGAGCAACTAGGGCCGTTCTTTGCAAACTTCGGAGATAAGGGGGGGCCTTATATCCGAAGTTTGCAAAGATAAAATCTGAAATTATTCTATGTGATAAAAGTTTATGTAAAGATTACAGGAAAAATAAAACAATGTCTCTCAATCTTAGCATACTTTTTCAAAAATCGGAACGGAACCCTCAGTGCGCGAATCCGACTCGCTCTTGACCGGTTTTTTTTAAATGCTAGTATTTATATCGCTTGTAGTTCGGAAAAATGATGAAAGTTTACTGTGGTACTTCAAATGAATAAAAGTCCTGAGTTCCTGACAACAGTAATGCGAGAAGTTCCTAAAGGTTTGTACCACCGGTACAAGCAATCCTCGTTCATAACAAGAGATTGTAGACAGAGGTCCGCAGCCTGGCGCACTTCCCGAGCTACACAACGACGAAATAGCTACACTCACGACTACAAACCGCGGCAGAAGTTTCGCTCCAAAAACAAACTGTATGCCCCTGGCTAAATAAAACCTGTAGCAACTGTGGGTTGAGAACAGAGGACGTACTGAAAAAATAACGATTTTTCTGTTCGCAGTTCGTATATTTGACGTGGCAACCGACTGAACCTTCTCATATCCTCCTGCTGCGGCCACGTGTCATGAGCCTCGCTCGTGACGCTAGAGGTCACCTCACCGTTACCTTTATGGCCACTGTCGGCAATTTTGGCGCCACTCTATTAAATGATGTTACTCTGAATATATCAACTGTTGTTTCGGTTTGTTTTCAATTGTTGTTTTTGTAGATTACAGCTTCCTATTTGAGACTTATATAAAAATCAAACACACACTACACTACCACACACACACACTACACTACATACACTTACTGAGAATATCATACACGTACGTGTTTTTAGATATGAGCAAGGCTTTCGACTTTGTTGACCACAATATGCATGTTAACCCATTTTCTCTCCATAGGGCTTATGAAATAAATTATTTATTATTATTATTTATTATATTCTGCTCATTAATGTGAACTGTATGGTTTTCGAGGCCTAAAGCATTGAAGTGGCTGCAAAGCTATCTTTCAAATAGAACTCAATATACAGCAATTTCCGAAATAAATTCCAGTAAAGAAGAAATATTATGTAAATCTAACATTAGGAGCAACAGTACAGGAGTGCCGCAAGGTAGTGTTACAGGGTCGTTATTGTTTGTATTATATATTATCGACCTACCAAATGTTACTAAGCATTTCTACTCACTGTTTGCGGATGATATTGCGGTGGTTATCACGGAGAATAAAAAGTCAGTATAAAAACTAAAACCCGACTACTGAAAAATCACGCTCTAAAAAGTATGAAACAAGAAAATATTCTCATCTGAAATTAGAAACAGACAGACAAATTACAAATCTGGAGTCACCCGTACTAATCTGTTCGATTTATGCCCTAGCATGACGTGTGACTCCGGATTTTTAATTTGTCTGTCTTTTTATAATATGTCAGATGAGAATGTTTTTATAACTTGTGTAAACCCTCTCCTCATTATGCAGTTTCATAAACTACTATTAATGTCATTGTAAGTACATTATTTAAATATTAACATCTAGAACTGATGTGCACGCGTTCTACATACAATTTTTGCATACCTAGCTTGTTTGCATTATTTGAAGGCGTAATCTCTATATACAGGGTGTTAGGTTAAACGAGGGGCATACTTTAACGGAGTGTAGTACTCATAAAAATGAACAACTTTTACTATGGGACCAAACCTGAAATCGCGAAAAAAAATCTGCTGTTCCCTACATTTTGACGAATTATGCGAACATAAATGTACTGAACAGCTGATTTTTTTTTCGCGATTTCGGTATTGGTTTCATAGTAAAACTTGTTCATAATGATGAGTACTACACTCCGTTAAAGTAAGTCCCTCGTTTAACCTAACACCCTGTATATATATAAAAAACCGGTCAAGAGCGAGTCGGACTCGCGCACCGAGGGTTCCGTTCCGAGTTCTGAAAAAGTGTGCTATGCAGAGACATCGTTTTATTTTTCCTGTCTGTAATCTTCTGTAATCTTTACATAAACTTCTATTACATAGAATAATTTCAGATATTTCTCTTTGCAAACTTCGGGGATAGGGGGGGGGGGGGGGGGGAACGGTATTTTTCACATTTTTCATCTAAAGTCAAAAACTATGCGGCCTAAAAAAAAAATTAAAAAATGTTTGAGAATGTTCAAACGCGCTCTTTCATATGATACCCCACATGCCCTAGTCGCCCCACTTTGAATTTTTAAGACCCAATTTCAGTCCCTGTTGCAAAAAAAATATAAATATTTTTATTTCTTTCTTATTTGCAAAATAGTTGGATAAACGTCATTTAAAACTGTTCTAAACAAGTTGATAGCATTAGTAGTTCTTGAGATATCTAGCTGTGACAGACAGACAGACAGACAGACTGAGTGACACCATAAGGGTTCCGTTTTTACCATTTTGGTACGGAACCCTAACGAAGTCGTGTTAGTTACACTATTTATAACTCAAGAACGGCTGAACCGATTTGACTGAAAATTGGTTGGGAGGTAGCTTAGAACCAGGAATCGGACATAGCATACATAAAAAGAAAATGGATAAAATGTGGTATAACAAAGGAAATGAGTAAGCTACTGCTGCCTTCCTTTCTTCCAAAGCTAGAACTATTTTAATAAGGGAAATTATAAGTGCAGCAACAAAAGTTTTCTTTAGCACCTGCAACCTAGCGTCTTTTTTTGTATGTAAGCAACGAGTTAATAGAGCAGCTTCTATTATATCAATTCATCATCTTTACTATTCCAACAGAATATCAAAAGACCAGCCTCAATTTACGAACGTCAATTAATATGACTCAGAGCTACCGATAAATATATTTACTTCTGAATTAATAACTCAGCTACAGTCTACTTTATATATTGTATAGATTCAACATCTGTCTGCTAATAAAATCAAATTCCAGCCTCGAAATTAGCCATGAAACCTTTTTATTCAACAACTAAATTAATTAAATTGTTCATGAAAATTAGCAACACAAGCGCGGGAGTGTACCTAACGCTCGAAAAAATTATTGTCATCAAAAACAAACATCTGCGACTCTGTTTGTTTGTATTTGGACATGTCGCAAGTTAGTGACAAAATCAGGTTTTTCGTCAAAAACTTTCTTTTCATCAAGAGCCAGAAGAAGACGGTCGACGGGTTTTAGTCAGTAAAAGTCTGACACGCCGCTCCACCCAGAGTGTGAGAAGTCATTTGATTGATTTCCCATCCAGGGGGTAAACCCTGCAGACAGAAATAGGAGCCCCGCAGTCTCCGCCGGCCGGTTCTTGATCAAAAGCCTAGATTTTTGATCAACAACCTGATTTTGTCATAAACCTATGTCCAAATACAAACAAACACAGAGTTGCAGGTGTTTGTTTTTGATGACAATAATTTTTGTATGTTCAATTGGGTAGGTATAATAGTCGAGCCATCAATTACTTGTGGTAACATTACAAATAGATAGGACCTATTAATTCATTAGACAACTAAACATATTTGAAGACGAGAATGACATTTTAAAGAAGCTGCATTAATTAGCACCCTTTTAATGTAGGCATCTATATTGAACCTGTGTTCATGAGTGGCCGACTGCTGTATGTTTGCACATGTCATGTTCTTTTAACAACATTGTTTTATAACTAAAATAACTCTTTCTATAAACAACGTGACTAGGTTGCAAAGCAGAATGCTCCGCGCGAATGTCAGAACGGTCTCAATTAGAGGAAATTTCACAACAGACAGCTGTAGTGGTCGCTAGCTCACTACACTGCGGCACAGAATGTCAACAGTGCACAGCTGACCAACAGTTAGAACCTTAACTTGCACCTGATGATACACTTTTTGTTCATATGCCTATCTATGTTATGGCTGGTTTACACAGTGCGAGCTGCTGACTAGAAAGGAGACAGCTACTCGCACTGAGTACTCGCATGTCAGTAGCTCGGCTTGCCTTGGCTGTTTACACAGTGCGAGTTGCTGCACTACAGCTACTCGTTAGACCTACTCGCACGCTAGCTCGCACTGTGTAAACTAGCCATTAGATACAGTAGCAAAGAGACCTTACAATTAGAATATACTTTGCATGAAATACTTCTTTATGTAAAGTTTTCTGCCTACATTTGTCCAAAATATGTGCCTACAGACAGAATCGAAGCGGAACAGGTATCAAAGTGGAAGGCAGTTATCTTCTTCGACTTTCTAGTGTGTGCAACATTGCCGCATTTCTCCTCGAGTACGTACTACGAGGAAAGTGATTTGAAAGCGAGTTCATCATTATTCAGCGAAGACTAGACGAGGCTTTCCCTAATCAGCGCGGTTTGGCATATTCCTCTCGTGACGTCACACACTATTCCACTCTGCGGCACCGAGCTGATGGGTTTTCTAAACATAACCTTCATGATCCACTGCCGACTACATCACCGATAAGCTTGTACAGCATCTCATGACTTGCATGCCGTATTGCAGTACACAACTCTTCTGGTGTCTTAGTTGCACCGGTGCCGGTAAAGAATATACAAAACAAACTTGTCGCGATGGTGGTTGACTCAATTATCCTCATCTCATTATATCAAACATACACATGCTTCGTATCCTGCATCACAGCGACGGATCAGACGAACACAAGTCAGACAAGAAGCGTTGTAGATGTCGCACTAAAGAATATTAATTAGTCCCAGTTTATCGCCACCACGTGTGAACAGAATCTGAAGTTGTTCACGTTCTCATTCAGCTTAGCACAGCGCTCTCACATTACAACCGCGCTGCAAACACGTAGACACAATGTAGAAGTGACAACGGACGTGTCATTACACAGTACGCAGCAGTGATTGTAGTAGTTTATTCCCTTTGAAGATGGAGTCGTGTGTCCAGAAAACACTGTAGTACGATTACCACCATATACGTTTAAAAGGAATGCAACAAGACTGATTCTCGATAAGATAAGAGTTCCTGCACGATGCCTATCATGCAGGAACTCTTCTAGCTTTCGGAAATACTTCCAGCTGACAACTGTGACAGGTGACAGTCGGAGAGAGAGAACTCACGCTGCTGTGGCGATAGTTGTGAAGCGCGTGTGTCGTGCTGTGACAGTCGGAGAGAGAACTCACGCTGCTGTGGCGATAGTTGTGAAGCGCGTGTGTCGTGCTGTGACAGTCGGAGAGAGAACTCACGCTGCTGTGGCGATAGTTGTGAAGCGCGTGTGTCGTGCTGTGACAGTCGGAGAGAGAACTCACGCTGCTGTGGCGATAGTTGTGAAGCGCGTGTGTCGTGCTGTGACAGTCGGAGAGAGAACTCACGCTGCTGTGGCGATAGTTGTGAAGCGCGTGTGTCGTGCTGTGACAGTCGGAGAGAGAACTCACGCTGCTGTGGCGATAGTTGTGAAGCGCGTGTGTCGTGCTGTGACAGTCGGAGAGAGAACTCACGCTGCTGTGGCGATAGTTGTGAAGCGCGTGTGTCGTGCTGTGACAGTCGGAGAGAGAACTCACGCTGCTGTGGCGATAGTTGTGAAGCGCGTGTGTCGTGCTGTGACAGTCGGAGAGAGAACTCACGCTGCTGTGGCGATAGTTGTGAAGCGCGTGTGTCGTGCTGTGACAGTCGGAGAGAGAACTCACGCTGCTGTGGCGATAGTTGTGAAGCGCGTGTGTCGTGCTGTGACAGTCGGAGAGAGAACTCACGCTGCTGTGGCGATAGTTGTGAAGCGCGTGTGTCGTGCTGTGACAGTCGGAGAGAGAACTCACGCTGCTGTGGCGATAGTTGTGAAGCGCGTGTGTCGTGCTGTGACAGTCGGAGAGAGAACTCACGCTGCTATGGCGATAGTTGTGAAGCGCGTGTGTCGTGCTGTGACAGTCGGAGAGAGAACTCACGCTGCTGTGGCGATAGTTGTGAAGCGCGTGTGTCGTGCTGTGACAGTCGGAGAGAGAACTCACGCTGCTGTGGCGATAGTTGTGAAGCGCGTGTGTCGTGCTGTGACAGTCGGAGAGAGAACTCACGCTGCTGTGGCGATAGTTGTGAAGCGCGTGTGTCGTGCTGTGACAGTTGGAGAGAGAACTCACGCTGCTGTGGTGATAGTTGTGAAGCGCGTGTGTCGTGCTGTGACAGTCGGAGAGAGAACTCACGCTGCTGTGGCGATAGTTGTGAAGCGCGTGTGTCGTGCTGTGACGCGCTAATCTCACGTAGCTTGTAGCGCCGCGCCGCGGTATTTAAAGGATACCATTCTACTTCATGATGTAATGTCGTGGACATCATTGCACTTGAACTGTCTCGAAGCAATGATTGTACTAAGCCTAGTGTCTGATAATCCATCTGCAAAGCGTTTAATGGCAGTTTTCTCTTTAACAGAACGCAACAGATCATGTTTAGTGGAATCGTCTTCCGACTGAACAAGGGTACGAAAACGTCTTCTATCTCATTTCCGAATGATTCTATTGACCGACGTCCTTGAACAGTTTTATAGTTTCGATTGTATTGCTTCGGCTGATTTTTTATGAAACAAATATTTCGCATGTCATCGACTAAAACCTTTACATTATTATACGATTATTTTAATCTATATTTTGCACTACTTGAAAGCCTAGTTAGGGTTCCGTAACAAAATGGTAATAAAAATGAAACCCTTCTGTTGCGACTCAGTCTGTCTGTCCGTCTGTCACAGCTGGATATCTCAAAAGTTACTAATGCTGTCAACTTGAAATTTGAAACAGTTTTAGATGACGTTTACCCAACTATTTTTCAAATAAGAAAGAAATATTTTTTTTTTTTTTTGCAACAGGGTCTGAAAGGGGACATTCAAAGTGGGGCTACTAGGGCATGTGGGGTATCATAATGAAAGAGCGCTGTTTGCACATTCTCAAACATTTTTTTATTTTTTTTTATGCCGCATAGTTTTCGACTTTTGATGAAAAATGTATAAAAAAATACCGTTCGGAAAAAAAACTTATACTTACTTAACTTTAAACTTCGGAGATAAGGGACCCATCTCCGAAGTTTGCTTAGGGACAATCTGAAATTATTCTTTGTGATAGAAGTTTATGTAAAGATTACAGGAAAAATAAAACGATGTCTCTAAATACTTACTTTTCACACTTGTTCAGAAATCGGAACGGAACCCTCTCTCCGACTGTTGATCTCATTCTTCGTTGTCATAACAACGAAGAATGAGATCAGCTTCAGAGGCATTCATAGGCCACAGCGTTGTTTCTGAAGGTATACCTGCTGCTGCAGTGGAGTGTTTCGGAGTGGCGGTGTGCCGGTCGCCGGCCGGCGCCGGTTCCCGGGCGCGTGCTCTACCCACGTCGGCGGCCGCTGCCTCGCCGACCATCGATGACGATGCTGTGTAGGATCCGCAGGAACTATCGATAGTTTTCGGAAAGAGAAACCACTGTTCATCACCGAGATGCTCTAGGATTCAGGCAGGTTGCCATCATGATTACAGCCGCTGAAGGGAGTACAATACTAGGTATGACTTTATTGGCGATTAAGGATGGTGAGATTATTTTGAAAACCAGTCTAATACCTGATTATTGGTTATTTCTAGTCGGTGTTGATTGATTATTAATCAAGCAGATGACGAAACTAGATCCTTACAAAAGGCTTCAAGTGCGAATGTGCAAAGTTATGCAGAGATCCAGTAGGTTGGTGCCAGTAAGTATTAGCGCAGTATTCGCGGCGCTGCGTCGTGTGCAATTCTGTCACGCGGCGGCGACGCGGCCCGAATGTTGCGTGCGCGCATTAACGCGCCCGTTCTCACGTCGGCGGCGGTTAGCGCGAACCGCACCGTTAATCAATCGCCGACCGTGGGAGCAGCGCGCCACGTGCGCCAGCCGACCCTCCCCGCGCGACTCCACTCGTCATAACTCGTACCTACTCACAGCGGAAGATCGTGGACCCTCCCAGCAACCGCTGCTTATACAGTGACCACTATTTATAGAGCATCCACCGCGAGTGAGTGACGTCGGACCGTGAAAAACGATCCGAGTCGGGGCGCAAGCGCAGCATTCTGTGCGCACGCGCAGGCGCGAAATACGAAACAATAGCGGTTTAAAATACAATGAGTGCGACCTGAAATACATAACATCAGCGACATTCCCGTCACGACCGCGCGCTTACCTTTTTCGACTATTTTGTTCGTGTCCCGGCTGCGGGTACGGCGCGGGCGTAGGAGCCGATCACGAGCCTCGACCGAGCTCCTTATTAATAACGTGGCTTGAATTGGAGATTCAGAAAATATCACGTTATGCGCCTAAACCGCCGCCCCCGTGCTGGCTGCTGTGGCTGCTGGGTGCCAGTCGGCCGCACAGTCCCACGTCTCACCCCGCTCCTCGACGCTTAACATTCGCGCGGTGCGTCGCGACGTCTGCGCTCGCACATTATGTATGCGCTCGTGATTAAATAAACACGTCGCCGATGCAGCGATGAGCCACTAATTGCTGATCGCAATTCAGCGTGACGATGCGGAGACACGAGCGCGGCCGCGGCCCGCACATCCTAGCCTAATTGTCGCGGTCACACCCGTTTAGCATACATTACAATAGGAATCAGCCATTCCGCCGACGTCTTGGATGCCACTGTCAAGTGCGCCGGAGATCCTTGCGATTATCTGCTCTAAGATGGTCGCGATTGGAGCCCGTTCGGGGCAGCGCTGCGCGGCAGTTAGGACGTCGCTAGAGGTTGCGTCTGCAAGCGGATACGCAAATTGTCTAATTAACGTGTTGGTCAGGGAGCGCGGGGTGAGGTTTCAATAAGAATGTGATGCTAATGCCCGCGGCTCCGCCCGCCGCTCCGTTCCGCCCGCCGCTCCGCTCCGCCCGCCGCTCCGCTCCGCCCGCCGCTCCGCTCCGCCCGCCGCTCCGCTCCGCCCGCCGCTCCGCTCCGCCCGCCGCTCCCGGCGTCACGTTATGAGCCCATACGTATGTCTCGTTCGTACTCTTGATCGATGGAAGACTGCTTTATGTCGTTTACGAGCGGCGACATACATTTTTTGTGCTATATTCCGCAGGTGCTATTTTTATTGGCCCGAACACGAACTCTGAATACGATTAACTGTACGACGCGACGTCAACATTTTGTGTAATTTATGTATGTGAGCAAGTTATTATTACTGAGTGATTATTACTGAGTGATATGGCTTTTGACATCCATTTACAATGGTAGGAGTTTATTCAGCAGTTTACCAGAACTCACAAGGAGCGACGCTAGGTATATTAATAACATGTAGTGTGCGGTATTATCTGTGGTGCGGTGTAACTGAGAGTTGATCGTGCAGTTGGCACATGTTACATTTCAATTATCGTAATGTCACTTCCCTCTGGGCCGCTGCTCGCTACCGCTGCCTGTGCCAGGCGGTGCTCACACGTCAGTTCCCTGTGGGCCGCTGCTCGCTGCCGCTGCCTGTGCCAGGCGGTGCTCACACGTCAGTTCCCTCTGGGCCGCTGCTCGCTACCGCTGCCTGTGCCAGGCGGTGCTCACACGTCAGTTCCCTGTGGGCCGCTGCTCGCTGCCGCTGCCTGTGCCAGGCGGTGCTCACACGTCAGTTCCCTCTGGGCCGCTGCTCGCTGCCGCTGCCTGTGCCAGGCGGTGCTCACACGTCAGTTCCCTCTGGGCCGCTGCTCGCTACCGCTGCCTGTGCCAGGCGGTGCTCACACGTCAGTTCCCTGTGGGCCGCTGCTCGCTACCGCTGCCTGTGCCAGGCGGTGCTCACACGTCAGTTCCCTCTGGGCCGCTGCTCGCTACCGCTGCCTGTGCCAGGCGGTGCTCACACGTCAGTTCCCTCTGGGCCGCTGCTCGCTACCGCTGCCTGTGCCAGGCGGTGTTCACACGTCAGTTGGACGTCTATCATGCTGAGACAACTTCATACATGACAGTAATGATTGTGTGTTGATTGAAACTTTTGCAATTAGTCAATGGAACCTACTATTGATCTTGCCTAGCATGGAGTATTAAAATATATGTTTCATTACAATATAACCCTGAGCGCCAATCTACATCACGTCGTGAAAAGCTCCCAAAGCTCCACTGGGAGCTTTATTTTTGTAGACAGACATTATACGCAGCACACCGCAGCAGGACCGCAGGCCGCTATATGCCTGTTTCCTGCCCTGACTGTCTGTGCCCTGCGGGACTGCATTTGCTCAATGCCAGTACAGTAGCTTGAGCAGCAAACTGTATAACACTATTCAAAGAAAGCTACATATTGGTAACATGTGCCGACATGAAATTAAAAAGAAAGTTGTGGAGTGGCTTCATCGTCTGGATTACCAGGAGACTGAGGAATTACTCAAGCTTATCACATAAGGTTTTATTACCAGGAGACTGAGGAATTACTCAAGCTTATCACATAAGGTTTTATTACCAGGAGACTGAGGAATTACTCAAGCTTATCACATAAGGTTTTATTACCAGGAGACTGAGGAATTACTCAAGCTTATCACATAAGGTTTTATTACCAGGAGACTGAGGAATTACTCAAGCTTATCACATAAGGTTTTATTACCAGGAGACTGAGGAATTACTCAAGCTTATCACATAAGGTTTTATTACCAGGAGACTGAGGAATTACTCAAGCTTATCACATAAGGTTTTATTACCAGGAGACTGAGGAATTACTCAAGCTTATCACATAAGGTTTTATTACCAGGAGACTGAGGAATTACTCAAGCTTATCACATAAGGTTTTATTACCAGGAGACTGAGGAATTACTCAAGCTTATCACATAAGGTTTTATTACCAGGAGACTGAGGAATTACTCAAGCTTATCACATAAGGTTTTATTACCAGGAGACTGAGGAATTACTCAAGCTTATCACATAAGGTTTTATTACCAGGAGACTGAGGAATTACTCAAGCTTATCACATAAGGTTTTATTACCAGGAGACTGAGGAATTACTCAAGCTTATCACATAAGGTTTTATTACCAGGAGACTGAGGAATTACTCAAGCTTATCACATAAGGTTTTATTACCAGGAGACTGAGGAATTACTCAAGCTTATCACATAAGGTTTTATTACCAGGAGACTGAGGAATTCCTCAAGTTTATCACATAAGGTTTTATTATAACATATCGTCCTCGTCCTAGCAACCGCTGTCACACACCTACACGCTACCTCACACACACTCCTGCAATCATACCACCACAACATGCCCTGAAACTATGTAAGATATTCATTTTCTTTTAATTAGTTTAGTTACTGCATGATCTATTTGTAGCACTCCTTATATCACTTACCGCCATTCGTCTATAAATAGCGTGTCAATTATGTGGCGCCACTGATTGAACAGTTCCCTTGACTGAAAACGGCCTAGGCCTAGTTTGGGAGTTAGGATCAATATTCCGTGTAATACATTTTTTTTTGCATAAGATTGTGCCGCTGAGTGTCTGTCATATTGTTTTTTAGGGTTCCGTACCTCAAAAGGAAAAAACGGAACCCTTATAGGATCACTTCGTTGTCCGTCTGTCTGTCTATCTGTCTGTCTATCTGTCTGTCTGTCCGTCTGTCTGTCTGTCAAGACCCTTTTTCTCAGGAACGTGTGGAGATATCAAGTTGAAATTAATATCAAATACGTAAGTCTATGGTCCCTAAGAGTTCTAAAAAAATCAAGCTTCTAAATCAACACAATAAAAAAATACGGCCATTTATGCGACATATTTTGATACTCGCAAATAAATCAAAACCTATAGGGTACTTGCCGTTGACCTAGAATCATGAAATTTGGCAAGAAGCAAGGTCTTACAGCACAAGTAATGGAAAAAGTCCGAAAATTGGTAATATACAATTTTATCACATAAAATTTTTTTTAAGTATGTCATCTGTCAAGGCCCTTTTTCTCAGAAACGTGTTGACGTATCAAGTTGAAATTAATATCAAATCAAGAAACAAGGTCTCATAGCACAAGTAAAGGAAAAAGACTAAAAATTGATTATTTGTAGTTTTATCACATAAAAAAATAGTTTTTAGTTTTCTTTTTCTGGCAAAATGTGGGTGTACTATGGTACACCTCTGCCCAACCCTTCGGGGAAACAAGGCGTGGTGTTATGTTTAAGAATAGTTTTTTGCGAATACAAACTTAAATATGCACTTGGAGAATTGTCCGTGACCTACTCCGTGACGTGTATGGGAGAACTTGTTTTTCAACTCAATGTTAAGTTTGTCTTTGGGATAAATTCTTTTTAACTACGGAACAAGTTGTGCGTGGTCCGACACGTACTTGGCCGGTTTTTATTTATTCCTTGACCTCTCCAAAGCTGTTGATCTCGTGTCGTTCGATGTGCTTTGATCCAGTGATATACATTGATTACTTAATACCTATATTTCTTATTTTATTTTTTGTTCGCTGTAAAGTTTCATTAATTATATTTAAAATAAAATGTATGTCTTGTGAAAGTTCCTAAACTTTATAATAATAATATGTGATAATAGGTACCTATGTGTGATATATTATAACGATACTTTATAAGTATGAATAGCAGAATATAATGATAATATATTAAAATACAATTTTAATATAAATATTTAATATAGTACAATTTAATTTTTAATGTGGGTAATACCAATAATGTTCCAATTGATAATGATAGTTTTAAGTTATCTAGCCGTGCCCCAACGTGGTCATGTCTTAGAGCATTTAACCTATGGAGATGGCATAGCTGAGCGAACCCCTCTGCCAATGTCGATTGGCCATATGGCCATGCACGTTATATAAAACTAATTCATTCGCCGACTGCTGTCATTGTGTATCGTATTGTGTCGCAAGAAAGTGCTCCCAAAAAATGGTTAATTGTGCAGTTTCCTCGTGCAAAAAGCGATCTGCCACTTCAAATTTGCGAAACCATGGTGTTTTTTACCACATACAAGTATAAATTATTCATTCAAACAGTTTTATTTAAGTATAATGTCGAAATAATCGTTGTTGACATTACGATAGAAAAATACAGTGGTACGTTGGTAGCGCAAACGTAGTACAGGTAAGAATTTGCATAGTGCAGGGACAACGTGAATCAATGATTGATAAAATAAATGATTTTTTCAGTCATTATGTTCAGTAACCAGTTTTTTTTTTATAATGTATCTGGTTAAGTCAGGTTGAAATAAAAAAAATATATATTACATAATATTAATTTCAGTTCTTTGTGAGTCGATTTAAATTCTTTTCTTTTGTAGTTTTAGGCTACTAAAAAATAACAGTTTGTTCGTTTCGAATGTGAGTTTTTGCAACTCATGCAATTTGAAAAAAAATAATCCGCACTGGAATAATTTAACAACTATTCCACCGCGGACTAGAAGGTACTTACTAGTAGGTTTTTTCAAGGCTGTTATGAAAACGTAGTACACACGGCTACACATCAAGCTATACATTTCCAGTTTACACTAATCTCTCATTGTAAGGAAATCCTATGCAGTGCGAGATCACCTTATACTGGATATGTATAGCTTGATCTGTAGCCGTGCGTGCGTACACAATCAAATTAATAGACATGGTTTTCCTTTGATTCTATTGGCACTTATTTAAACTCATTACTTCTATTCTATATTTTTCTTCAACAGATTTCCAAAAGATCCCGTACTATGACAAAATTGGAAGATATTTTGCGGTAATACAGAAACTTGGGGACCCACGCGTACTAGTGCAATCTGTTCGGAACATTTTATGTCGTGTAATTTTAAACAACTTGCAAATAATAGAAGGAAACTAATTCAGGGTACGATACCCACTTTAAAAAACATTCTTGGCACGGAAAAACCGCCTGCAAAATTAAAGATTTTAGTAGGACCGTTTTATTATTCGCAACACTTCTGAAATGTCAGAATTCCGTCGAATTAAAAATCAGACTGTAGTCGTCAGTATTCAGACATATGAATATGAACTAAACATGCGGGTCTGGCTTCATAGCCAAAGCCTGCACCCGCATGTTTTCCTACTAAAATATCAAACACATCATTTAGTTTCTTTAATTAGTTAGTTATGAAACACCGAACTCAAATAGTTTTAAAAAACAAAAAATGGACGAGTAAAAGTGTTATTTTTAACAAAATAATAAAATTGGCTGTGTTATTTTATTATTTATATTCTACCCTTCCCACTTTTTGACACGTATACCTACGTTATAAAACGCCCGCATTATAAAACGGGGCTCAAGTATGTATCCCGAATTGTGGCTCCACTGTACTATCACACACGCGCGTCCGAAACTTCACATTGGTGAATCACTTGGGTTAGTGACCATTACCTCTATTGCTTGAGAATAATTTTGGTTAGGTTGGGTTAGGTTAGAACAGTGACCCTTAACGCGTAGCTAGTATATAAAATCGCCGGTTGTGTTTGTACAGTGGTTCCCGAATTTCTAAATGCAGAATGATAGGGAAGGTCCAGCAATATCAATAATGTTATTTGAAAAAAATATTTGACTAAAAAATAAATACAATCGTTCTTTTTCTAAAGCACTATTAATTGTTTTGTCATTACTGGCTACCTACGTAGTTTCGCAGGCATTAATCATATTGCGTATTTTTGTGTACAGACGCCAGCACGTCAAGCTACTACAATCTTTATAAATCTAAAGTATTAGGTTCAAGGTTGATTGGGAAAATTTGACAGTTTCGGGTGGCTTGACCTGTACACACAAGAAAATAAAACGAATTAACATTTTATTTATTCATTCATTCATGTAATGAAATAGCAGGTTAAGCTGCGCTTGCCGGGGTTGGTCAGTGAATGAGTGACCAGCTTTACATACCGAGACTCCTCCGTGCCTCGGAAAGCACGTTAAGCCGTTGGTCTCGGCTGTCATTCGTGGTTCTTTGACAGTCGTTACGGGTCATCAGAAGCCCGAAAGTCTGACAACCAGTCTTACCAAGGGGTATCGTATTACCAAGTAACTGGGTTGTATAGGTCAGACAGGCAGTCTCTCTATGTAAAATACTGGTATTCAGCTGCATCCGGTTAGACTGGAAGCCGACCCCAACATAGTTGGGAAAAGGCTATGCAGATTGATTTTTGATTCATGTAATGAAATACCACTGATTGTTTGTGTCCCATCACTAGCACTTTGTGTTTGTTGTCATAGGACAGTTGCGTAGATACGCACAAATTTGTCAATGTGTATGTGTTTTTTTATTGTGTGGCTATTGTTCTTTCGTGTGCGTTCGTAGCAACACGAAGCATGTATCTGTGTGTGGTTGTCAATTTTTTGTAGTGTGCTGTATGTGTTTTCCTCGCCCCCCGCATAAAGTGGCAGAAAATGTTGTTCGGTGATTCGCTGCTTGCCATCTCCATAGGTTAAATGCTCTAAGGGTCATGTACCTACTCATTAGTCTATTAGTAATAAGCAAAGCCTGTAACTGTGTGTACATTGTGCAATAAATAAATAAATAATATTAATTTACATCATTTTAATTTACTTACATGTTAATTTTAATTTTAGTTTCAATTTTAATTTCCTTTTTAATTTAATTTCAATTTCCATTTTAATTTTGGTTTTAATTTAAATTTCCATTTTAATTAATTTTATTTTCCATTTTAATTTTAGTTTCAATTTTAATTTCCATTTGAATTTAATTTAAATTTCCATTTTAATTTTAAATACAATTTTTTTCTAATCTTTTAATCTTGTTTTATCATGCGCATGCTATCTGAAATAAAATATTTTTAATTAATTAATTATTTTATCATACACATGTGTATATAATTAATGATGATCATGTTGGACAGAAACCTGGAAAAAAAGGAATTATGGTTTGAGTAGGTATACCTGTACAAGTGGATTCTGCTGATAATCCAACCTTACAAACTCTACAGAGAGAACAATGAATCCGGTTCCAGGCAAGGTCTAGCTGTCTCACCACCTCTATTTCCCTGAGTAGGTACCTTGATCACCTCGAGAAGCTCTTCATTTAACAGTCTGTTAGTGTCGCCGTCGTCATGTGGTACGTGAGGAGGCATGGGGGGGGGGGGCGCAACCCTTATCTCGGCGTCACGCTCACGTCACCGGAAATCACATTTTTACGTCGTCGTCGGCGGGACAGCGAGACGTGCGCCACACTGACACAACCCGGGCTGTAGCTCCTCCACGTGGGTTCTGGGAACCTAACGCTATTGTTAACGCATTGAGGAAAACATACAACAATCAAATTCAAGCTTCTTTGCATGTTTTTTCAGAGGTTGCAGTGTCCTTTAATGGCATGATCATCAGGTACTGAGTACTTGACTGTTACAACATGCCTGGTTACCGTGTAGGTAGAATAAAATTAGCCTTTGGAGAACCGGAAAACTAAATTTTAAATGTGTCAGCTATGATTAATTGTGTTATGTATTTGAAGCAGTAAAATTGCTGTTAAAATTATTATTGATAATTAAGTGTCAGAAAGAAAATAATGTGAATTGTAATGAGCGCTAGGTGAGACCAGCGAAGATGGCCGATAATTATTACAATAATTCCTGTTCCTGCTTGTTGGTTTCAACACTTTGGACAAACAGCAGTGAGTAGGACGCGTTGTCTCCGCGGCTCCTTCCTGCACGTCTGCGGCACGGCACGTCTGCGGCACGGCACGTCTGCGGCACACGTGCGGCACTCGACGTGGCTTCCTGCGCCCGCGCCCGCGGCCTGTGGGGTGCACAGCTGTGGAGGATTCACAGGACACATTACAAGAAAGCAATACATTGAAAAGGCTTGAATGGAAGGTTTGGCATTGATTTTTTTATTAGACAATTTATAACATAATATACAACTTCCCTCAATCAGACATGGGGTCTACTCCCTAAGTCCGTCCGTCTGACATAACGATCCATCAAAACAAGTGTAAAAGTTAAACTTTTCGGACGGGCAAAAACACATCGGGAGTAGGGACAACTGTTAAATCGTGTTGTCATTCATACTTCGTTCGGGCCCCGAACCAATCATCTGTCCGTAGGTGATACGGAGTAGGAAACGCGCGTAACGAAGGCCGAAACTACGGGCTTCGTGCTTAGGGAGTAGACACCCAGGAACTGCATTCGAGCCTCGTTAGTTCTGTCCTGGGTGTCTTTTCCCTAACTCCGTCCGTCCATCCTTCCGTCCGTCAGTCCGTCCGTCTGACATTACGATCCATCAAAACAAGTGTAAAAGTTATTTTTTTCGGACGGGCAATAACACATCGGTATTATAGACAACTGTCAAATAATGTTGTCATTCATACTTCGTTCGGGCCCTGAACCAATCATCCATCCGTAGTCACCTACGGAGTAGGAAACCACCGTAACGAAGGCTGAAACTACGGGCTTCGTGCTTAGGGAGTAGACCCCCTGCGCCGGTCAATGTTGTCATCATTTCATTAGGATCGATCATTTAAAACTAAATAAAAACCGGTCAAGAGCGAGTCGGACTCGCGCACCGAGGGTTCCGTTCCGATTTCTGAAAAAGTGTGCTATTTAGAGACATCGTTTTATTTTTCCTGTAATCTTTACATAAACTTCTATCACATAGAATAATTTCAGATTTTTCTCTTTGCAAACTTCGGAGATAAGGGGGGGGGGGGGGGGGGGGGTAACGGTATTTTTTTTTACATTTTTCATCAAAAGTTGAAAACTGTGCGACCTAAAAAAAAATAAAAAAATGTTTGAGAATGTGCAAACAGCGTTCTTTCCTATGATACCCCACATGCCCTAGTAGCCCCACTTTGAATTTTTAAGACTCCTCCCCGTTGCAAAAAAAAATACACATATTTTTATTTCTTTCTTATTTGCAAAATAGTTGGGTAAACGTCATGTAAAACTGTTCCAAATTTCAAGTTGATAGCATTAGTAGTTCTTGAGATATCCAGCTGTGACAGACAGACAGACAGACTGAGTCACACCATAATGGTTCCTTTTTTACCATTTTGGTACGGAACCCTAAAAAGGAAAGTAGAATGTCATGTAGCTACCAGAAGATATAACCAGAGGAACACATGTAGACTTGACTAGTTCAGAAGGCGAACGTGTGGTCACAGTAGTGATGCATGCTGTTATTGCCGCGTCTCCACCTAATGTATGGAAAGGAAACATAAACAGGAGTTTTTGTAACAAAACGATGCTCCCACGGGCAGCCGTCGGAAATACAGAATCCGTGCTGCATATCAATGGGGTCCGCGCAAGAGGAACTACTTCTCAAATTACAAACAACTGACGAAAAAATGTATGGGGTGAAGGATTAATTAGAAGAGATTAAGAATGTCCACAACCCAGTTACTGGGTAATATGACACCTCTAGGTAAGACTGGTTGTAAGAATTTCGGGCTTCGACTACCCGTAACGACTGTCAAACATCTGTATTATGCATACTTATACTTGTGAAGGTACTTATTAATCCTAAATTACATGCAAAAGTGAGTTTGTTTGTTACGCTTTTACGCTAATACGGCTGAACGGATTTGGATGAAATTTAGCACATCAGTAGACCATGACCCGGATTAGGACATAGGATAGGTACTTTTTACCCCGGTAGTACGTTCCCGTGGGATAATTTCGAAGCGAAGCCACGGGCAATAGCTAGTATTATAAATTCGAAAGTAAATCTGAACGGATTTCAATAAAATTTGGCAAGGCGATAGATGGCATCCTGGGGAAGGAGTTTCTGTCTCAAAAATAATAGGTACTAAATGGGGTGATATAGGTGATGAAAGTTTGTATGGGAAACCCAGCATTTCTTAAGTTATGGATATGACAATTCAGATTTGTGCTTTTGGTAAGAAATATAGAATTACCTGTTTCAGCGTTTTTACAAAATCATCTCCCAATCTAAATTGATACTTCTTTCATTGTCATTTGAGTAGTTCTTCAAAAAGTATTCTCCGCGTAGCTTTCGTGGCGAATTTTTTTTTAGAGTAATCTTCAAATAAATGGACACACATTTAAGATGCTCTAAAAATAATAAGTGCAATTTTGATTATATGTAAATCGGTGCATAAAGTACAGAGATATTCTATTTTGAAATTTCGGTTGCCACGAAAGTTACGAAAGACGCCACAAAAGTTACAAACGTATTTTCTGTAAGCAAAATACAGTTTTAAATCCTTATTTTTTCATAAATTTCCTGTGGATTGAAGTTTAAAAAATGAAATACTTATTATTTATGAATCAACTTGTATTTGAGATCAACATAGTGTTTTGAGATCAGCTTATTATTACTTATTAGTAACTTTGGTTGCTAATTTAGCTTTGGTCCAGTAATAACTGTAAAATTTACATCATTATCATCATCATCATTTCAGCCGAAAGACGTCCACTGCTGGACATAGGCCTCCCCTAAGCACCGCCATTTCGACCGGTTCTGTGCTTCCCAAATCCAGCAGATTCCTGCGGCCTTTACAAGGTCATCTGTCCAACTTGTGGGAAGCCTTCCAACGTTACGTCTTCCAGTACGCGGCCGCCAATCCAGAACATTTTGGCCCCATCGGCCATCTGTTCTTCGAGCAATGTGCCCTGCCTACTGCCACTTAAGTTAAGCAATTCTTCGGGCTATGTCGGTTACCTTCGTTCTACTGCGGCTCTGTTCATTTCTGATTTGATCAGATAGGAAAATTCCAAGCATAGCCCTCGCCATTGCCCTTTGGGTGACTTTCAGCCTTCTCATAAGGCCCATTATGAACGACTACGTATCAGTGCCGTAGGTCTTTACTGGCAACACGTACTGGTCGAAGACTTTCAGCTTGAGATACTATGGTATGTGAGACGAGAAGATATTGCGAAGCTTCCTGAACGCTGCCCAGCCGAGTCGGATTCAACGATTGACCTCTTTCTTCAAGTTGGACCTACCTAACTGGACAGTTTGTCCTAGATACTCGTCCACAATCCACAACCTACAGTGTAGTGTCTCCGATCTTCATGAGAGTGGGTATTTGAGATGCCATTTGTCTTATCCATTTTCATTTTAAGACTGACTCGTTCGGAAGCTCTACTGAGGTCATCGAGCAGTGTCCCCTCCATAGTCTCAGCCATGATTACTATATCGTCTGCAAACCGACTGTGAGTGACGTACTCGCCATTGATCCCTAGCCCTTTCCAGTCCAGAACCTTGGAGACATCCTCCAGAGCAGCGGTGAACAGTTTCGGAGAGATAACCTCTCTCTGTCTCCCCCTCGCCAGAAGGATAGGTTTCGAGGTCCGTTCCTGGAGTCGGACTGACATAGTGGCGTTTTCGTACAGGCACTTCAGCACCTCAATATACCGATAGTCGAGACTGCAGTACAGCCCATGCTTTAATCGAATCGGAGGCTTCAGTCTTCTGTATAACATGTCGCAGCGTATACGTATGTAGTCTATGGTGCTATAGCCTTTACGGAATCCGGCTTGTTCGGGAGGCTGGAAGTCATCAAACCTGCGTGCGAAACAGATCGTGATGACTCTTGAAAGCAGCTTGTAGACGAATATTATCGCCCTTCTTAAATAATAATACCACCACAGCTCTGTACCATGCCTGCGGCGTTTTGCCATCGAGTATGACGGAATCAAACAGCTTCTGGAGGGCCTTAAGAACGGGTTTTTTTATACTTTTGTCTGACAAGCACTCTACATAATAAAATTCATAAGGTATTTTCTTACTGTCAATTAGCCCATTGGCTAAACAGCACAGGTTGAGGTGAAGTAAGCTGTTAATTTGGCTACGAGAAAACATAAAAACAGAAACACATAATATGAGTCGTTACAAGAAAAAAATTGAAGCACATACTCGTACACTCATAAATAATTATACAAATACATAACACCTTTATTTTGAGATTTGCGACAATCGAGTAAATGCATCAGCGGCGTCACAAAACGTCTGAAGATATTATTTAATGGATATATAAAACTTTCATGGTGCGCTAGCTGACTTTCGTGGACAAATAACCACGAAAGTTGTGCCACGATAGTTACGAAAATTTCACATTTTTGAGAATTACTATTAAAGTTACAGGTAAATTAACGAACAAAGTACTTGGGAATAATCTCGAAGATCTATCTTATTCCTTCATTCAAAATGAGTTGGAAAATTGTAATCATTATCCTTCAAAATTTGCGCATGAAAGTTTCTTGACCAAGGCTACTTGATAATATTCAAAGGTTAACTTATCTCATATTTTTTTTGTTTATAAGCAATTAATGTATTTGTCTCCCCCACTGATGCCGGGACACTACTGAGCGTCCGCGCAACTAAAAAGTGTAGCGACAAGTTGCCCCTCTTGGAAGATAGGTGCAGTTTTGTTGCACCCTCGCGAAAGTAGGAAAATCGTGTGACAGAGACATAATGCCTATTAACTATTGTACATTAAGAGATACAATTAATATTCTTTGATCATTATGATGCCTAATTAAATACGATTAATTTGATGTATTACATTATATGCTTATGAATAGAATACAAAAGTTATCAAAGTTTTCCGTGAGCGCGAACAGAGTGTGACGCGCGAAGAACACCGATTTTGCTCCCGTTTTGGACACTACATATTTTTTAAAATAAATATTATAAATAATTTTAGATGTTTATTTTAGTTACACTTACCATCTACGAACCGACCCTGGCAACCTGCGACCGATCCATGCGGCGGTTATATTTACCCAGCTATATGTGTTATTTTTGCGGCTGTTTATTTACTCCGCTGTACCACTTACCATCTACGAACCGACCCTGGCAACCTGCGACCGATCCATGCGGCGGTTATATTTACCCAGCTATATGTGTTATTTTTGCGGCTGTTTATTTACTCCGCTGTACCACTTACCATCATCGGGTCAAAATTCAAAATATTTTATTTCACATAAACCTTCATGGCTACACGGGCAATGATGAAACGTCAGAAGCTAGGTGCACGGTTCCAATTGATCATTTCCTAAGGAGAAGAGCCGGCAAGAAACGCGCACCGTCCCCGTTGTCGTGTAAATACTTTATCTGCAAATAATGAATGACAAAATGTTGTGTAAAACGTCAAGCCCTAATAAACTTAGTTGTAGGTACATATTTTTAATACAACGAGTGTGCGACTGAGAGCCGAAACTCTGGGCTTGCACTCGGCGCAGAACTGGTGCGTGTTCCATTCAGATTACATAATGCAATTCATATAACTGCGACCGATGATACTTAAACCAACACCATTTAACTTTTCTATAGGACATTAGACGCACAGTGAGACGCTGTGCTGCAACACCTGGACGAGCAGACACATTAGCATCGTTTAGCGGCGCAGCAGGGCGCAGCGTCTGTTAGCGGATGATAAAAACACATAATCCACTGATAACGACGTAAATTAATGAATTATGTAGCATATTATGCGCGCGCGCACGATCAAATCGGTACTGCTCGAGAGTTGCCAAACCCGCGGCCACACCGCTCCGTCCGAGGTTTTTGTAACAATTTAGTTAATAGCTGAATCAATTAACAATTAACGCACTAAGGGCTGATTTTTCAATACTCAGATACTTAACTCTTACCTGAAGAATAAGTATGACAGTTTGAAATATTTTCTATACAAAAGCTGTCAAATTGAAATATTTATTCTTCAGATAAGAGTTATCTGACTATTGAAAAGATACTTAGTCCTAAATCGACAAAACATTTTTCATTCTAAAACCAGCTAATGTGTACTTAATAGATTGATTGCAGCGCAACGCACTGACGCCAGGGCCACACTATACGTCAACTTCAATGCCCATATACGCTTTAAACATCGCGATAATTGTTCCGTTGTTCAACGCGATGAATTGAGTGGCCACACTTGAACGGTCAACGTCAATGCTCATTGAATTCACACCCCTCGTCCATGGGCAATGTGAATGCCGTTATAAAATTATCGCCGAGTGGTGACTACACCTACGCCTACGGTTATCACCCTTTAACGCGACAATCGACGGCGATGTCCGTATAATGTGGCCCCGGCATGAGAAATAATGCGCTTATTAATGACAAAGAAGGAACTTCATTACCTGAGTGTGACACAATCTACCAACGTAAATATACCTACATGTTCATTTATGTACCTACACTAAGACTTGCATCAGGCCCATATAACTTGATGCTCACCAAAGTAGGTAATTTCTTTGGTTGTATTTGACGTAAACTACAAGTTACTCATTGGGAATAATTTCCGTAATTTGTATAAAATTACGAACAATTTTATAATACCTAGTAGAATCAATAAATAAGTTTTGTTACCACTTGCCACGAGCCAGCGAGCTACAAGTTTATGAGCTTCACAAGGAGCCTGCGAGCTACAAGTTTATGAGCTTCACAAGGAGCCAGCGAGCTACAAGTTTATGAGCTTCACAAGGAGCCAGCGAGCTACAAGTTTATGAGCTTCACAAGGAGCCTGCGAGCTACAAGTTTATGAGCTTCACAAGGAGCCAGCGAGCTACAAGTTTATGAGCTTCACAAGGAGCCTGCGAGCTACAAGTTTATGAGCTTCACAAGGAGCCTGCGAGCTACAAGTTTATGAGCTTCACAAGGAGCCTGCGAGCTACAAGTTTATGAGCTTCACAAGGAGCCTGCGAGCTACAAGTTTATGAGCTTCACAAGGAGCCTGCGAGCTACAAGTTTATGAGCTTCACAAGGAGCCTGCGAGCTACAAGTTTATGAGCTTCACAAGGAGCCTGCGAGCTACAAGTTTATGAGCTTCACAAGGAGCCAGCGAGCTACAAGTTTATGAGCTTCACAAGGAGCCAGCGAGCTACAAGTTTATGAGCTTCACAAGGAGCCTGCGAGCTACAAGTTTATGAGCTTCACAAGGAGCCTGCGAGCTACAAGTTTATGAGCTTCACAAGGAGCCTGCGAGCTACAAGTTTATGAGCTTCACAAGGAGCCAGCGAGCTACAAGTTTATGAGCTTCACAAGGAGCCTGCGAGCTACAAGTTTATGAGCTTCACAAGGAGCCTGCGAGCTACAAGTTTATGAGCTTCACAAGGAGCCTGCGAGCTACAAGTTTATGAGCTTCACAAGGAGCCAGCGAGCTACAAGTTTATGAGCTTCACAAGGAGCCTGCGAGCTACAAGTTTATGAGCTTCACAAGGAGCCTGCGAGCTACAAGTTTATGAGCTTCACAAGGAGCCTGCGAGCTACAAGTTTATGAGCTTCACAAGGAGCCAGCGAGCTACAAGTTTATGAGCTTCACAAGGAGCCTGCGAGCTACAAGTTTATGAGCTTCACAAGGAGCCAGCGAGCTACAAGTTTATGAGCTTCACAAGGAGCCTGCGAGCTACAAGTTTATGAGCTTCACAAGGAGCCTGCGAGCTACAAGTTTATGAGCTTCACAAGGAGCCAGCGAGCTACAAGTTTATGAGCTTCACAAGGAGCCTGCGAGCTACAAGTTTATGAGCTTCACAAGGAGCCTGCGAGCTACAAGTTTATGAGCTTCACAAGGAGCCTGCGAGCTACAAGTTTATGAGCTTCACAAGGAGCCGGCGAGCTACAAGTTTATGAGCTTCACAAGGAGCCTGCGAGCTACAAGTTTATGAGCTTCACAAGGAGCCAGCGAGCTACAAGTTTATGAGCTTCACAAGGAGCCAGCGAGCTACAAGTTTATGAGCTTCACAAGGAGCCTGCGAGCTACAAGTTTATGAGCTTCACAAGGAGCCTGCGAGCTACAAGTTTATGAGCTTCACAAGGAGCCTGCGAGCTACAAGTTTATGAGCTTCACAAGGAGCCAGCGAGCTACAAGTTTATGAGCTTCACAAGGAGATAGTCAAGAGTTCAGGACTTAGTGCTTGGAACGTCTACTCATCGCAGTGTGAACAGAGCTTACAGTTATACCAATCCTCATAAATTTAAATAAATACATGCGGAGTTTCCTTCGTCACAGACTGCCTCATTACTATGGACCTATTAAATATTACCTTTCGTCTTTACATCCGAATCATGTTAGCATTATAGATGTGTATCTTATGGTGTGTAATTAAGGTTGATATTAGCGTGCGCGGCCGGGCCGGGTGATGGATCTGCGGTCCGAGGTGAGGAATGATTGACGCGTTCGATCGCATCTGAATAATGCGCGTCGCCTGCCTAACATTTCCATGAATCGCATGAATATCAAACGATGTTTGTTCTTCTTATTTTTTGTTTCACTTTTTAGACATCATTTTGCAAGAAATGCTATTATAATTGTCATTAGCTTTGTGTCAACCTCTCTAAGAAACGTATTGCTTTGATTTTTATGAAAAAATTGTTGAATGGAAACAGCTTTCATTATTGATCGTCAGCACAAGCAACGATGTGACATCTTGCTTTATTTACATTGTCTGACTTTTGTAGAAAAGCTCAGGTGATATAATGCTGTGTAGTTTAGATTGATATAAACTTGATTTAAGCGCTCTTTATTTTTATTCGACTGTTGTGGATGTATTATCGATACCTACACGTTCAAATTGTATAATTACTGAGCGATACAATGACGTACTAACATTTATAAATATTCGTGATCACTTAGCCCACTCAGATCACCAATATTTATAAATGTGGACATTATACCCATGATGTGACCTTCGCGGTCCTGCTGGCCACAGCGCCGGCGCGGGAGGTGCGGTCACCGCGCCGCGCGTCGTCGCCTGCGCAGCTGCTTGTAGATTCCGGCGCGGCTTCGTTCGACGAGTTATTACCGCGAGGGTCGATTGTGATTCCGCGGGCATGCGCGCGCGCACCGCATACATAGCAGCTGGACGCTTTAGTGCCTCCGTGAGGCTTCACAATGTTAGAAAACTCTGTTTGTACGTGCCTCGCTCCTGGACATACGTGCGCGTATGTACCGGCGGGTACTCGCCGACACCAGCCGCCACTGACATGACAGTACTTGGGCGAAGTCAAACCGAACATACATAACTGTTTCGGATACTCAACTATCACGAGCCCGTTCTATTACACGAGGTATCATTCCAAACTGAAGGAGCGTTAATCGACGCGTATAGCTGGGCCCCATCACTGTGCTGACTTCAGGTAAAACAGCACAAGAATGTATTAGGATAAGGTGGGTACTTACATGTGGGTACTTACATCTACGATAGATATCTAAGAACAACCGACGAATTGCTCACACTTATTGGTGTTCATGACAAGGTTCCACAGGGTTTCATACTTGGCCCAGTTCATCATTTCTTCTGTTTCGATCAGAACCGCACTAATTTCTTAGTAAGTAACTCGCATCGCTTTACATAAGTTTTTGTTGTAACTGCAAACTTCCACACTCTTATTATTCGCTCTACGTTGGATTTCATATCATCGGCCTTTCTGTAATTCCCATGACAAGAGGTTTCAGTAAAGTCCAGTAAACGCAATGGAATGTTCACTGTGCGGACTAACTCTAGATCTGTCTAGACAGAGAGATAGGACAGCTTGTTATTGTGTTGCTTGCGCACTGTGGGCCACTGAGGCTTTAGTGAGATGTAATCAAACGCGTAGCATTACGGAGGCAAAAACCACTACTTATTTGTGGTTAAATAAAGTGGAAAGCATTTAAACTACATACTTTGCTGACACACACAGCGACCGAGTCATATTTTGATTCCTGTTGTTACTTTATTGGCTTCACTAAATACTTCCTGTAACATAATGTTGCAGAACAAGAGTCAAACACCTTCATTCATTTCATTTGCTAACTTACGACTTCAGAGAATAATTTAAATGACAGTAAATGTTGACGACATAATCTGGCAAATCTGTTGTACTACCAACAGATTTATAAGTAGTGAGTACATTACGATACGAGCAGATAGCACCGGCGCGTGTGTGCGCCACCGGGTCACAGCACAAGACATACGCAGTAGGTCGTCTAGGAACGCAGCGCATCGAGCTGCTGAACGATGCGAACTATGCGTCGCTGGAATTAGAATGGACACTAGGACACTACGAGTGTCAAGTGATCGATTCCCATAGTCTGTGATGATTGACAGACAGACTTGTGCGTGCTGCGACGACTTGCGCTGGTTTTTCCTTTGTCTAATTCATGTGAATTTGGAAGCTATTTTTCTGCAGAACTGTCGACGTGACATGTGAAATTAGCTGGGTTTGTTTGGTTGGAGTAGAGCTCTTTAAATGCCATGTTCGTTGGAAGTAGTCTATCCGTCTTACTTATGAAAAAATGCTCTGACCTACGTATAGGTATATCCAGGAAGCGTAACATGACCACTTCTATCTCTACTCAACAAACAAATGTTTCTACAGTCTGTCATTTTGTCGTTGGTTTAGTCTGTCATTTTGTCGTTGGTTTAGTCTGTCATTTTGTCGTTGGTTTAGTCTGTCATTTTGGTTGTCCCGACACCACGTAGTCTTTTGGCGTAGAGTGTATATAAAAATCTGAAGGCGCGAAGAGAGGGCAGCCCGCGCCTGCTGTGACAAAGCATAGGCACCCGTGCGAGGCGTAGCTGAGGAGTAGCGGAGCGGAGGCGACCAGGAAGCCGATGCTGCGGCGGTGAGCATGGCTCATGTGGGTGGGTGATCCTTTGTTACGTAAGGGCGAAGGGGTTTGCACTTTCGCAGCGCCGGAGACGTTGCAGAAGCAACTTCAAAGTGTTTTGAGGTTAAGTTACAATAATTTGTTTTTCTCAAAAACGGTGCCGTTGCCTTTGCACTGTAATTTTAAATTGGAATTAAATAATAAATCTAAATGACCTGCCGAAATACCCTATTGCATGGTCCTATTGTATTAATGGCTTAAGCATCAGCCAGCTAGTTCATTAAATATTGTATTAGACGTATCGGCTGTATATTGTATTAGACGTATCGGCTGTATATTGTATTAGACGTATCGGCTGTATATTATTGTATTAGACGTATCGGCTGTATATTTTATTAGACGTATCGGCTGTATATTATTGTATTAGACGTATCGGCTGTATATTTTATTAGACGTATCGGCTGTATATTATTGTATTAGACGTATCGGCTGTATATTTTATTAGACGTATCGGCTGTATATTATTGTATTAGACGTATCGGCTGTATATTTTATTAGACGTATCGGCTGTATATTATTGTATTAGACGTATCGGCTGTATATTTTATTAGACGTATCGGCTGTATATTATTGTATTAGACGTATCGGCTGTATATTTTATTAGACGTATCGGCTGTATATTATTGTATTAGACGTATCGGCTGTATATTTTATTAGACGTATCGGCTGTATATTATTGTATTAGACGTATCGGCTGTATATTTTATTAGACGTATCGGCTGTATATTATTGTATTAGACGTATCGGCTGTATATTTTATTAGACGTATCGGCTGTATATTATTGTATTAGACGTATCGGCTGTATATATTGTATTAGACGTATTGGCTGTATATTATTGTATTAGACGTATCGGCTGTATATTGTATTAGACGTATCGGCTGTATATTATTCAGGCCGTTGATTGAATGACGGCATTTAGTGTAATGGCCAAACGGCTAATCCAACCAGTTGGCTGCGATATACACACCACATTGAATCAGGCACACCACCACTGTCTGTGTTCCGCCTCAGCATCATCTGGCTTCAGTTCAGTAGTGTCACTGCTGGTGGAGGCAGCTCAGTAGACACAGTGAGAGACGCGGGTAGTGTAGCGCTGAGTCTCGGGATCACGTCGCGGCGGCTATCGCTGCACATCTAGCCGCCGGCGCCGCGCCGCGGCCGCTCCGCCGCGCCGCGCCTCATGCAAATCGTGTATTTTTATAGCGTTTCACGTAATTGAACCGTACGTGGTCGTATATTCGCGTCCCCTGCTCTTTGAGCCGGCCGCGGCGCTTATTTCGACTTTTTTCCATGACTTGTTTACCTCAAGTAACAGCGGCCGTGACGACGTCACACACTCGTCTCTCATTTGTTTTTGCGTTCTGTTCACAAACGTCGCGCTATCGCACATATCTGACACGTCAGCAATTAATCATTGTAGTTTATTCACTGTAGGCAAATATTATTATGAGTTGTAGTAAATTCAAAGAGGGGAAATAAAAGTCAACAATATGCGACACAATGGCTTGAGTCTAGATGAAGCAGAATTACCCATTGCACTTAGTAACTTTTAGCCGTCATAAACATCACAGTTAAGTACACACCTTTCGTACTTCTTACTGGTTTCGTTCGGTTGTTTCTCGTCTGCTTCCGTCTCACTTATCTCGTGCTGATCTACGATTCTGTTAACGTGCACTAAGCTATCTACTTACGACATATTATCAGCAGTCGTTTAAAATGTAGTTGGCGTACGTTTGCCGCACAATGTTACATTAAACTGGGCTAATCTGGAACATGCAAAAACAATTTCATAAACAATAAATCCGCGTGCGGCGCGCGGCGGCGGCGCGGGCGCATTTCTCCGTGATCCGCCAGATTAACGGGCTGTGCTCGAATTAAATTATTTGTGTAGCTCCGCAGCAGAAGGTCGTAAGTGCTCAGTCCGCAGTTCGCCGAAGCGACGTTTTGTGTCCGCGCGTGTCGCGGCGGCGTCGCCGGTAGCATTCGCTCGATATGTATCGTGTCGGTATAATATTGCTCGCTCGTTTCGCTCGCGAATGCTCGCCGCCGCTTAGTGCCCAGTTAATGCCGCAAAACTGCTGGCCCAATTGCATCCGATGAGATTACAAGCTTGCTAATTTGATTGTTCTTGGTAATCTGTGGCTTGTGAACATTCAGGTCGATGTTGTTCAAAGTGAGTTCAAATTATTATAATGTTAAGTTGGACTTTACCGAGAGCTGCATCGACGCGACGCGACGTTCCGAATGGTACTTTGTCACACGGGGAGGTACTTGCGACGTTATCCGCAACTCATAAATTAATTTCCATGTTGTGTCGGTACCGTTAACCGTTAATTAAGTTCATAAATAATAATAAATAAAAAAGTGTATCGGCATGGCGGGCCAGCCGCAACAAAACAAAGACAAGGAAAATAGTTTTTTTTTTTAATAACGTAATGACCGTTGCGAGCGCGGGAGCCGCGGGGCAATCCAACAGAGCCGGGAGCTGCGCGGGCGCCGCCTTAGACCGCACAGTACTACCAGTTGGCTCGCTCACTCACTCCAGCGCACTTACGCGTGCAACTTGCTGGTTAAATGTGTTTTAATCAAAAAAGATTCGCAAGATTTACCTACTTAGGTACTGAATTTTCTCCACGTGTACTTTCCCACTGCTGGGCTCCTGGTCTCTCTTGCATCTTTCCTCTCTTTCCTGCAATCTCCCCTAAATACTTGCGATAAATGTGCGAAAATCCTCAATAAATTGAGGTTTTAGGTTTTTCATTTAAGTCCAAACCAAACCTTTTTAATCTGAGTGTCAATCAGAGTGAAGTCCCTGTTAGTTAACTTGGATCAGGCCGGAATCTCGAAGCTTATACTTCTCCCTCTGAATATTTACTTTTCAATTTTTACCGTTGCATCTTAGGGCCCTCAGCCCACGGCGACTTTTTGTAGCGATGCTGTCGACGATTCCGCTACACGAATCGAATCGTGGTGTGGATGAGGGCAAACAGCTAGCACCGCATCGCGACTGTATCGATGCAAACGCGCGACGACATCGCTACTGCATCGCTACAAAAAGTCGCCGTCGGCGAGGGCCCTTATAGCTAGCATAATGTGTCGTGTCTCGTGTGCCAACGTTTTAATACCTGAACCGTTCTCTCGTATTAAAATAGTTAGTGATCCTTAGTTTAGTCTACCAATATCTGTGTACACCTGCGTCAAACCCCTTCATGAACTACGAGTACCTACACTACAGTCTTCAGTTATTTTTTTAGATAATAAAATGTACAAACTTCATCCACGGTGACGCTCCTCCACACTTAGTTATGTTCGTGGTTACAACGGTAGCCGGCACCCATTTAATGTGACAGGAGTGATGTATGTGACACGTGACGACTGCTTGTGGTGTCACGTCAGCAGCTGCGAGCAGTGTCTGCCTGGGTAGTCAGCTGTTGCCTACATACGAGCTGACGTCACCGGCGCCGGCGCATCACGATTGTCTGCGGTAGTGGTGTTACTTTGCTCTTCTAGCAAGTACCCAGCATTAGCTAACATTTTCTCAGTCATCATTTCCCTGCCAACATTACCTATAAGTACAAAGCTTCTTTGCACGAACCTTTCACTATTCTAACCAACCATGACCGTCTAGCAACTTTGTCAAGGGGATAATAGTACATGATAAGTATTCACCGATATTCCTAACTGGACGGGTGACATGTAGGTAGGTACTCGCCGATATTCCTAACTGGACGCACGACATGTACTCACCGATATTCCTAACTGGACGCACGACATGTACTCACCGATATTCCTAACTGGACGCACGACATGTACTCACTGATATTCCTAACTGGATGCGTGACATGTACATGTCACGCATCCAGGAATGTTAGGAATTAATGTACCTACCCACCGATATTTCTAACTGGGCGGGTGACATGTAGACAACGCGACGTGAAGACAACATGCACTTTACTGATATTAGAGCGAGCGCGCACTGCGGTGCGTTTCCGGTAGTTCTGCCGCACTGGGCGGGGCCTACAGTAACAAAACGCATGACCGCAGTGCGCGCACTTCAAAGACATTCCATACTTCACAGATTATGCGGTAGAAAAACGCACCGCAATGCGAGCTCGCCCTAATGTGCACCATTGCCATAGTTCAAATGTTGTAAGTACCTACTTATTGGTCTTATAATTAATGGAAAATAGTAAACTTTCGTTATTTTCGAATAATTCTGATATTTTTTTTTTTTGTATGCACTCTATAAAAATTTATTACTTTTCTCTAATGAATCACATCTCAAAGCTTGGTGAACGAGAGGTCTAGGGTTTGTTAGGGTTTGTTATACAAGTTCCACCTAATGCATTTTATTATAAATTGACGAGAAACACACGGTCTCTTACTAAGCTCCAATTATATTTTTCGTCAAGCCGCTAGTCTCGTCGAGACGCTAGTCTCGCAAAAACCAACCACCACCGATTACCGTGAGCAAAGTTTGGCTCGCGATACGACATGTTGTGTATCTTAATATTCATAATGCATGTCTAACAAGCGATTACTGCGCATAATGTCCGGCGCAGCGCGGCGATGTGCTGCCAACAGGAGCGGGAAGCGGACACAGGGCACAGAGCAAGGAGGAATGGTACAGCCTGGGGAGAGTTGGCCCTCCGATGTCTCTGTGGCATACAGAGCTGTCTATTGGATGAGTACGACAATCTACGGCCATTGTAATGTATAGTTTAGCAGATTGACACAGCAGCACACGTAGTGACAGCTGTCAGTTGAGTAGCTCGGTACACGGATCATTGTAATGTATAGTTTAGCAGATTGACACAGCAGCACACGTAGTGACAGCTGTAAGGTGAGTAGCTCGGTACACGGATCATTGTAATGTATAGTTTAGCAGATTGACACAGCAGCACACGTAGTGACAGCTGTAAGGTGAGTAGCTCGGTACACGGATCATTGTAATGTATAGTTTAGCAGATTGACACAGCAGCACCACGTAGTGACAGCTGTAAGGTGAGTAGCTCGGTACACGGATCATTGTAATGTATAGTTTAGCAGATTGACACAGCAGCACCACGTAGTGACAGCTGTAAGGTGAGTAGCTCGGTACACGGATCATTGTAATGTATAGTTTAGCAGATTGACACAGCAGCACACGTAGTGACAGCTGTAAGGTGAGTAGCTCGGTACACGGATCATTGTAATGTATAGTTTAGCAGATTGACACAGCAGCACACGTAGTGACAGCTGTCAGTTGAGTAGCTCGGTACACGGATCATTGTAATGTATAGTTTAGCAGATTGACACAGCAGCACGCGTAGTGACAGCTGTCAGTTGAGTAGCTCGGTACACGGATCATTGTAATGTATAGTTTAGCAGATTGACACAGCAGCACACGTAGTGACAGCTGTCAGTTGAGTAGCTCGGTACACGGATCATTGTAATGTATAGTTTAGCAGATTGACACAGCAGCACACGTAGTGACAGCTGTAAGGTGAGTAGCTCGGTACACGGATCATTGTAATGTATAGTTTAGCAGATTGACACAGCAGCACACGTAGTGACAGCTGTAAGGTGAGTAGCTCGGTACACGGATCATTGTAATGTATAGTTTAGCAGACTGACACAGCAGCACACGTAGTGACAGCTGTCAGTTGAGTAGCTCGGTACACGGATCATTGTAATGTATAGTTTAGCAGATTGACACAGCAGCACACGTAGTGACAGCTGTAAGGTGAGTAGCTCGGTACACGGATCATTGTAATGTATAGTTTAGCAGATTGACACAGCAGCACACGTAGTGACAGCTGTCAGTTGAGTAGCTCGGTACACGGATCATTGTAATGTATAGTTTAGCAGATTGACATAGCAGCACACGTAGTGACAGCTGTCAGTTGAGTAGCTCGGTATACGGATCATTGTAATGTATAGTTTAGCAGATTGACACAGCAGCACACTTAGTGACAGCTGTCAGTTGAGTAGCTCGGTACACGGATCATTGTAATGTATAGTTTAGCAGATTGACACAGCAGCACACGTAGTGACAGCTGTAAGGTGAGTAGCTCGGTACACGGATCATTGTAATGTATAGTTTAGCAGATTGACACAGCAGCACACGTAGTGACAGCTGTCAGTTGAGTAGCTCGGTACACGGATCATTGTAATGTATAGTTTAGCAGATTGACACAGCAGCACACGTAGTGACAGCTGTAAGGTGAGTAGCTCGGTACACGGATCATTGTAATGTATAGTTTAGCAGATTGACACAGCAGCACACGTAGTGACAGCTGTCAGTTGAGTAGCTCGGTACACGGATCATTGTAATGTATAGTTTAGCAGATTGACACAGCAGCACACGTAGTGACAGCTGTAAGGTGAGTAGCTCGGTACACGGATCATTGTAATGTATAGTTTAGCAGATTGACACAGCAGCACACGTAGTGACAGCTGTCAGTTGAGTAGCTCGGTACACGGATCATTGTAATGTATAGTTTAGCATGAAATGATCTTTCATTTTGTGCATTAAAACTTATATAAATACTTTATTATAACTGTAAAATCGCGTCTGTAAAATCACGTAAATCAGCGAGATCGGCAAAATTTCGTCTATGGCCTCTTAAGTATATTTATCTACACCCATGCTATAAATCCTCTATAAAAGTTTCTGAAACAGTTAGCTTATTGCCAACATTAAAACAGCCAGTGTCATAGTAACCATGGTAACCATAATAGCATCCAAACGGGTGTTTTAATGTTGTACTGAATTTCACAATGCAACTCGTTTTCAAAAAAAGAACATTGTAATGCACGCGCGTTTCACTACAACAGCGCCGTAATTTAAAAAAACCGGTCAAGTGCGTGTCGGACCACGCACAATGAAGAGTTCCGTAGTTGAAAAGAATTAATCCCAAAAACAAATTTAACATTGGATACTTACCAAATAAAAAACTTTTATGTCATAAAATTACAAATTCACAATTTTCGGACTTTTTCCTTTACTTGTGCTGGGAGACGTTGCTTCTTGCCAAATTTTATTATTCTAGGTCAACGGGAAGTACCCTATAGGTTTTGATTTACTTGCGACTGTTGCGAGTATCAAAATGTGTCGCAAAATGGCCGTATTTTTTATTGCGTTGACTTAGAAGCTTGATTTTTTTAGAACTGTAAGAGACCATAGACTTACCTATTTAATATAAATTTCAACTAGATATCTCCACGCGTCCTTGAGAAAAAGGGTCTTGACAGACTGACAGACTTGAACATTTTTTTATGTGACAGAATTACAAATTAACAATTTTCGGACTTTTTCCTTTATTTGTGTTGTATGACTTTGCTTCTTGCCAAATTTCATGATTCTAGAACAACGGGAAGTAACCTATAGGTTTTGATTTACTTGCGGGTATCAAAATATTTCACATAAATGGCCGTATGTTTTTAATGTATTAACTTAGAAGCTTGAGTTTTTTAGGACTCCAAGGGGCTACAGACCTGCGTACGTGATATTAATTTTAACTTGATACCTTCACGCGTTCCTGAGAAAAAGGGTCTTGACACACTAACAGACAGACAGACAGACAGACAGACGGACAAACAAGTGATCCTATAAGGGTTCCGTTTTTTCCTTTTGAGGTACGGAACCCTAAAAAGAATTATTTATTCGAATTCACGTCGTATACTATGACGCCGGCCGCCATGTTCGATACGAGTATTAGTATTGCAAAAAACTGTTTCAGAACCTTTTATAGAGGATTGATAACATGGATGTAGATAAAGACCTTGTATGCAACTGTACATAATTAGGTATTAAACACTCATGTGATACTATTATCACACTCGGCTTCGCCTCGTGTGATAAACCCACATTCGTGTTTTAATACCCCTTATTATACGTCAGTTGCATAAATAACTATTATTAGGTCAACTTTAGATGAATTATTATTATTACAGATTCTAAAAGAAAAACTGTAAGTGGATATTATGATTGTTCAGGGATCGTTGTGAGAGTAGGTATTGTCAGGGCCGTCTGTTCGGCCTAACTCAGCAAGGCATCGCTAATCGCGGCTGCATTCCGCTCCGCCATTTTATAATTCCTATCAATTTCTGTAGCGAGCCCGTAATAGGAGCGATTTGGAGCGATCGGAGCGGACACAGTCTGCACTAAATTGTGCCACGTAATCATGTCATTATATTGTAATTCTGGCTCCCGTATGGACGCAGTGGTTAGGTTTCAGGGAAATTAGGGATTTTGAAAAAAAAAGGTAAGACAAATCGACCGCCGGCCACTGTCGTCCATCCAGTGCATGCAATCTTGCAAAGATCGTCATTACTCCTCGCTCCAGCATCCTTTCTGCAGCCGAAAATGGAGCTGAATGGCTGATGATGATTATGAAAGTAAACAAACTGAATCCCGATCTAATGGCGAATTAATTCTGTCATAAGATAAATTCAAGAATTATTTTGAGGCAACACGAAATGACTGCACGGTACTATCATGTTACATACGTTGGGGCTTTCATGTCCATGGAGACGTCCTAGTTAAATCATAAAAAAAACATGTTAGATCGGACCTAATTGATAAGACCGCACCTGTACGAAACGTCCAAGCTACTAAGATCCTTGGGGAAATGGCCTGAAAATTAATATATGTATACAAGGTGTAACATAAATAACGCAAAACCTCTTAAAAGGTCATAGTACTCACCATTATGAACAACTTTTAGTATGGGACCAAATCTGAAATCACGTAAAAAAAATCAAATGCTCCCTACATTTTGACGATTTTAATGTAGACAAATGTCCTACTGGTCAGCTAATTTTTTTTTGATATTTTAGGTTTGGTCCCATAGTAAAAGTTGTTCATAATGATGAGTACAATGACTCCTTAAGAGGTTGTGCGTGTACCTTGTATAGGTGTCTATGTAACTCTGATCAATCTACTTCTTCTTTGCCTACAGCCGTCCACTAGGTAGTGGTAAGGCATCTCACTACTAGGAGGACCATCACAAAACCATCTACCAACGGGCGCCTGCCTTCACTGTGTTCACTTGTGTGGGCCGCCTCCTGGAGGGAGAGCCTGCACGCTCACAGGCCATGTTATACCTGATCGCAGAGTAGACATGGACCAAGCAATACATCACCCGCTGGTCAGCGGAGACGTGGTGCAGCACGCGGCGGAAGCGCGCCTGGCACGTACAATAGCCGCGGGAGCTACTGTCGGCTATCAGCGACGAAAACATATCGATATAGTAGCTATGTAGTTTTGAACAATTCTGCTTTTCATGAAACTATTTTTCGTCTATTCATACTTCTTTTGCTTCGTTTACGTTCAAGGTCAAGGTACACGCATGCCGTTTGCAAGTACTACTTATGCATCTGACCGTTCTGAAGAACATCACCAATAAGGTCACTATGTGAATTCCTAGGGCGTTTCCACTCACATCTGCCTTGTAAATACCTTCTGTTAGTCGCATCGCATTCTTTCTCTCAACATAACCAATTTAAACTATTTAAGCATACTCTTTTAAATTTTTTGGTCACTACCGCACCCTTGCCTTATCACATCATTCCTCAGCCCATCATTCAAAGTTACAGCACACATGATTATATACGCAAGGAATGCAGGAACGATGTAAGGATTGTACTTAACTATAGCAGGTGGCCTTCTGTAGTTTCTGCCTACCCCCATGGGAGGAAGGCGTGAGTTTATATAGGTATTTTTAGGGCGCCGTACCTCAAAAGGAAAAAACGGAACCCTTCAGTATAGGATCACTCGTGTGTCTGTCTGTCCGTCTGTCACAGCCAATTTGCTGCGAATCTAATGGACCGATTAAGTTGAAATTTGGTACCTACACTTATGAATTTCTGTGACCCAAACACGGACTTGTAACGTAAATAAATGAATTTTGAATATAGGGGTCACTTTTGGGTGGCAGATAAGAAAATTAAAAAAAAAGTTAGCAAACTGTACCTACCTTGTGATTTAACGAATGAAGATGTTTTTTTTTAAAGTTACCTATTTAAAAAAAAGTAATTAAAAAACTAAAAACCCGACTGCAGTAAAAAACTAAAACTGAAAAGCTAAAAACACGGCCATTTTAAATTTATTAAAAGTTGGAAGCAGGCGGGACTCGTTTGAGTTTGAAAATATAAAAATGGAACGGGTCCCGCCTGCTTTCAACTTTTATTAAATTTAAAATGGGCTTGTTTTTAGTTTTTCAGTTTTAGTTTTTTACTGCGGTCGGGTTTTTAGTTTTTTTTAATTACTTTTTTATTTCCAGCTTTTTAGTTTACAAGTGTGAAAGATTTCGTAGACGATTTAGTTCTTGCAAGGAGTTTTGGCAGTAATAGCGAAGCCTTCGAGGTACTAACTCTGCTCAAAGCAATTTTTTTTTATCAAAATTCAATTTGTCACTTCGAATTACTTTTAAACATATAAGTTGTTTATATTTTTGTAATCACCTTTTAAAAGGACCCTTCATTTTGATACCCCACTCGATGGTATTAGAAGAGAAAAAAATTTCGACTCCACAAATGTCACCCAAAATCCGCCATTTTACTTTATTTTTGATTTTAATGTAGCCAGTGACACTCGCGCCACCAAGACAAATCTAAAGACGTATAATTTATCCAAATCCGTCTATTCGTTTAGGAGTTACGAGGGAACAAAGAAACGGTCATACATACATACAGGTCAAACACATTACCCTCCTTTTGGGCTTCGCCGCAGTCGGGTAATAATAGACGAAAATTTACCATTTTTTTCAAAATTTAAGGCTCAGTAGTTTCGGAGATAAGGGGGTTATCTCCGAAACCGCCTAAAATTAAAAAAAAAAATACAGGAAATAGTTCTATACATAACAGGAATACCTATAAGAAGCCTATGGTCTAATAACATGGTAAATCTCTCAATATTGTGCGTACAAACTTACATTTGCAGTTGAAATGTATGGGAGAACATGTTTTTCAACTACAATGTTAAGTTTGTTCTTGGGATAAATAATCCCAACTACGGAACCCTTCATTGTGCGTGGTCCGACACGCACATTACCGGTTTTCACCAAAGAGATGCAAAATTGCGGTATGGTTTTGTCAATTTGGTGGATTATCTTGAATTTCTTAAAGTCTAGGTAGACTTTAAGAAATTCAAGATAATCCACCACTTGTCGAGGCTTCTAGATATTCCTAACAAGTTTATCGATAGTTGTTAGCTCGACGTCCTGCAGCTAGCTACTAGTGGTGCACGTGCTAATACTGCGTGTGCGCCGAATTCCAGCGGCGCTGTGAGCGCATGCGCGAGTGCGACATGCGGGACATAACTCAGACAACTACATTTTTTCGTGCAGCAGCAGATAACAGCCTGTGTGTAGCTGCGGGGAGCTGATCTATTGCGGACTAGTATGTAGGATGTGGTCCTACATACTAGTCTGCAACAGATCAGCTGGTACCTACATCAGGGCCTTGGGCGTCTGCGGGTACATACATATGGGCATACGAGCTGAAAACTTTGATTTTTAATACCACAGTGTATACCTAATTGAGACATGTTGCCCCGACCCCAAATAAAGTGGGATATGGGCAAGAGAATGATGACAGGGTGTACCTCATTACTGGGTGTAGTTGTAGACGTTATTGTGTGTAGAGACGTGTAGGATTGACATCCATGACCATCTGGTTAAGTGTTTCTTGTAGTCGTGAGGTGATGTGTGATAGCAAGGCAGGTTCCGTAAGAAGTGTTGCCAGCGTCTAGTATTTTGTTGTTAGTTTCGTATTGCGTACCTACTAGGTACCTACGTAAGTATGTGTTTAGTGTTCAGTAGCGGCGAAGCTGATAGGTAGCAGTAATAACGTCAAACTTGCAGACATCAGCTTCACCGCGACTGAACAGTACAAAATAAATTCGCACAAACAATAATTTTCAATGTTATCGCGACCTCGCCGAGCACCGTACTATAATATACACGAGTGTCGGATGTTTTATTGCTCTTCTGCCATTAACAAAAACCTCTGTGCGCCTGGGCCGGATACAGCACACAGTAATGAGCTATTCATTCCATTGTTCATACAGTTCCATTACAAATGATAGATAATGATTCGCAACAAAAACTCGTAACATAATCGCGTCGACGTAAATTGTCGGAGTCGTGTCGGTGTCGTGTCGCGACGCAATTACGCAGCGCGTGGGACGAGCCTTAATATTCCTAAATCATAGTGCGGGTAAGACGGGTAGCGGCCAATTTAGCGCGACATGGTCGCGACCGGCGCCCGGAATGAACCGCCGATTACCTCCTGTCGTACCCTCCTCCGCCCTCGGCCCTCGCGCCGCGTGCGGCCTGCTGGCTGCGTCTCAGAGTATATAAACGGAGTGATTTTAATTTATCATTGATATACCATTACCTACTACTCGCAGATGGCTCCTGTAACACAGGTGTTGCTACCTAGCACAGGAGTCAGGGCTTTAATTTACTTGTGCACCTTTTTTATGGCAATAAAGAATTTTATTTATTATTATTATTTATAGATTTCATGATGCATTCTTCCCGCAGCTTCATACCTGTTGCGTAGGAGTGTTCTAGGTGTTCAGCAACGCAGCGTGTTCTATGTATGTCAGCTTGTTTCATTATCCGCGCAGGTACTCAATTAAGTACTGGGTTCTGATAGCTGCATACTGCGATAATTGATGGCTGCGTGATTTATTACTGCCGTAGTTAATAGAACTCCGGCGGACACTTGCAGGAGAGCTACATTTACTATTATTTTAATTATTATATTTTGTCTATAGAACATTGCGAACATTGCACAGCGCAACAGAAAAACTTTGTTGGTAATTACAATTTATGAAATTAATAATTTTTATGCACATACTTACATACTTATAAGGTGCAAGTGTATAAAGTGGCAATCTTTTAAGCGTTAATTGTACTCATCATTATGAACAACTTGTACTATGGGTCCAAACCTGAAATTGCTAAATAAAAATCATCTGTTCAGTACATTTATGTTCGCTTATTTCGTCAAAATGTAAGGAGCACCTGATTTTTTTTTCGCGTTTTCAGGTTTGGTCCCATAGTGAAAGTTGTTCGTAATGATGAGTACAATGACTCCTTAAAAGGTTGCCACTGTTTACACTTACACCCTGTATAAAATTAATTAATTATACATCCACGACAGCATCTGAGCACTATCTATGTTTAAACATTTTAATGAATCGGATAAACACCACTGTTTCATTAATTGTATGATAAGATTGATAAGATTGATAAGTTTATGACTAATAATAACTAAACCCTAATTTAACTTAGTTCTAAACAGTATCAGTGTGCGGCTTGCGGCCGCGCATCCCGCATTCCGTCGGCCGGCGGCTGCGCGGGAGTCAATTTATTTCGCGGTCGGCAGCCGTACAGCAACTATTTGATTGAACTCCACCCACTAATTATATTCTTATGAAATAAACTCTACATTTAACTCAAACACGCTCCATATCGAAACGTCACAACTTAGCACAAAGGACAATCAAAAATCGCCGTTGTGTTTCGAAAATAGAGCGTATTTTGAGTTGCAGTTTTATCAGAAGATTTTAGCGTCGCTCGGAGATAGATGTTACAGTAGCTATATAACGAGTGGCGCAGACAGACTGCAGGGAAGTGTTCCATTAGAACTGATCGTCCGTAATACTGCAGCACCTGTGCAGCTACGAGCTACTCGTGAGCAATGTCATTATGGTGCTGCTAGAATAGACATGCGAGGGAGGGCCGCGGGATCAGTCACAGAGCTGAACATGTAGCATGTTGTAGGTACATGAACACAGATATAAACTAAGTATTAGAGACAAGACATGGCGGATTGTCAGAGCGTACTGATGGATCGATGATGACAGACTAATGTTAGTGTGTGGCGTGCGGGCTGCGCTCCTCAATCGTATGAAGCACATCAGCTGTGCGGCTACCGCCAGCCGCAGCCCACATGAGTCGACACTGCAAAATGGCGGCCATTAATCGTGACGCGTCGATGCGCGATATTAATGCCCAATATGTATTGCATTAGCCGCTCCATCTGATACCAGATCTTACCACCACCTCCTTATACACAGCAACACAGTGTTTCACTGTGCCGAGAGTTGAAACAATAATATTTTGGATTCGCAGCACTGTGTTGACAGTTGGAGTGCGTCCGAGAGCCGCTCAGTCATGCGCCTGCCCCGCCTCTCCCAGGACGACACTCATCAAGAGGGACGCGTGAGGTAATAGTGTTGGAGCACAATTTATTGAGTGCTGCTCAAGGCGATGCTTTATACGAGAACTTGTTCTTTCTTAACAAGCCTTTGTAAGCGTCCAGTAAAAGGATTGACCTTAAAGTGGACATGGATCTGCTGATTAAATACACTTAAACCTAGCTCGACTTGCAGAAAGAGATGTCTTTCTTTTTCTAAAGATTTACAATCTGCATTTTCATTTTTTAAACCAACGATTTTGACAAAGTCACCCGATTTGATGATTCCAGAATGACTCATACTTACAAGTTGAATATTTCATCCTCTTTCTATTAAACATATAACTAGAGATAATCGCTTAAAGTTGTAACTAAGTATTAGATTTACTATGTTTAGTCTTGTAGATAATTAAGTATGTTCATTTGATAACTCTTTTAACTAAGGAAGTTAGAAAAGTCTATTCGAAAACGGATAACATAGTAAGTAAGTGGTTTAGAAGGTAGGCAGTGTTAACACGAATACCATCATTAGACATTGCATTTACAAGTGGCTACTCAATGTGGATGCAAATAAAATGTAAATTTAAATCTCATGTCACAGTTAATATAAGTTATAGTGCGAGATGTTGCACGTGATCCGCTTCTCATTAACTATAATTATGTAAAAGTAGAGAACCACCACTACAAATACTTGCGGCTCCCTGCTAACCCTCCGCCTGCTAGTTCGACATTTGCAGGACATGGGTGTAACATTTCTTTGCCATTCAGTACTTTTTTTTTATTAGTGGTAAACCATGAGCTTAGCTGAGATAGCACTTCGCGGGCTTTTACGTAACTTGAATAAACTTGATATCATAACTAATAACGATCAACATCAAAACAGATGACTACATAACATTTTCGTCGTTTCTGCTAGAGTTGACATCGAATGCAAAAGTATTGTAAAACATGCTGCTAACGTAAATCTATAAAATGTACAAATAGAGGTTCACAGACAATGAATTTAGGTACATAAGTACGTACGTGGTCTGCGAGAAGAGGTCAAAGTAATAACTGTTCCGTTGTGCACCTACTATGCTCATTAGCACTCTTGCTTTTTCAATAAATGTGAGCAATCAATACGCGGCTTGTAACACAATGTTCACCTGATGGAAATATTAATCGTATACACTCGGTACCACCTAATGTAACAATGTGTTGTGTCAAGCATGGACTTATTTATTAGTACAATATTATTGTAACAGAGCCTTGCTCTACGATCTTAAGGACTTGTAATGTAAGGTAAACCAACTAGGTTTACCAGTATATATTTTTCGGAAAAGGTTGTTTATGATAGAATAAACTGAACCGTAATTATATACTACGTATATGAAATGCAATAAGTATTAATAACTTTTATGAAGGAAATACCTGTAGAACAAGCTTGGAACCACATTCAAACTGCACAATAAATACAACAAATGGTCATTACCTACAACAAGTTGTATATTTCCAGTAGCAATTATTACTTTATATAGTGTATTATCTATGGTAGCAATTCAGGAACTCACGCGACAGCTGTCAACGGCGACGTCACAATATTCGCAACAAAACATTAAATATTGTTCTGTTGACGGAGGGACAAACTAGCGAGCTCCGTACTACACATTCATGCGATGCAAATACTGAACATTAACGTTATAAATATACACAGTAATTTATGTAGCTCAATAGGCATCGATGTAGAGTCATGCCCCGACAGATGTCACTTATGGCAGGCACACAACGACCTTCCACAATAACATTTATCATGTTCCTTATTTCGACAGAGCTATCATTAGCTGTCCTTCAACAATTCCACTTGCAGTCGCTAACAAATTAGAATACGTCACAGATTCATATAAAGCTGTTGCTGTTGAGCATTAAACATAAAAATCATTGGCACTCGGCACTCACCGGTCGCCTGTCGTCATGAGGTGACCAAACTTCGTCAAATGAGTGACCCTCCCTCACCGCAACTTGTGTTGGTATTCTATTAGCGAGCACGGCTTTGGGACAATTGCTCAAAATTGAGTAAGCGGTCACAATATGAGCAATAACATAATATGTCCATAAGTACGCGTCGCCGACGGGAATGTACGATTATTTCTCGTTCATTTATAATTCCAGTGTTGCACGTGGCAACTGTTGCGGGTACAAATTGTTGGAAATGTCTCCTCAGAAAACGATTGCGTCACGACGCTGTCAATCGATTTTTTCTTAAAATAAACTTGTCGGATGCAAGGAACATGTTTTGCATTCCCGCTTTACCGTTCGCAGACTCGCTGGGACAATTTACTCTCGTTATGTGCTATTTGTGGCTTCATTTTTATGCGAGGGATTATTTTGTTTGGCAGGAGTCGGTGTGACGGTGTGAACAGCTACAAAGTTGCGAGTTAGTCTATAGCAGACAATGTCATAGCCTCTCTTGATGCTGTGCTCGGCCGGGCGATAACGAAGTCGCTGTCGAACATAAATCATTGTAGTTGTATCAGTGGAGCTCACTGTTCATGGTAGCAACAAGCGGAGGCTGATGAGGTCGCTACTGGCGGCGCGGGAGCCACGGGGACAGCGCTCGTTTAATTACGCGCACATCACGCAACATGCGACCACATGCCTCCGCGCAATTACGATGAAGAAAATCTTCGTACGATAAGATCAGTGCGACCGCCTCTCGTCATGATACAAATATAATCAGCAGCGGTGACGACATTCCTGTGTGCAACAACTATGTTTTTCCAAATGTCGAAAGAAATAGCAGCACTGCGGCTCGCGAGATATAAACTATAAACGACGTGGATTTGAGCTGCAACTATGTCGTCCTGCGTTTTTATAACATCCTACCTAAGTACGTACACATACACCTGCACGATTTATGACTAGCTTTTGATAAAAAATATCACGTGGAAATTAATAGTTCTACAATAAACTTGTCTTGAATGACGTAACTGATCTTCAGTCAGTTCAGTTAGAAGTGTACGACTCCCACTGCCTTCCTGTGGCATGAGTATAGTACACTTTACACCAATCTCTGAGTGTCTCTGTGGTTGGCCACCTCGTTATACCTGGTATCTCCAAATGTTATATTTTCTTACTTTATAGGTAAGTATGTCGTTTAAAAATGAATTAACTTTTTTCCAAATTTTACCTATTAATAATATTTAAACTTTGTTAGCTTAGTCGTTACCTTTATTATGCATGCTGTGCTTTCGTATAAGTGACGGAGTACCTACACCTACCTAATATCCGATTTTGATATATGTTATTACCTTAGAGTATACATTCTATAATGTAAGATTATTACCTTATTTATGTGTATAAATACATCTTTGTTGGAGATCCTAAATCAATAAATAAATAAATACCAGAAACATCACATCCTTAAAATTTAATGGAAATCTTAAATCCATAAATCGAGTCTATAACTACATTGGGCCACTTCCCTCGGGTTCCTCGTCAGCGACTCAACGCCATGGCGTAGCACTTTCAATCGTAACCATGGCAACGGACGTGTTGACAGCTCATATATCTTACAAGCAGAGCTTAAAGGAAATGCCCGGCAGTTGGGCGGCTGCAGTTGGCAGCATACACTACTACTATTGGTTGGCAGTGCGAGTGTTTTTATATGTGTCGCGAGCGAAGCCGGGTGCGGGCGCAGTGAAATGAATTATAATTCTAGGACGACGCGGGCGCTGTACCGCGGCGCCGGCGCAGCTAACTATAGCTCGATACTTGAGCCGGCTGCACCAAACGCCACTTTGTACATGTGATATAGTTTAGCGCACTTGAGATTACTTAGTTCAGAAAGACTTCAGTCTGGTTAGCATTTTCGGTTCTCTACGGCGTGTAGAACCCTCGGTTTTCAAGTAGCAGGAAGCTGAATAGGAGATGATAATAGTAAAGTCAAATTCAAATCGTTTCTTTTTAACCGACTTCCAAAAGGAGGAGGTTCTCAATTCGTCGGAACCTTTTTTTTTTGTTTTTTTTTTTTTTTTTTATTTTTTTTTTTATGTATGTTCCCCGATTACTCGAAAATGGCTAGACCGATTTGGATTTTTCTTTTTTTGTTCGAAAGGGTATACGTCCCAAGTGGTCCCATGATCATAAAGTCAGGATCTGATGATGGGATCCCATGGAAATCGAGGGAAACCCTCAAATTTTATGGGCACACCTATATCGATTTCGGTATTTTTTATAGTAACTCGTGCATTTGCTTTCAGAAAGTACCATTCGGTGAGCTGGAACTGATGATGAAGACCACAGAGGGCCATCGGAAATACTCAATTATATCTAAGTATATAACAGGTTGCGATTCGATTACTTTAATATGGTTTATGCTCGTCAAAATAATGGTTATGGTGACTTCACCATGAGCTCCATTTCTCCTTGTTCTTACTAGGAGAACTCCTCAACAATTAACGGCCCTGCGTCGGGAAAAGCAACATTTTGTAAAACGTGATGAGCAGCTGACATTGGGTTATTGTAACTTAGATAAATTACAAACTGAACCAATAAAAAGTGAAAAATAAAAACTTTTTTACAAAAACAAAAACCGACTTCCAAAAAAAAACACTACAAATTGAAAAATAACTTTAATTTCGGAAGTCGGTGGCAAAAAACTAAAATACAGATCCAAAGACACCGACTTCCGAAATTAAAGTTATTTTTCAATTTGTAGTGTTTTTTTTGGAAGTCGGTTTTTGTTTTTGTAAAAAAGTTTTTATTAGACAGAAGGCACTTAACGTCCAAAATATTAACAGGAAAATAGAATTGATTCTAGTGTTCCAAAAGGTAAAGGATGGGCAAGAAACTCAACCGTTACTCTTTTATAAAATGTTTTACAATATTTTGTATACATTAATAAAATTATATCAATATACAGGGTGTCCCGTAAATAATGGATAATCTCTTAAGGGGTCATCGTACTCATCATTATGAACAACTTTTACTATGGGACCAAACCTGGAATCGCGAAAAAAAAATCAGCTGCTCCCTACATTTTGACGAGTTTGATGTAGATAAATGTACTGGTCAGCTGATTTTTTTTCGCGATTTCAGGTTTGGTCCCATAGTAAAAGTTGTTCATAATGATGAGTACAATGACCCCTTAAGAGATTATCCATTATTTACGGGACACCCTGTATAATGTGATTAAGCTAGTCTCCGACGCGTCGAGGTTTAGACGGGGAGATAGTTATGACGTATTTTGTAACACAACTTTGTGTGGTCACTTCATACTTAGGTACCTTATAACTCTAGCAACCATAATATAAGAAAGAAGAAGTTTTTTATATTTCTATGCTAGCAACGATGTGGAAAAATCTTTTGCATATAAATCTTAGTTTGTTATAATGATAGCAACCGAAAATGGAAATACAGGGTGTAAGGGACAGCCCTCCGCAGACTGATTTGGTGAATTCAGTACATCATACTAAGATGACCGGTACATGAAATTATTTCAGGAACGTTATGGAAATCCAATAAACCTGATTTGTTTGTGTTTTTGTGCACAAATCGGAGTGTCTGTTACTGGTTGGGAGGGGTAGGTAATAGGTATGCGGTGAGTTCGATGAACTCTGTAGCTAGACAGAAAGTGAACAGCTGATTTCACGAGTCGTTCGTTAGAGTATTTCACCATCCATTGCTGGTTTTTTTTTGTTTTTTTTTTTGCTGTTTTTTTTACATAAATGGAGTGCTGCGAACACATAATGTAACTTTACATTGAAATAAAGAAAATGTAACTGAAAAAACGATTAAAACAATTAAAATTTTCCGGAGAAAATTTCCGGTGGAATATGATTCAAAATGAGGAGCTGAATGCACCCTGTTAGTTTGCGGAGGGCTGTCCCTTACACCCTGTATATTTTCAATTAGCGTTAGTTAGAGGATAGCTCACTATGACTGTTCATGTCCTAGCGAGAGCTTTTGTGATGTAAAGTTGACAAAAGCTAATCACAAGAGTCAATGACTGACATAAAGAATTCTATCTTAATTCAATGTTGTCAGAACTTGCAACAATGCGTCGGGATGGAAATCACAATTATCAACAACGGCTGCAACACTTTGTTTTTGTAACACAATCTATCTTTAAAAATCTTTTAATCTATTTTAAAAATAAAAAGAGAAGTCCTGACTGACTGACTCATCAACGCCCAGCCTAAACCCTTGGACTTAGAAAGCTGAAATTTTGCACAGAGGTTCCCTTTATAATGTAGACAAGGAATAAGGAAGGAATTCCAGGTAGAACGTTCCCGTGGGATGTCTTCCTACATCCACGCGGGCGAAGCCGCTGGCAAAAGGTAGTATTAAGTATAATTTATGATGTAGGAACTGTACCTACTCCATGATGGCAGCAATCAGTATGAAATATAGTAATAATAGTGATCTAGGTATGTGCGCATTGACATAGTGCAATGTGCAGGATGCAGGAGTGGGCGCGCGACACAATCGCAAGATGGATGTCGCGTGGGCGGCGCCGGCCCCGCCCCTGCGCGCGCGCCGCGCATGCCGCGCATGGCCACTCGACGTACTCAGCACTCTCAGGCTCTCAGCCATCATTAACAGACGAGATGCAGTAGATTGAAGAATGCCCGCCTTCGGAATCATGTGACAGAAGACGATGATCACAATGTTATTTACTATATCCTGAGAGTTGTGGTGGAGAGCTATTACTGCTAATATTAGGCATTTTATGCGGAGTTGATCAGGTAGGAAACATATTTTCTCGTATTTTATTATTATGTTATTATTATTTTTTTAAACTACCTAGAAGGCTCTTTTCTACCGTTACTACTAACACTAGATTATAAGTCTTTGTAACATATTATGGATCAACGTTGTCCGATATAAATGAAATTTAATTTCATTTAATTATCATTTTTTTGTTTGTTTTTGAGTTCAGTTCAACACACACAATAGACAGATGCATATAACTTGTTTAGCAGCAACAGTGCACTACGTGGTCTACTAATGAAAACATAATTAAAATAATCAGTATATACCTATTTTGTATCCTCTGAAGTGCCACCTGCTACCTCCACAACAGATGCAAATTGTTCGCCTGGCATTATTAGGTATGTCAAGTGGAAAATCTGCATCTGCAATAAAAAGGCTTCCACCGAGTAAGGATAGAGACGAAAAAGGTCTGGCATTGCCTTTTCTGGCGTTGCCTCGGCTGGCACACCGCCTCACTAACAACCTTGCTGACTGCTGATCTTTTCAATCTCGTATAGCTCGTGCCGACACGAAATAATAATAAGAAGAAGGCACGATCTCTTGACATTTGACTAAAACATTTTTTCAAAGACCTAAATCTAGGCGATACCTACAGCTTTTCCTTCAAATACCATCCATCAATAGCAGCTGCTATAAACTTCAGCCGTAGTAATGCAACATTCAGCAACATACATCACTAATCGGTGCTAATAACAAGTGAACGCTTCGTGTGGGGTCAGCGCCGCGAGCGCACCGCGCCGCACCGTGCACTGCGAGCGAATTGATTCGCGACCCCCGACCCCGAGCTGAAATATCGAAGGACTTACGGACTTATAGATGACGTAACATTGAGCGACGTGTAGTAACAGCTAGAACGAAACTTGACGCGACGTCGCGTGGGGTCAGAGCGCCGCAAGCTGTACACTGCCTCGCGGATTAACATCGTCGACCAGCGAACTGAAATCTCAGAGCTAAATAAAAGATCCTTGCTCAAGAACTGGTGAAGTGGGAAAACGCAAAATAACATGCAGCTCTATGATGTATAGCTAACGTCATATTCCAACGACTATGACGTTACCACCTGCCGCAGCCTACACTAAACCTTCGTGTATTATAAATATCTCTATAATGCACTGGCTGGAGCTCGTGGATCTTGAAATGCTTTGACGGTGCCATAGTTTACAAAACTGATAGGTATTTGCTGCAGAAAGGTCCACAGCGTCATCCGTGCTAACATTATATTAGGTCGGGAAAAAAGTTCCTTCGTATTTTATATACAAATTCAAGACTTTTTTTTTTCATAGTTTATTATTTAGATAGGTATGTGTCATTTGCCAAATGGGTCAAAACTGTTTTGTGGTCAATTCCCAGTTCTTCAGCTACGTCGTAACTACTGATATGCCAATTTTGCTCCACTTTTTAAAAAATGGCATCTATTTTATCCGTAATAGGGTGACCAGAGCGACGACGTGCATCTTTGACATCAAAATTTCCGGATTGAAAACGCTTAAATCAAATTTGTGCTACTCTCACAGACACTGCACTAGGTCCATAAACATGGTTTTCGCAATTTTTTTTTGCGGCTTGCGTTGCATTTTTAAATTTTTTGTAAAATTTTAAAATGTATCGAATTTCTTCATTAGATTCACTCATCTTGACAGCACGAAAAACAAATAAAAATCACACATTTTCCTAATTTGAAATAGTATAGCCAAAGAGATTTTATTACAAGTTCATACATACTTTAAAAACCTTCGAAAAAACTTTTTCCCCGACCTATTATGAATTTATGACACACAATAATAATTGTGCCTGTGGTTATAGGCACAAAAATATCCAAAGATCGTATTTAGGGTATGTCCATATTAGTCGCGGGTTCAATTCGCAGTATCCACATGAAATTGATTCGCGGAGCGCTTGCGGCGGCGCGCGGCACGGCGGCCTATCGCGGGGCTCCGTTACCTAATAAGATAATATAATAACACGGTGACATCACTGCAATTACGGACTTGTATACCTTCAAAGGTGTTTGATAGCAAAGTCACAACTGGAGGTTCTGCACAGCACTGGATTAATTAAAGGGCGGCTGACAGACCGTCGCTTGCTAGATGTTGGCCAATCGTGCTGTTCGAAAGAGATACCGCGGCCCTGGCACAGGCAACTGAAGGAACACGGGTGGGTTTTAGTCAGTAAAAGTCTGACACGCCCTTCCGCTCCACCCAGAGCGGGAGAAGTTATTTGATGATTTCCCATCCACAAAAAAAATTAAATAAAAACCGGTCAACCGGTCGGAGCGAGTTGGACTCGCGCACCGAGGGTTCCGTTCCGATTTCTGAAAAAGTGTGCTACTTAGAGACATCGTTTTATTTTTCCTGTAATACCTTTACATAAATTTACATAAATTTCTATCACATAGAATAATTTCAGATTTTTATCTTTGCAAACTTCGGAGATAAGGGGGGGAAACGGTATTTTTTTTACATTTTTTCATCAAAAGTCGAAAACTATGCGGCCTAAAAAAAAATTAAAAATAGTTTAATAAAAAAAAATAATAATAAAATAATAAAAAAAATAAAGAATATATATATAGTAATGTTAGTTAATATATAGTTTGAGAATGTGCAAACAGCGTTCTTTCACTATGATACCCCACATCCCTAGTAGCCCCACTTTGAATGTCCCCCTTTCAGTCCCTGTTGCAAAAAAAAAAAAAAATTTATTTCTTTCTTATTTGAAAAATAGTTGGGTAAACGTCATCTAAAACTGTTTCAAATTTCAAGTTGACAGCATTAGTAACTTTTGAGATATCCAGCTGTGACAGACGGACGACAGACGGACAGACAGACTGAGTCGCAACAGAAGGGTTTCATTTTTGTTACCATTTTGGTACGGAACCCTAACTAGGCTTTCAAGTAGTGCAAAATATAGATTAAAATAATCGTATAATAATGTAAAGGTTTTAGTCGATGATATGCGAAATATTTGTTTCCTAAAAAATCAGCCGAAGCAATACAATCGAAACTATAAAACTGTTCAAGGACGTGGGTCTATAGAATCATTCGGAAACGAGATAGAAGACGTTTTCGTAAACCCTTGTTCAGTCGGAAGATGATTCCACTAAACATGATCTGTTGCGTCCTGTTAAAGAGAAAACTGCCATTAAACGCTTTGCAGATGGATTATCAGACACTAGGCTTAATTTTCAAGTCCCTGTTGCAAAAACAATATAAATATTTTTATTTATTTCATATTTGCAAAATAGTTGGGTAAACGTCAGCTAAAACTATTCCAAAGGACAATGCAACTCTTCCATAGAAGCTTGGTCCAAATTTATGAAACATGTTGCCCAAAGTTGAAACCAATGGTAATTGATAGATCGTATCGTCAATAGTTACTTTTACTATGGCACCAAAAAAATCTATCGCGGTAAAAAAAAGATACGACCATAACAAAAAAATAAAATACTGATTATAAAATCGGTTAAACTTGTTTTTGATTATGCGACAATGATTCAAAATAAACGTATAACTGCTGCTGAACGTATGCCTGGTTATTTTATGATGTACGGTTAATAGTTACATTAAAAAATAAATCATTAAAAAGTATTTTTCGTTAAGTGAAACAACAAATATATAAAATCCTGTTTATACACGTTATATTCCTATGAAAATAAAACTAACCTACAATCGGTTAAAAATAATTTGAATTGTCTAAGACTGATTTTAAAATAAATAACTACTTGCATGTTCTTTAACCCGTCGCACGCCAATTAGCAGACACAATAGATTTTTTATTGTTGTCTGAACACCTGGGTGTGCAATCGACGTTTAAAGAGTTACAAATCTCTTTTGCCGAGTTATTCCAGTGATGGTCAGTGGGAACAATAGGTAGTAAAATATATTTTGTCCTTGTCTCTCCAACTCAAAATACATGCTTGTGAGTTATCGGCTAGAGGCACTCTTTGCAGTCGTCCATTGTTTGTCGTTCGGAACGTTACTGTGCTATTTTCCTTTCGTGTGTTTACTTTACGACGTTTTTGCTATTTTCTTGGACTATCGATTGATTTCTAATACGCTGACTCTCGCTGTGTTTACTGGACTTCGATGAACATCATGAATCAATTACAAATCCCTGCTGTGTGTATACTGTGCAATATTTCAGTGTTACGCATTCGGAGATACACTTTGAATGTGAATCTTCGTAGCTTACACGCTCAAACAGTCGAAAATATCCAAGCAGCATACCCACTTGAGGTGAGTTCAACTATTACAAATGTTACAAGCATCATGGACGCAACCATAGATGTATTTAAATTATGCATGTGTTTGTTAGTTTATTACAGTACGTTAATTAACGAAAGGCGTTCCCGTTAACCCGCAATAGTATAACGTAGTCGTAGTATACGATAGGTACTATTTTGATTTGAAACAGGACGTTTCGAATTTATTATCATTTAATTTTTTTTTTAATTCAGATTTTTTTATACTTAAGTTGGTACCTACTCATTTTTCTATGCTGATGTTATTATTTTAATCTATTAATGATATAGATTAACGAGTTTTAAGGAACGGCCTCTGTTATTTAACATACTATATCCTATAGATGTACTCTTAAGCTTGCGTTCTTGCGGTTAAGGGCCACCCCGCCCTTTAATCGTCTGACTGATTTAGTACGCGTAAGGCGATACTAATGGTCATAGGATATAGAATATAAATACCTCAGCTTTATATCAGAGAAAAAAAGGAGCAGTAGTGGCCCAGTGGTGTAGGTCATAGGTTCGAACCCAGACAGGTGCTTTACTTTGTGTAAATTATTTCATCACCACTGTTCTGAAAACATTGAAGGAAAACATCGTGAGGAAACCGGCATGTCATAGAACCAAAAATTCCAAGATATGTGATACATCCACCAATACACAATGGGCCCGCGTGGCTCTTCGCGGTGAGGGACAGTGGGCCGTAATGTACATTACGGCCCACTGTCCCTCACCGCGAAGAGGCTTGTGTCCCAGCAGTGGGAACATCATAGGCTGATTATTATTATACTTGTATCAGAGAATTATTTTTAAAATCCATCGGGCACTTCACACTTCAGAAGTAGGTATACTACTTACTTCAAAAAAATCATGAAACGTTTGCAGGCTACTCGATTTCATACTATATTTTTCTGTAATACTCCGAATACTTGTATCATTACAGAACTTGTATTTTTCAGATCATGTTCAATAATCAAGAACATGTTTGCTATCGTTGTTGGACACGAGCAAGGCGTGGAAGCTTAGCGTCACACAACTCCAGAGTAGGAGGTGATCAACAAGCACTTGATGAAGCACAAGTGGTAGATCAACTACAGCTGGGGGGATAAGACCAACACGAAGAACCTCACACACATATATTACCCGCCAATGTGCAGGAACAACGTCCGGTACAAGATGTACCCGAGGAGCAACAAGCTCATGTAAATGATGAAGCCCGTTTTAATCTAACTGGCTACTCAAGAGGGCCAAATTCAGGAAACTCATGTATTTTCCACACTTGCGAAAATACTACTCGCCAGCGTATTGCGGAGACTATCAAAGTTAAAATGTTGATGGAATATAATTATTATATACCCCCCAGTGCACGTGTATGATATGTTAGATATAATTCAGTTATTGAAAGGGCTTAACGCTAAACGATAAACGCTTACTAGATTTTGAAAAAATAGACGATTTCGACGAAGCAGAACTCCATTATTGGACAGGACGTTCGCGTGACGATTTTCTAAGAATATTGGAAGAAACGCCATCTTTGTTTCTTAAAACTCGGAAACCAAGAACAGTTTTAGGTATTTACTTAGCCAAAATAAGAACAGGAGAAGCTGAAATTAGGTTGGCTTCGATTTTTCACATGTCCCGGCAGAATCTTGAAAAAAAACTTAAGATAGCCAGGCAATGCCTAACTTACGATTTTGTGCCTATTCATTTAGGTTTTGACCATATCACAAGAGAACAGGTTGCAACTCGAAACCTTTTGATTCCTAACACATTATTTGGTAGTCCAGACTACTCCAAAGCAATTTTAATATGTGATTCTACGTATATATACATACAAAAAAGTGCAAACTTTTCGTTTCAGAAGGACACCTATAGTCCTCATAAATACAGAAACCTTTTGAAACCTTTCATGATAGTCACTTGTGATGTATACATTGTGGATGTTGTAGGGCCTTACTCGGCTACAAAAAATGACGCAACGATATTAAGAGAGATCCTTCAAAGAGAGAATAGTGTAATACCGTGGTATTTAAATAGTGGGGATGTTTTCATTTTAGACAGGGGATTTAGGGACGTAGTGAGCGAGCTAGAATCTTATGAATATGAAGCTGTAATACCAATATCAAACACGGGACCAACGGATCAGCTATCAACTGAGCAAGCTAATAAATCAAGGTTGTGCACTATTTGCCGCTGGCCCGTTGAAGTAGTAAACGGCCGTTTTAAAAGAGATTACAGAATATTTAGGCAAAGCTATTTTAATAAATCAATGACACACATGTTTGACGATTTTAAGATTGCCGCGGCAGTTGTAAATGCTTTTCATATTCCTCTAATAGACAATACACATGCCGCGGAATTCTTGACTATTATACGGAACCGCACTAATGTTCCTAATAATTTGGCTAACTATGTGCAGGTTAAGAATTTAAATAGACAAAGGATAGCTTTCCAAGATATTTCAGGAGCTTTGCCTAATATTTTGCAATTCCCCGTATTAACATATGACGAAATGATTTTATTTTCAGTTGGGACGTATCAGTTAAAACTGGCTGCTAGTTACTACAGTGAGCACGTACGCGGTGGCGACTATATAATCGAAATATATATTGACACGGAACTAACAGATTTAAATGAGTTTGATTTGCCTGATTCCAATGTTTTATTAATAAGAGTTAGAATCAAAAGTCGCCACAGCCGTGCGAAAAAATATTTTTGCTATGTATTAGTAAATGGTGCCTTACAGGGTATAGACAGCATAAACAATTACTGTTGCAGTTGTTTAACTGGTAGAAGAACAATTGGTGTTTGTACCCATGTTATGACTATCGTATGGTACTTTGCATGGGCCAGACACCAAGATGTGATTCATCGTCCCGCACTTTTTCTGGATAGTATAATTATCGATAATGATTAATAAGTTTAAGTTACTATAAATAATAATTGTATATAATTATGAATGAAAATAAATGAAAAGATTTTTCAGTAAACACATTTCATTTTATTAAAAAATACCTCATTCCTATTTTTTTAATGCCTTCTACAGCAGCGGGCATTATTTATTTAAATGTTAATTTTTAATCAATTCAGACGAGTGACCAGCCCTATATAGAGTGACTCTGACTGGTAATTAGTGACCGATACTTTTACTATGGGACCAAACCTAAAATCGCGAAAAAAAAATCAGCTGTTCCTTGCATTTATGTTTGCATAACTGATCAAAATGTAGGGAGCAGCTGATTCATTTTAAAATATAATCGTAGTCATGATAACAAACAACTTTTCCAAATATTCTATTTTTTTAATTTACTAAGTGCATGACCCCAATCACCACAATAGGATATTGAGTAGGTACCTAACAAGAATAATACACCATCAGCTGTTATTCAATTACCTACTTATCCTTTTTTACAAACAAACTATCCACTTTTACCATGCATTATCCTTTTTTCATTCATTTAACAACCCGCTATCAGCTGTTAGTCACTTGACCCCGTTATTATGCCTCATGTCACATGAAGGTACTACTGTGCTGAGTGTGCCGACCAACGTAGGGCAGAGCACCCACGCGCCACCGCCCGCCACGGCGTGGAGCCCCGCATCCGTGTACGTACCTAGATAGTGTACCTACATGTTCAGGTTGTTGCTAAGTTAACAAAAAATTATACGTACCTACTCCACTTTTGAGATGCAACATATGGCCGCATAACTACGAAATATCTAGGCACCGCACGCGAGTAAAAGTAGGCACGCACGGCACTATCAGAATATAATCTTTTGACCCCATTCTGTATCGCTGGCACTGCACACCTGTGCAGGTGCACCCACGTGCTTAATCCTGCACCTGTTAGTAGTAGCAGTTTTAACTAACAATAATAATTAACGAAATCCCAAAAACTGTAAACGGAACCACATATTAAAACTACAGTGACTTCTCACTCGCCTGCGATTTCTCGTGTCGTATAACAGTGAGTAAGGCGGACCAGCGTGGGCGGTCCGCCTTACTCACTTCGTCAGCCGCGGAGGCCTACGCCACCTACCGACACGACTCCGCGACACGGCGCGGCGGCCTTTTCACAGCGATAATTATGAGTTCTATGGTTTATCCTTGTCTTCAGCACGCGTATTACCAAAGTAATTACAAACCAAAAATCCCGTCAGAATTCCCACAAAAAAGTTAAGCTTTAGCGTGAAAATAGTTGTGCTATTTTTACTTTTGCGAAAACAACCATTTAAATAATAACCTTTAGAAAGTAGCAGATGTTTTATGAGTCAGTGTACCTATTGAGTTTGCTAATTGCAGAGCGTGTAAATGGTTTGCTCGATTGTATAAGCGAAGGTTGTTGACTACACCCAATAACAAAATGTGCATTTCTTTAGGAATACGATACTTTAGGAGTAGAGATGTGTTTTGAAATAGTTTTAAATAAAAAATAAAGCGAGTTGGTCGCCGGCGGCGGCGGCGCCGCAAACCGCTATCAAAGCAGTACTTCTGTGTGTGAAGCACGTGCGCCGCCACCGCCGCGCGCTCCACGTGTTTACTCAATCCACACCGCACCGCACCACTGTCGTCGTCGGCGGACTCAACGCCAGGTTACCTAAACTTTTTTAATTTAAAAATCCATTCAAATGCTTAAAACAAGTGTAATCGATTTTACAACATTAGTTTTTGTTTATACTAAACCCGAAAAGGGGTCATTGTACTCATCATTTTGAACAACTTTTACTATGGGACCAAACCTGAAATCGCGGAAAAAAAATCAGCTGTTCAGTACATTTATCTACATCAAACTCGTCAAAATGTACTGAACAGCTGATTTTTTTTCGCGATTTCAGGTATGGTCCCACAGTAAAAGTTGTTCAAAATGATGAGTACAATGACCCCTTTTCAGGTTTAGTATAAACAAAAACTAATGTTGTATATTTAGTAAATATATTATTTTTCTTCAAATGATCGTATCTTTTTTTTACCGCGATAGATTTTTTGACTGCTATAGTAAAAGTTACTATTGGCAATAAGATATATCAATTACCATTGGTTTCAACTTTGGGCAACATCTTTAAAATTTTGGACCAATAAGTTGCATTGTCCTTTCAAGTTGATAGCATTAGTAGTTCTTGAGATATCCAGCTGTGACAGACAGACAGACAGACGGACAGACAGACAGACTGAGTCACACCATAAGGGTTCCTTTTTACCATTTTGGTACGGAATCCGAAAAAGGTCTATAGAGCGAAGAGGACTACTTCTATCAAAAATGTTAGGATTTGGAATAACTGTCTATTAATTACTTACCTCAAATAAGTACAACAACGAAAGTAGGTCCTGCCTTATTACTAAATCAGCAAATTTTTAAGGCAAAATACTGCTCTCATTAGGTTCAAGGAGTGTGAGTCCTACGTGAGGTCCCGAGGAGTTCACGCTTTCAGAGTAGCTTCAGGGAGTTTAACTGATCTGAATCATGAAAGAGAGGAGAGATTACAGGTATCTACCTACCTAGCTAATAATAATGCGAGTTTGCTCGTAATATTATGGTGTTTTGCGTAATTGGTCTAAAAATTGAGAAATAAATAGCTAATAGGTACTCTTTTTAGGGTTCCGTAACTCAAAAGGAAAAAACGCAACCCTTATAAGTAGGATCACTTCGTTGTCCGTCTGTCTACCTATCAAGACCCTATTCTCAGGAACGCTTGGAGGTAAAAATCCGAAAATTTTAAATTTGTAGTTTTATCACATAAAAAAATAGTTTTTTACGATTACAAACTTAAATATGCCGTTGGAGAATTGACCGTGACATACCTATATCAATGATGACATGTTTTTCAACTACGGAACCCTTCATTGTGCCCTTTCGGCCGCCATGGCAACTGAGTTTCGCAACCAGTTGTGAAAAAGGAATTTTTATTCTTTCTTGGCAACTAGTTGCGACGCAAGAATTTTCTTTCTTTATACGCAACCAGTTGCCAATCAAAAATTTTTCAAAAACGCTAGTTCCAATAGAAGAATTTATTTATTTAATGGACCGTTCTGTCACACCGTTTTTCACGATTAGTTAAGAGGCCCAGTTCGGGTACTATACCTGGTTGGTATATTGAAACAAATAAATGTACTAATAATAGCATTCCTATGTGCTAGCGATCGTTTCCGGGGGCCCATTATTGAGTGTGCAAGCCATTTTAACTGTGTATATTATATAACATCGGTAAGGCAGGGGACATAGTTCTTCCATAGCTTAAGGTACCCGATCCACTATAGCCACCGAAACCCATAGCCCAATATGTTTCCATGTTCTGCAATAGTCCTGCACCATCCGGGGGTTGTCCTTGGGTGCACTTGCATAGTGCATAAAGGGATAATCGTCAGCTGGTGCCGCCTCGTCATTTAAAATTGTCTGGCTGGCCAGTAGGTATTGACCGAGAAGATTGCCAACAAATGAATAAAACTTCCCATTTTGCAACTTGTTGCGAAACTCAGTTGCCATGACGGCAAAAGTATTCTTTGTTAGCAACTGGTTGCGTATAAAGAAGGAAAATTCTTCCGTCGCAACTAGTTGCCAAGAAAGGATAAAAATTCCTTTTTCACAACTGGTTGCGAAACTCAGTTGCCATGGCGGCCGAAAGGCATTGTGCGTGGTCCGACACGCACTTGGCCGGTTTTTTTTTAATTTTAAGTCTAATATTTAAAGTTAAGTCTATCCCTCCTGCTTATTATTTTAATAGTTGTCTCCGGCAGGTTACATCGATTATAATAATTTAAAACTCGGTCCGGCGATGAACAATTTAGTGTTATAAATATTACAGAAAATAATGACAGATGTTTGTCATTACCGGCTGGAACTATCTCAAGTAGAAGAGCTCCGAGTTTTGTTTCGATCTCAGCCGATGAAGTGCAACATTCGTAGGTACTTACAACATTACTGTGGACTATAGTGTGGGTTTATACGTTTTCTCGACTGTTAAATTATTACTTTGTAAATGCTGTACTGTATAACTGTTTTTTGTCCCAAATAAATAAAATAAAATAAAATTACATAAACTACATTCTTCCTAGTGCAAAATAACACTCTTATTTGAGCTTCTATCTTTCTTGTTGGAAAAATTGTACCCGCGGAATGAATTGAATTCCTACTTAAACGACCACACAATAATAAGAGCTTCTCGACGCAGATTACTGTAATTTTAAGTTTTAAACAATATTTAAGAGCCAAAAAGGTTGATTTCGTAAAAAATTCCGTAAGATCCGATGGCTGATGTTATCTGCGCGCGCGGCGGCGACGGAACGGATCGATCCGCTACGGCCCACAGTGGGCCCATACTGAAAATTAATGGACTTAGGCAACAAAGTTCCTATATCGATGCGATTTTTTTTTATATGACGTGTTATATTATTCCTGACAACTTTTATTCTTATAAAATTTCTTCTAAAGTTGATAGTTTGTCTTGAAAACAATTAATTAGATTTTTTTGTATGGAGCGAATCACGTTTAATTTTTTTTCTTCAATTGTACTAATATGTTGAGTGTGTGGCGTAAGTATATGATAGCTAGGGTCATTCTCTATCCATGAAAAAAAAATCAGCGCCGGCCATCTGCGGCAGCGCGAGTAATCATTCGGTAAAAAAAAAATGATTTGGAAGAATTTTTTTGTCATTTAAAATAAATTCAAAGCATATTTTTTGTCTCATTTGGCTGTTTTTACCTTCTTTTTAGTTAAATAAATAGTTTTAATAGCGCATACGTACTTATAACTAGTAATTCTGGTAGAGATTTAGTTATTATTGCATGTTATCGGTAGCACCTGCATTGTGATTGATGACTCATTTGTTTGTGCACTCGGCTAAGCGCATAACTAATGAGTCATCGAAAAATGCTCGTCTCTGATTGGCTGAATAATTTTCACTCACTGTTATGTCCACTACTTGAGTAATTAACACTAACTATAAATATAAAGACATTCATTAAGTCCATCTAGTTTCGCTCTTGTCGCTTGTTTGTGAACACAGTGAAATACTTGTTTTTATATTAACATTAGAACTATGGCTGGATTTTGTACCAACCTAGATCTTTTTGTGAAATTAAGAAGTGGCGGTGATCTGAAAAATCATATGTTTCTGGATGAAAGTATCATTTCTGTCTTGACTACCGAAGTTTCTGAAGAAGACAAGAACCGAATCAAGGAGTTCTGTCGACTTTTTTGTGTAAATTTAAATAAAAAGTGGATAGAGTCAAGTAGAAATCAAAAAACTTTTATGAATCGTGTAATTAATCGCAAGTGGTTGGAAAAAAATATCAACTGGCCTGTTTGTGACAGTGTTGATCTGAGAAGTGTGATGCGCTTTTCGGACGCAGCCTTATCTGAGCTTGTGGATATAGATTGCCATGTTCCTACTCTTGCAGTATGTACTGCGGAAGCGGGAACATCTACAGAAAAGGAGCACAGAAAACCGTTCGAAGAGTTAAGTAATAAGCAAAAGAAAAGACGTTCTACTTCCATAGTAGAAGAAAATTCCGAGGAAGAGTTACAGCACTGGTACATAACAAAATTGAAAGACAACGGCAAAACGAATCTGGCAAAAGTGGTCGAATACCTTTCCAGTAATCCAGATGCGCTATCCGAAGTAGAAGAGAGACTATTCAAAAAGCAGAGCTTAAGTACTGTCTCTGAAGATAAGTGTTTAGCTCTTTATACATCAGTTGCGCTCTCGAAATGGAAGTACTTAGCTCTTCGACAATTTCTGAAAGAAGAAAACTGTGCTGCCTTTCCATCTTATCCAAAGCTTGTAAGTGCCAAGAAAAGATGTTACCCACCACAATAGAGTATGGAGATTACCGAAAACGGAGCTCACATTAAATTGCAAGCGCTATTGGACCACATTGTGGAGAGGATATTACTTGATATAAATACTGTTGATAGGTCTCAAAATGAAGAACTCAAGTTGACCTAGAAATGGGGACTTGATGGTTCTTCGTCGCAGAGTAACTATAAACAGAAAACGTCAAACACAGCTACAGAGTTCGATGATTCATCAGTAGTCATGATAAGCATCGTCCCTCTTCGGCTAGTGTCTACTAGGCCATCATCTGGGAATGAAAATCTAGTTTGGGAGAACCCTACACCTTGCTCAACTCTGTACTGTCGACCAGTGAAGTTCACTTTCACTTCGGAGACAGCTGACTTTATAAAGTCTGAAGAGTCTGAGATGAAAAAACAAATTGATGAACGAATATCTACACAGTGTGGAAATATTATTGTATCACATGAATTGCATATGACCATGATTGATGGAAAAGTGGCCAATATTATTGCTGGAGTACCATCATATGCAACGTGTCCCATTTGCTTAGCAAAACCGAGTGAGATGAATAATTTAGACGCTTTGACTTCTAAACCACTTCGTGAAGAAATTTACAAACAAGGAATTTCTTCACTGCATATGAAGATTCGGTGTATGGAATGTCTTCTCCATATATCTTATAATCTGGATTTTTAACGATGGACTGCTCGCGGCGAACATAAGGCTTTGAAACAAGCTAAAAAAAATACCACACAGCAAGAGTTTCGTGAGCAAACTGGAATGCTGATTGATATAGTCAAACAGGTATGTATTTAATTTTCGCTCTCTTTATGTTGTTTGTGAATTATATCTCTATGTATTGTATATTACAGTATTGTTTTCTCATTTTAGGGTTTTGGAACTACAAACGACGGGAATACAGCGAGGCGCTTTTTCCAAGATTACAAAAGATCTTCCAGAATAACGGGAATTGACGAAAATCTGATTTTCAGATTTTCCGTTATTCTACAAGCCATATCATCAGGCAAAAACATTGACTGTGAAAAATTTAGAAGATACTGTAGAGAAACAGCTGATGTGTACGTGCAACACTATTCGTGGTACTACATGCCAGTTAGTGTACATAAACTTCTAATGCACGGTGCAGACATCTGTAACCACTTTGGTGTTTTGCCAATCAGTAAGTAAAAAATAAATATAGTTTGATGTATTATTTGACTCGATTGCGTTTTGAAATTAAAATGTATGTACTTATTCGTTTTAGGTACCTTATCTGAAGAAGCTTCGGAAGCCCGTAATAAGGACTTCAGAAACGTCAGGGAGAGGCACACTCGGAAAACGGGGAGAATAGCAACAAACGAAGACATCCTCCATGGACTTCTAATAAGCTCTGATCCCCACATATCCTACATAAGGCCTAAAATAATGAAACAGGTTCATAATGAGTTGTTGCCTGAAGCAACTCAGTTGTTACAGACTACTGAGCCTCCCTGTGACAGTGAAATTATGGAGGAAGAAGAATGCCTCATAGCAGAGTCCGAAAATTTGCCGGACCCACTAGCACTTCTGGAACAAGAAATAATGTGATCCGGCTCTAAATTATTCCCACAAATGCCCATCAGGGTTAGGAATATGACAAACAGCCCTTTTCAGGGCTACAATTACTTCACAGTTTCATATTGATCATAGTTACGATAACTTATACTATAATAATATACATACAGTTGATTATGTAGATAATTATCAACGACTTGCCCGTACAAATTTAAATTATTTCACCTATCATTAACAAAATTAGTATAACCTGAAACATTACGATATATTTATTCAACAATAGATAACGTGCAGTTAAAAAATAACACAGCCAATCAGAGACGAGCATTTTTCGATGACTCATTAGTTCAAACAAATGAGTCATCAATCACAATGCAGAGCACCTGCATAATCACAATGCCTCATGACTCATTTGTACCGATAACATGCAATAATAACTAAATCTCTACCAGAATTACTAGTTATAAGTACGTACCTATGCGCTATTAAAACTATTTATTTAACTAAAAAGAAGGTGAAAACAGCCAAATGAGACAAAAAATATGCTTTGAATTTATTTTAAATGACAAAAAAATTCTTCCAAATCATTTTTTTTTTACCGAATGATTACTCGCGCTGCCGCAGATGGCCGGCGCTGATTTTTTTTTCATGGATAGAGAATGACCCTAGCTATCATATACTCACGCCACACACTCAACATATTAGTACAATTGAAGAAAAAAAATTAAACGTGATTCGCTCCATACAAAAAAATCTAATTAATTTTTTTCAAGACAAACTATCAACTTTAGAAGAAATTTTATAAGAATAAAAGTTGTCAGGAATAATATAACACGTCATATAAAAAAAAATCGCATCGATATAGGAACTTTGTTGCCTAAGTCCACTAATTTTCAGTATGGGCCCACTGTGCGGCCGCGCGCGCGCACCTCGCGAACAAATTGAAAATATCTTGCACAACCATCCTCCCGTGAATGTACCACTCTAGTGCCTACCTGGGTTCATGGTGCCTCACGGGATTCCGCCTGAAGAGGGTGAGCTTTTGGTTTATTTCTGAAACCAAAATAGTGATTTAATTCTCCCATCAAATATCAAAATAAATAAATAGGTACTTAAATGTAGGTAGAGGCTGCATCAACTTTAGTTTATAATTTCTATTACTTAACCGTGCCGTAATAGAGTGAGTACGTAATTGATTCTAATTAGAAGTCTGTGGCTGAAGCACTTGAGGACACAATTGATAAGAAATGCATGGACGTAAATTATTAAGATTGTAGAAATAAAAATAAATTGAATATTTAGTTCAACTATACATTACGTACCTACTTGAAACTCATGTAGGTATGTGATGTTATGAAAAAGATTTTCGATGAGCTTATAGTGGGTAAGTACCTAGAGCACCATCACCTATAAACTCAAACTCAAACTCAAACTCAAAGCATTTATTTCAATTAAACCAATTACAGGCACTTTTGAATTGTCAAAGAGTCGGTCAGTAGGTAAGTCAGAAAGTTGAAGCTAGTTGCCCATTCCAAAACGTAGATCTATGGAGAAGAACGGGCAAGAAACTCCACGGACACTCTTTTAAATCAAAATATGGTTACAAAATATTGGTTACATCATTCATGTTGAAATTATACATGTGAGAACGATGAACGTTAAAAGCGTCCGTATTAAAAAAATAAAAAAAAAACAATTCAAAAATTAAAATTAAAATAAGCCGTGGCAGCTAAGGTATGACCAGCCTCCACCAACAGCGCCCGTTGACGAACCTGACGTATGGATTCGTTAAATGATCCAACCACACGCGCCACCATCAGCGAGGCATTAGAGTGAGCATGACACACTCTCAGCCGCCAGGGCACATCCAAGTCAAATAAAGACGTACCCAGTAAATGGTAGCTTTAGAGTAGGTACATAGTACTCACACATGTGCTAAGCAATTATACAATACAATGGTGATTGAGTCTACACAATGCAAAGCTATTCTTACAATCTTCAGCAGTTCCAACAGTATGTTCAAATGTTAATTAATTAGTTGAGGTTGTGGAGCAGGACCAGCATGGAGCCAAGCATTTTTATCATTTATGTAATCACCCAACGTATAATATGCCTGCCTATAACATCTGGTGCCTTTACTGATTGCCATAAGGCTGTTTATGGGCCTAGAGCTGCATGTAAGCATGCAGTGATAACTTTTTCACTTCGATTTCGCCTGTGACTTAAGTAGGTACTTAAAGGTTTTCAAATCGATTTCTAATCATTTTATGTAACAGAACAAATTAGAGAAACATTTTAATTGTTAGCTAAAATTTGATACTATAGGCAAAAATATGTGCAAGTTATACAGTGTAGCGGAGCCCGCGGGCGGTCACCTCCGCGGCTGCCAGGTGGGACGGTGACCGCAGACGGGACACAAACTCATTATATTTTTGATAATCTTATTTGATTTTTTTTTATAAACATAAGTAGTAGCTCTTTACTTAGTTTTCTTAGAAATGGCATCCTTTAGCCGAAGGCCCTGTGAATAAAAAACATGATTTGAAGATAATCATGTATTAAAGTGGTTAGTTATCTTTAATAAAACTAATCTATACAAAACTATCGTTTAGTTACAGTAGTACCTACGTGTGCACATCGCACATGCGTATACACATGTAGGTAGGTATGTACATATTTTGTCGGTACATGACTTCTGTCTTGACCGCCAATTCCTACAGCGGACATCAGGATAATTTATAAATAAATCTTCCTTAATCTATGAACTTGATATTTTTGCAAGGATATTTATTGTCTTTTGAGATTGGCTAAACCTAATAGCTATTGGCCTCGTGTAAAAGACCCATTATCCCCGAGGAGAATATATGAGAATACTCTACCATTGTAGCATTATTGATTCGATTGTACAGCAGTCACCAACAGGGCTCAATGAAGTAGTTGTAGCATTGTTGATTCGTATTGCTCACTGACTAGGACATAAATAGGTAATTTACTTACTTACTTTTACTTCTACTATCTAGTTAGGCATGTGCTTTTCTTATAAGTAGGTACTGTCAGATTTTCCATCGTAGAATCATACAAATAACAACATTTAAACTACACAGAATGAAACACTCTTTATCCCAAGGGGTGTGATATCAGTAACAGGGTCGTGAAGTCACAATATCAGCTCGTCAAGTGGCGAGCCAACAGTGCAGCGGGCCGCGCGCCCGTGTGTGCTGAGCCTCCGTTGGGCAACTAATATGTTGGCGACCCCTGTTTGCCGCCGCTCTCGTAAGACTATCAGTAGTCTGCTGATGCTCTTAATGTGATTGTAGATTGCTCTTATGAATCCCGTTTATTTGTTACAGAGAATTTAAGAAGCAGATAAGTTCTGCCCTCAGCAGTCTGGCAAATTACGTTACGAGCTGCGCCCGAGGGGATTTCTCATCGACAAAAGCGACCATCTTCCGTACCTATTAACTTTCATTCCCTATATTTGGTCCCTTTAGCTGCAAATAGGGGAATAGTTTTGTGGACAATGTTACTAACCCTGTATATAATATATGAGTGTTCGCTCGAATTAGTTTTTGAATTTGAATTTAGGAGCTGAACTTAAAAATCCTTCCCTTAATTCACTTTCGTATTTTTATGGAACTCTTGTGCAAAATTTAATGTTTCTAGTTCCAGCGGCAGGCTGAGCTTGATAGTCAGCGAATTCATGAATTTACGATTTTTATGAAGATTGTACTTACTTAATAAAAATCGATCTACAGTTAGGTACTTACTGTTATTTTTGCTAAAACCGACAAACTAATAATAAAACAAAGCATGAGCAATGAACTAAGTAAGTCGAATGAAGAGGTAACAAATCAGTAACGCTTCATTCAAATAAAAGTCACCAAAATACCTAGGTATATTTATTTCATTATCCAATTAGATTATGTTTTCAATATGCAGTAGGTAAGTAGGTAGGTACCTAAGTAAAATTGTTATTATTTTAAAAGGCCTTACACATGTTAAACTTACTCGATTATTTCAAGGTTATCGTGGGACGAACTATTTCACCAGTTTATAATAAACTAAACATGATGATGAAAAGAGAAACAAATTAATAATAAATCTCAGGAGTTATATAACAAAAGCTAACTCAAAGAACCATAGGTACTTATGTACCTACATAGATTGTTTCATATTTCAACGCAATGTTAAATTGGTTTAACGTTTTGTCAATGGCAAAACGTCGTCGAGGCTGGCCAGTTTGCCGCTTGTAAGAAGAACAAACGGCAGTTTCTAAACATTTACGAAAAATTCATTCAAAAGACCCAGAGTTTTGTTTTTAAATGTTATCAGACCGGTACGAGGCGCCACTGTCTATCGCGCTAGTACAAAGATATCACTCAGTGAAGCTGAGCGCCCTCACAAGTTACAACCCTCCTGCCAGAGGGTAGTTGGTAGTTCCGCTACCCGCCGCTAGATAGCTCTCACTGTGTTTTTTTGCAACTAAATATAATGTTATCAATTTAACTACGTAATGTGATATTATAAAAAGCTACTGAAATGTCTTGATAAAGTAGCCAAAAATTTTAACTATTTTTAAATTAGTTCAGTACATAAGCAAAAGTCGTAATGAAAAGCTGTAAGTTACAAAGAAACATTTCTCATCAATTCACATTTCACGTCTCCTTTGAATAATTGATACATACAACACACGACTATTTTATATGAAAACCTTTATTTAAAGTAAAACTCAAAACGTAAAACATTAATGCCAACAAAAAGAATTTTAGTTTGCGTTATTTCGAGCTTAGTTCCACTATTCGGCAACAGATGTCGCTAGTAGTCGCAGTCGGCCGCTTCTCCGTGTACGTCAGTTTGGCGGGCGCACGATGAATATCATTAGCCAAGACTAGACATTTCGACAATTTGTTCATTTTTAATTATTAAGAAGTCTTTGGATGTTATTGTGCAATTATTGAGATCTATGTTATCTAAATTATAAAATAAAGTTATCACTCTCGAAAACTAAAATAAAATGTGTTGTTAAAATGTGCCGTTAATTCAAAATATATAAGTAAGTAGGTAAAGGAAATCGAAAGAAAAATTAAAAAATTAAAATTGGAGTACTTACCTACCTACCAAGGTAAACCAAAATTTTAAAAATCAAGGTAAAGTAAAAAGTAGTTTTTTTTTTTTTCAAAAGCTTAGCAAGATTTTTGTTTTAAGATATTTTTACACATCAAATAAAAGTTTTTTCTCAAAAAAAAAAATAGTCACAATGATACCTACCTAGTTGTCATTTCCAATTAACACATAGAGTCCTACTTTTACCTACTAAAATTAATTTGTGAAATGAACGCGTTGTGAGACACATCGGCAAATAATAATTTATTTAATAAACTATATTAATATCTATTAATAATACCTAGGTGCGTAGAGTTGTCTCGTTGTGATTTATAGGTAACGGTAGATTTCTAACAAATTACAGTTCAGAAAATAGAAATATCTATAAGTTAATGTTATAGGTACTTATAAATTATAAGACAAAAGATAAATTCAATTTTTTAATGCAAAAATTCTCCTCAAAAATAACGTGTAGGTTTCTACTAAAAATAAGGTTAATTAAAAATCACATTTACTACAACTGCGCAATACATAATGTATTTTACTTTAAATATTTAGTCAGTGTTGGACAACTCGTTCATATTTTGTATACCTAATTTAAGTTATTTATAAGCAGGTGTTGATGTCTCTACTTGGTTCAAGGTAGCGTTTACAACATACTAAACCTAATACATTCGCCTGTTACTTCTGATTTTAGAAGAGCCAAGTATCATCATTGTTAACAAATATTTAATTTTGCAAGGAAAAAAAACTGTTTAATAATGTAATAAGTAGTAACACCTGAACATTATCTGTCTAATGTAGTACTTACTCCTACCTACTAAATATTTGTTGTTGGCCAATTAATAATTATGAAGATGACATAATTTATTGTTATTATGTATACTTAGCTAATTGTAAATAATATTTTGTTATACTTGCATTACAGTAAGTAAGTGCATGTATAAACAGTTGCCAGCACTATCAGTCAGTGGCGAGCTGCCGGTGCACGAGTCATTTTTTAAAATTCATATTTGTAATTTTAAAAAATTACTCGTGCCAAAAAATAGGTAAATAATTATCGTATAAGTAGGTACCTACTATTAACTAATTATGTACCTACCTAGACTTGAAGAAACTATTAAAAATTATTTACCATTTAAATTGGCACAAAAGGAAAAAGTTTATCAATTAATAACTTTTTAAGTTAAGTGTTCTGTCATTGAATTGCATATAGGTAAGAAGAATGAATTCAAGTTCAACTTAATTTGAAGCATTGAGATAGGTATATTTTAATATAATTAATTATCTGTATCATTGGTATAATTCCATATGTCGTGAACGTGAGTTCTATGCTAGTAGAGTGTCCGACGGCGGCGGCAGAGCGGTCGCGGAGTGTAGCGACGCGACGCACAGCATAGTGTGCGAGCGACGAGCGAGGGTCGCGGGGTACGGGGCGAGGGACGCGGGGCGCGCGGGGCGGGGCGCAGTAATTACATCGTCATTAGCGGGCGGTGTCTGGGCGGGGCCGCCCCTCTACCTCTGCGGGCGCGCGCAGCGCCGCCGAGCGCTCCAGTCCGTTCCGTGCTGCCGTCGCGCACGCACGCGCATGTCGCTCGCTGTGTTACCCGGTGATGTGAGGTGGCCCCCGCCGCTGCCGCTCCGCGCGACTAACGCGCTTGTTTCGCGACTGAATAAGCCAGTTGAAGGCTCGAGAGCCTTCGAGCCGGCAAGACGCCGTCCACCGTGGATCTGAGGTACGGCGCCATGGCGGCGACCACGTACATGCCCGCCGACATGGACCTGGGCAACCTCGGCGGGTACCATGCTGCGTCGCCGCGCAGTGAGCCCGCCGACATGAAGTACGCGCACGGGCTGCATGCGGGCGGCTCGCCGTCGCCCGGCGCGCCCGTGCTCAACCCCTGGACGTCGCTGCCGCCCGCCGACCCCTGGGCCATGCACCAGCACCACGCGCACGCGCACCAGCCCGACGTGAAGCCGCCGCCCGCGCCGCACGAGCACCGCCACCTGCAGCACGGCGGCTGGCACGCACCCGTGGTGTCGCCGCACTACGGCGCCGGCTCGCCCGTGGCGCTGCACGGCGGCTACCCCATGCCCATGCACCAGCACCACATGCTGCGCGACATCCAGCCCTCGCCGCACGCGCTGCACCACCACGCCATGGAGCGCGACCCGCCCGAGGAGGACACGCCCACCAGCGACGACCTGGAGGCCTTCGCCAAGCAGTTCAAGCAGCGCCGCATCAAGCTGGGCTTCACGCAGGCCGACGTGGGCCTGGCGCTGGGCACGCTCTACGGCAATGTGTTCTCGCAGACCACCATCTGCAGGTTCGAGGCGCTCCAGCTCAGTTTTAAGAACATGTGCAAATTGAAACCGCTGCTGCAGAAGTGGCTAGAGGAGGCCGACTCCACCACGGGGAGCCCCACGAGCATCGACAAAATAGCCGCACAAGGAAGGAAAAGAAAGAAGCGCACGTCGATAGAAGTGTCCGTGAAGGGCGCGCTCGAGCAGCACTTCCACAAGCAGCCCAAGCCGTCGGCGCAGGAGATCACGTCTCTGGCCGACAGCCTGCAGCTGGAGAAGGAAGTAGTGCGCGTGTGGTTCTGCAACCGGCGGCAGAAGGAGAAGCGCATGACGCCGCCCAACACGCTGGGCAACGAGATGATGGAGGGCATGGGCCACGGCCACTACGGGCACGGCGACGTGCACGGCTCGCCGCTGCAGCACTCGCACTCGCCGCCCGGCCTGTCGCCGCAGCACGGGCTGGCGCCCGGCGCGCACACGCTGGCCGCGCACTAACAGTTCGCCCCGTGGGCGCCGCCGCGGCCCTACTACTCGGAGCCTCACTAGCGCCGACTAGCGCCGCGCCCGCGGGATACTGTGTACATAGCGCCGCGCGCCTGGACGTGCCCGCGGCGCAGTGCGGGGCCCGCGCCTCTGTACATATCGCGAGCCCCCACGGACCGAACGCTACGTTTAAGTTGTTCTTTATAATTTCAGTGAAGTCATTGATTAATTATGTGAGTAATGTTAAGATCGAAGCCAGTAATCGTTTATACTTTATCGAAACGCCGGGGTTCGGAGTGATCGCCGATACGTTTAGCTAGATAGTCTAATTGATAAATAAGAGCTTAAATCGGAGGTGGATCCCGGCGTCGCCCGCGCCTCGCCGGCCGCGGCCGCAGCAGACGTCGTGCGGTAAGTACGGCGACATTACACACACGAGTAGCACAGTACCGCGTACACACTGACGCGGATCGCGTACTTGACGCACGTCGCCGCGACCTGCGAGTCGCGCCGCGCGGTCGCTCCGGCGAGGAGTGCGTAGCACCATTCAGTTTTGTAAAGGACGATTTCATCGAATTTATTTATAGATATTACAAATTAACGATGTTCATACATGCCTACCTTTCAGTAGGGAGTCATTGTGGTGTGGAATAAATTTAAATTGTTGCTATTACTGTAAATTTATGATTAGTGACGAGGACGAGAGTAAAAAATATGAATCGGGTCGAAGCTTCGTTTTGTAAGGGAATACGAGTGAGTCAATAGGTGCAATTTTTATTTTAAGTGTTTAATGAAACGATCCGAATGTGAGAGCAATCATGTACGTAGCAAGCCATGAGCCGCGGCGCGGCGCGGCGCCGCGCTCTGTTGGTGTTGCGAGCGCGCCGCCGCGCCGCGCCGCGGGCACGCGCGACTCGCGCCGACACGCACTCGACGCACACCTAGCTCCCACTACATAATTTATTAAAAATTATTATTAAAAGGATGCAGACACGATGCCAAAATGGTTTTATTCCTGTTTTTTACTTGTTTTGTTGTTTTTTTCGTTTGTATGTATTTGTGGCCAATCTTGGTACTTAATACTTGTAAAAATAGGTATTTTTTCTATATAAAATAATGTACCTACGACGTATATGATGATATATATTAAAAAAGTTCTTTATAGAAATTGAAATATGGAAATGACTTTTATTGAACATGTCCTGATTATCTCTGCCTCGACAGACGTTTTGTTTGTTTCTAATTGATAGTTATGTTATTAGTTGTAGAGACAGGCCAGGCTCGGACACTAGTGTCGCGCGTGCCGTGTCAGTGTCGGACACCAACGAATGTTTAGTTTCAGGGATTGTTTGCATAGTTTTACTATTTACGAACAGAAGCTCAGTAACACTTGTGAAATGTTTTTGCTAAAGTTGAATTAGATGAATAATGTAAATAAATAATCGCATCACGATGGAGTTAGGTATGCAAGTCTACATAGCAAGTAAATATTACTTAGTGATATGATATTTTATATTATCGTCTAAGTATTTAATAAAACAGAGTAAATATTTTACTAAAGAGTATTATTGATAAATCCCGGTCAGTAGGTCATACTTAATTATAATGTGAAAAAAATGATGTGAGTCGGCTTAGTGCTGTGTGTTTTATTTATGAGGGTACAAGCTGCGGGGCAGGTAGTGCGGTGGTGCGCCCGCCACCACCCGCCGCACGCCGCAATCCGTCGCCTGCGCCGGCTCAGCACTAAACATTATCAAACATTTGATAAACTACACGCAGATCCTGACGTGTAGTTAAACACATCGCACGTAACTTTTTATATTCCATAAATAATGCCTTTGTACGTTATTGTCCAATTTATAAGTTTGTACACTTGGTTCTGTTAACGTATTAACTAACTGCAGCTAGTGTTGTCACATGACGTTTCTAATTTATTTGTTAGATGAATTAAACTGAGTGACATTTACTGTTACATTTGGCCAATTCATTGTTTTATTGTTGTTCAAGAGAATTCAATCGTTTTGAATAATATCAATCCCTACTTACTTGCAATAATTTAAACACAATAACAATTGTTCGCACACTTACCTGCTGTAAGTTTGTGCACACCGACAACATCACATCGCACAACACTCCACCTTTACTAAGTGTTTACACACAGTCTTGTGTAGTATGATACCCTATCTGAACAAATCAATTGGTTGTAACACCCTCACACAGTTTGGCCTGGTAACCACTGCGCCTTGTCTTACTATTTTTTATTTTATTTACTTTTAATGCTCTTAGTACTTTAATTATCCTTTGAAGCTATGTTTTATATATTTCCTAGATCGATTACATCGATATGTTTTGTTAAATGACTTAATTAGTATGAGTACAAAAACAAATATGTATAAGTCGACATTCATTGCTCAGAATATAACTGCAATCGTGAATTTGCAACTACGGATTTTTTTATTAATTTTTAGAATACAACGTTTGTAATGCTTAGAGAATTTTACTGCTTCAATCTATACTTAATTTAATTACACTCTAATGAATAATTACAGCGCTAGACAGGTTTTCTCTTAAGCAAGTAGGTATATCTGTGGCTCGCCGATTAAACTTTGAGGTGCAATTAAACTAAAATTGTTTCTGTGGCCGAAGGCGAACAAAAAAACTTTTTCGCTGTAACGAGTGTGTTTGATAGCTTTCTCCTGTCAATAGTGACGCGCATAAAAAATGTAAAGGAGTGGATGTTGTCGGTTGTCGCGCGGTGCGGTGGTGACGCGCCGCGCGCAAAAACTTCACGTGTGTACCCGCGGTTGCATCGCGCTCGCCAGCCACACTAGACCAAATGAAATTCCGTCTGGCTAATGAAGCGTTATAGCCGCAGTGAAACCTCCTTCGCTGAAAAAATATTAAACCAACAAACATTAGTGTTTCAGGAAACTTTACCGATACATTCTGTGTTGACAGTTTCCTACGTGTTAGGCTCGACGAAATTTTTTAAACCTCTTTTTCTTTGTGCAATTAGTATGGACTTAAGTAGTTATAGCTGTCACCAAAATAATTAATTGTGTTCATTATAATTCCAAGTCAAAAATTAGCAAACCTTTTACGCAAAAAATCAGTGTAGGAAAGTATCAGAATAGATGGACCTACAGGCTACATATTTAAAAATGCCGTTTATGCAGATAAATATAAATAGCTGTAAGTCCTCCATGTTCTAAAATAAATAAATAAATAACTAGGTACTATGATTAACAATGGGCAAAACAGTTTTCTAGTTATATTTCATCGGTTTGTTTTGATTTTTAAAGAGCTTTATCTGTTTTTCCAAAATTGTACCTAAACGTACCTACCTAATGAATAAAATTTACTTATCTAGACACATTTTTTTTATATTTGCATAGTATTTAGCTAAAATTAAATTATACGTACCAACAGTATTTACTAGGTATTTTTGTATAGTTGGTCTAGCCACATTGTCGCACACATACGTACGACTCGGGCGACAGTTTTTTACATTCGCTCTGTATTAGTTTTTGTGTCTCTGTTAGCGATTATTTTCAGAATTAAAACGACAATCTCTCGTTTGTTTCCGCCTGTTAACCCCAAACTTTTTGCACCAACGTCGAACAAGAATGTTGTGCAAAAAACCGCGCCTGTCTAACCATTGTCAAATATTAGATAGAATAACCGCGCGACGACGCGCGACCTTCTCTGTTTTAAGACTCGCGTATTTTAGTAGAAAATGTTGTACCTATGTTTAATTTGTTGTACTGTGGTAATTAATGCTATCAAGTATCAAAAGGTTTCTCAATAATATTTAGGTCAAATTAACCTATACTTAGGATTACGTATTCTGTGACTTAGTACGTTGTAACTACTTGTCTCTAGACTAATAAACTTTGATTTAGTATTATTACTTAGTTCTCACTGAAAAGGTTTTTATATCATAACGATTGCAATATATCTTTGCTTAGCTATTCTACATCAGATGGGTGATAATTGACTTTTAAAATTATTAATTTAAAATAGTACCTACCTACTCATATGTATAATAGTACATTTTGATACAAGTGGAGAACGGTTGTTATTGCATTCGAGCCGGGAATTAACCCATTGTTGTTTTTGAGCCGAGAACTGCAATAACAAATGTCCATGTGTATCAAACGACGTTTTTCAATACACTTTTGAAGAAATAAAATAAAATAACGGAAAATATTTTTGTCATGAATTATTAGAATAGAATAGTATAGAAAATACATTCTATAGGTACTATTCTATTCTAATAATTCATTTGTTAGAATATTGTACAAAGCTGTTATGTGAATATGTATTACGATCATAATATTCTGCCGTTTCCGGCGTAGGTACAAATAGGAAACTATGATTAAAATTTTCTTTTTTTTTCCGCGCTTTGCTTTCGCCAGGTTGAAGGAGAAGCAAAGGTATAAAGCCGATAAACAACCTAATAAGAAAAATTGAAAATTCAATTATTTTTGAGTTTAGAACACAAATAAATGTTAAAATGTTCATAAACGTTTTTTTTTACTGTAATAATCAAGGTTTTTGATTATATTCTATGTATTTATAAACATTATTAAAATATTCCAAAAATATTAACAACGCCGCAAAGACTCCGAGTAGAGAGTTGTGAATAAAGGCATAAGTTATCTGTGGCAATTAAAAATCGCGTGTGAAATACGTTGCATTGTGAACCTAATCGTAGTGCGATATGAACTAGTTTTCCAGGAAGTGTATTGAAAAATAATTTTATTGTATTATACGTACAGATATTTATAATCACGTTGTCGAAAACGGTTCTAACGATTTTGATGAAAGTTGCAATATGGGTTTACGGAGGCGAAAAATTTATCTAGCTAGGTTTCTTATCCGGGAAAATTTCTTATTTTCACCAAAGCAGAGCTCGTTCAACCAGTTACTTATGGTAATGTAAATATGGAGGTCACAAGACTTCATTATAATTATTTAAGTTATTTTTTGACAAACGTTGAGCAAGTATTTTGTTGTTGTGTTAGAACAATGATGTTTAGTGCAGGATGTATACGTAGTTGTGGCAATACGTTCTGGCTGTTAGCTGCGCTCAAGGCTCGGCTGTCGGCTGTCGACTGTCGGCCCTCGGCTCTCGGAGCAGTCGCCGCGCGACACTCATAATCCTACACGCCTCGCGCTAAACGCAACTCGTCGACTCCTACACTAGCCTACCACTGCGATCTGTCCACCTGTCTGTGCGGAGGTGCAGTAACTCCAGAATACGCCACAGTCTCACTACTACACACTCGTGTCCGCAATGCGGCGACGTTTCTAAATCATCTTGTGTAACACCTTCCTCTTTGTTAATAGGTGTCTGCAGGACGTAATGCTTTCCATTTTAAATAAATGATACCTATGTATTTCAACTAAGACCAGAAATATTACAAACAAAAGGCATTTTTTTCATGGACTTTGCAGTATATTGCACAGAGCGAACTGTTGCGTTACGTACGTTAAGAGTTGAAGGTGTTGACAAATGTTAAATAGGCGAATGGCAAAAAATGTGACAAACAAAATGATTATGCAGCCACTGTTAACGTGTAGCCAATGATAGACATGGGCACCGCGTGCGGCACCGACGGCGACGGCGACGGCTTACTGAAACTGATTTATGAAGGACATTCATTACTTATACTTGCGCCTACTTATATACATCACTGTCACTAATCTTTTTTTTTTGTATTTATGAGCACCTTTTTATACAACATTTTAAAAATAAATCATATCCAATCATAAACACTGCTTCATGCTAAACATCAGTGTTTCTAGATGTCTAATTAATTCTCTAGATTGATCAAATCAAACATCTAATTAAGTTGAAGGCGAGATCCTTTTTATATTAAAATTCAGTAAATGTAGCGATGTTCCTGTTTCCGCGATGTTCCTGTTTCCGCGAATCTAAAACAAAGAATAAGTTAAATAAAAGAGTAAAGTATTTAAGGTGGCTATTAATAATTATGTGAGTTCACATCTGTATTTCAATTGTGTCAGAATGTCTGGCGACAAAAACGGCGCGCGGCGACATTGTCGCGCAAACGAGCGCTCGTACCAACTTACCTGTCAGTTTTTCTGCGTTTTGTCGTAAAATATGTATTTAAAAAACGGCGGTCTGCGGCAGGTGCGGCGGCGGCGAGGCCACCTTTATCAGCGCCATGTTCTACTCAATTTATAGTCTCCTCGGGTTTGGTAGCGCCGCGAGCGGTCCCGCCGGTGTAGGCGCAACGCGGCCGACGGCGGCGACGTGTGACGTCACGCCCGACACCCGCCGCTCTCATTAGTACCGCGGCGCGTGACCCCAGCACTATCTCTATCTTATAAAACCACCAAGATGTGCGGACTGCAGTGTTCGCTGCAGCGCTACGACGCTGCCAGTGCCCTGCGTCATACACAGACAGACAAACATTCAGCAGCGAGTGGCTGCATAGCTAAGATTGTTCACACTTTAAATGTTATCAATTTGCATTTTATAATATCCGTGATTTAAATATGATGGCCATAATTAGAGAAAGTTGGACTTTTGTTGGCTACTCGTAAATCTGTAGTCAATATGGCACATAAATTACTTTTTTAATTATACAAAATACATTGACTAATAATATTATTAAAAATTTTAAAGATGCTATCGTCTGCTTTTACAGTTATTAATATGTTTGTGCTTATTTCTGTACCTACAGACATCACAATATGACCTAACCTGCGAGTGGACGTAGGGAACAGTCTACATAGACTGTTCCCTACGTCCACTCGCAGGTTTCATGTCGTTTTTTCAAGTTTTTTCAAGTTTCATAGTCCCATGACGATGAAACTTTAATTGCTAAATCAATTTGTAGATGTATTATTTTATTTTTGTGTCATTGTTTACACTGGTTTTATACAACAATACAAAATGATAACACAATAACTCGGAGGAGCTCGTGGCTAAGTAATAACAGCCGCAGGGGCCGATCCATTAGGTTAACCTACTCTTTTCAGGTTTGGTCCATGGATGGGTGACCATCTTTACATACTGAGACTCCTCCGTGCCTCGGAAAGCACGTTAAGCTGTTGGTCCCGGCTGTCATTCGTGGATCTTTGTCGTTACGGGTCGTCAGAAGCCCGAAAATCTGACAACCAGTCTTACCAAGGGGTACTTATCGTGTTACCCAGTAACTGGGTTGTGGAGGTCAGATAGGCAATTGCTGCATGTAAAATACTGGTATTCAGCTGCATCCGGTTAGTCTGGAAGCCGCCCCAACATAGTTGGGAAAAGGCTGGGCAGATTGATTGTTTACTGGTTGTTATCAAGTGAATACGGCTAACGAGTTCGCAACTATAGCTACACCGTCGATCATTTCAGAAATTACAAACTAAGTAGCTACTTTAGTAAACCGCATGTAAATCCTTGGTTGTCGTTGTCACCGTGCGGGTCGCCCGGTTGGCGGTTGCTCGGTCGACACCAGTTCTGGTTAATTTCTAACAGCAGTGGTTGTGTAACCGAGGTGACAGTGAGATCACGGAGAAAATATTGTCGAGACGATAAATTGTAAAATTATTCCGTTTTCATTTAGAAAACTTTCCGGAAATAGCGATGATTTAAATATAGAAATAAATTATGTCGAAGTCAGTTATTTTTAGAACGTTTTCCACTTATAAAGAAAACTGCCTCCTGCCTACTGCCCGCCGTGACGTGGAACTAGATAACTTACACTCACTTAGCTGACACTTACCTACATCAACTTACGGGTTGTGGGTCGATTCCGGGCAAAGTGTGAAATTGGTATTTCAGTATTTTATATTGAAATTGGAATAAGTAGGTATTACAACGTAAGTGCTTACTGCACATCACTGAGCCCTGTACCCTGTTCACACATAGCGTCACGCCGCGCCGTGTTCCGTGACGCTTTATCCGATGCTTAACAGCCAAAAAGGTATAAGCGACATTTTTTTTTTGCGAAATCGACATATTTAGATGGTTAGAATCGGCTTTTTTTCTGCATCTTTCATCATTAGATAAGTTTCGTGATTTCGCAAAAAATGTCGCTTATCCCTTTTTGGCTGTTAGGTATCGTATCAAGTAGTACCGAGTATAGATGGACACCAGCCACTGCCGAGCTCAGCTCCTTCACGGTGCACGCTCGTTACCGGGTCGGCAGCAACTACACGATATACAGGGTGTCCCGTAAATATAATGGATAATCTCTTAAGGGGTCATCGTACTCATCATTATGAACAACTTTTACTATGGGACCAAACCTGGAATCGCGAAAAAAAAATCAGCTGCTCCCTACATTTTGACGAGTTTGATGTAGATAAATGTACTGGTCAGCTGATTTTTTTTCGCGATTTCAGGTTTGGTCCCATAGTAAAAGTTGTTCATAATGATGAGTACAATGACCCCTTAAGAGATTATCCATTATTTACGGGACACCCTGTATAGTTTTATTTATTTATACACTAGGTTTACCCTTTACGCAGACATGAGTGCCAACAGCTCGGAAAATTAAAAGTTTTTTTAATTCAGTTAAAAAGAGTAGATCGGGCTGATATGTAATGTAGGTTACATACAAACACAGTTGAAACGAATCAGTGAGCGCAACTATTAAATTGTTTAATTAATTAAATCTTTAATTTTCGAGGTTTAGGTACCTACTCAGCTAACTACTTCCTACTGAACCTAAATATGATCGATTGCAATAATTCAATTGAATATTAACTCCTAAGCCGCTCGGTACGTCTTACTTACAAACTTTACGTTTCACAGTTTTTAAAATATCTGCTTTTAAACAACTTCAAAAAAAAGGAGGTTATCAATTTGTAAGTAATAGGTACCTTATTGGTAGGTAGGTACTGCAATACATTCACATATGATAATCTATTAGGGCTTCCAAACAAATATATTACTTACTTACAACATTTTTATAAGTATAAGTATGTATGTTTGTATGTATGTTAATCCACGCATTTCTCCAAAATTGTTAATCGGATTGTCACAATTTTTTTTTTGGTTTACATTTACTTCCACTTAGGGAACATTACAAGTTTCATCAAAATAGGTTAAGTAGTTTTCAAGATAATATGGACTATAATTGTGACAGTCTGGCTTATTGATACGAGCTACAGGTGGGAGTTTAAAGAAAAACATCTTAAACTATTAACTACTTATTATAAAAAAATATTCCAGTTTTTACTTAAAACTAAAAATTAAGAAATGAAAAAAAATTAAATCGACTTTAAAAATAAATTAGGTAGGTAACTCGAAATTATGAAAAACTAATTTTGGAAGTCGGTGAAAAAAATTAAAGTTATTTAATAATTTCGAGTTAAGTAATTTCTTTTTGAAGTTATCAATTTTATTCCAATGCAATATCCATAAACTTTTTATTTAAAATGCTGATTTTTGATATTGCCAAATACAACTAGGTAGGTACGTTAAACGCATCGTGTGTAGGTAGGTAGGTATGTGGTAGCTGCCTGTTTTAGTATCTCACACATCCACTTAGTGCTTATAATGAGTGTTCCTAATCAATTTATAATCTAGCTGAACTGCCACAGCCACTGACTGCATTAACCAGTTCTGTTTGATAATATTTCACATTCAGACAATTATTCATAACTTTTTACTGCCGATGATTTACAGCAATTTGATTGGTTACATTATGTTAGTGTTTGACTAATTAATTAATATACGCTTAGGTACCTAGACTATTATAATGCTAATTTATATCATTATGTTTTTATCCAGCTCATTATGTTCAGCGATAAATAATGCCCCATTTATCACTAGTCCTAATAGCAAATATTATACTGTAAAGGTGATATAATATGATGTAGGTATTGTAAGAATTAAAATCAATTGTTATCAACAGCCTACAAGCTACAAATACTTGTAACAATATTGCACAAACACTGATATAAAAAATGGTAGCGACTTATCTGGGTAATCAGGTAACTTTCAGGTTCTGATAATAATTTAAACTTGAAATGAATAAGTGGGAAAATAACTCATTGCATTCTAAATCTGATTTTTTCAGTCTGAAAAACAAACGTCACTGAAACGCTAAGTTAAGTACCTAGGTATGAGTTCCGCGAGTTACGTCACTGCACCAATATCTACAGGATAGCGACCCGCATGCAACTACCGGCTGCTATGAATGGAACTGTCGATGTTACCGCATGGAGCCAACAAACCTTCGGCTCAGATAACGACTGGTGTTCTTGTCTCGACTGTACAGACATATTTATTGAGCTCTGAGATGGGGAAAAAAAGAAAAAAACCGGTCAAGAGCGAGTCGGACTCGCGCACCGAGGGTTCCGTTCCGATTTCTGAAAAAGTGTGCTATTTAGAGACATCGTTTTATTTTTCCTGTAATCTTTACATAAACTTCTATCACATAGAATAATTTCAGATTTTTCTCTTTGCAAATTTCGGAGATAAGAGGCGGGAACGGTATTTTTTTTTACATTTTTCATCAAAAGTCGAACACTGTGCGGCCTAAAAAAAAATAAAAATATGTTTGAGAATGTGCAAACAGCGTTCTTTCATATGTTACCCCACATGACCTAGTAGCTCCACTTTGAATTTTTAAGACCCCCTTTATTTGAAAATTAGTTGGGTAAACATCATCTAAAACTGTTCCAAATTTCAAGTTGATAGCACTAGTAGTTCTTGAGATATCCAGCTGTGACAGACAGACAGACAGACTGAGTCACACCATAAGGGTTCCTTTTTTACCATTTTGGTACGGAACCCTAAAAAATCATTAAATTATTCTACCTTTAAAACTTTGCTATTTTATGTCATGTGGTCAGTCCTCTTCTTGTGTCTGTAGTCAACCTCATGCTCGTAAAGATAATTCTAGATCTGTCCGTGTCAACATAGCTGGGCAGTGCGCATGCGTGATGTGATGTGTGTAGGTATGTGCTACTTGTATCATCATCATCTTAGGCTGCACAGCTGCATTGAGCATGTTTCTCTACTGTGAGCTAGCTATTTCCGGATTTTTTCTCTCCAATTTTCAAAAAAAACTATTTTCTTTAGTTCACTTAACGCTAGTCAGTGCGTGGTACCTATAGTTTTCTAATGCCGTTAGACCAAGGATTCCCTCTTTTGATAGAATATCAAACATAGAATGAAGAGCTGATGTGCTGATGTGAGATGTCAGTGATTGCGGCGGTCAAGTGTCGGTCAATTGAGCGGTAATTAGCGGGCGGTCAGTGCGCCGCGCGGGGCCCGCGCCGGCCGGGGCGACCCCGTGACCCGCGCCAGCACTGATCGACTTACAATATGGAATAATACAATGTTCATCAAACAAATTATTGTATAACCACAGTTCGCTCAGCTCAGGCTTCGCTCAGGTGTACTAATGAAGAAAATGAGACCAAATCTTCCCTTTACAGAAGGTACCAATGACCATGTAATGAAATAAAATGACAATTATTTTAAAAATTTTACAACAATAAATAATACATCGAGTTCTCTATAAACTACTATTGCTGGTATCTTTAAAATAGCAGATATAATATTATGTTCTACAAAACAACCAAAATATTTTTTTTTTTCGGATAGGATAAGCAGGCTAACAGATAAAACTGTAAGAAACTGAACAAAAATTTTTGTAGACCTCCCTCCCTACCACTTAACTTCTGTCTCACAATTTTTTTTATATGGTGTATTTTAAACTAACATATTTTTTCACTTTTCCGTGTAATTTTTCAAACATTTTCTTTCATAAGCTGGCAATTACAAACACAACAAAAAAGAATTATCCTAATAGGTGCAACCGCTCTGAAGTGATGCGCGTACTAATACTTATTCGGCAATTGATTTCTAGGGTTCCGTACCAAAATGGTAAAAAAGGAACGCTTATGGGTCTGTCTGTCTGTCTGTCTGTCTTTGCTGGATATCTCAAGAACTACTAATGCTATCAACTTGAAATTAAGAATAGTTTTAGATGACGTTGGCCCAACTATTTTGCAAATAAGAAAGAAATTAAAATATTTATATTTTTTTCGCAACAGAGACTGAAAGGGGGTCTTAAAAAATAAAAGTGTGGCTACTAGGGCATGTTGGGTATCATATGAAAGAGCGCTGTTTGCAAATTTTCAAACATTATTTTTCTTTTTTTTAAGCCGCATAGTTTTCGACTTCTGATGAAAAATGTAAAAAAAATACCGTCCCCTCCCCCATCTCCGAAGTTTGCAAAATGAAAAATCTGAAATTATTGTATGTGATAGAAGTTTATGTAAAGATTACAGGAAAAATAAAACGATGTCTCTAAATAGCACACTTTTTCAGAAATCGGAACGGAACCCTCGGTGCGCGAGTCCGACACGCTCTTGACCTTTTTTTTTTTATTAGAGCATTCAAGTCTAACAGATTTCATTATGTTTGGCAAAACCTAGCATTACCTCGTCTAGATACATAATGCAAGTTCTTGTATAGTAGTGGGTACGATAATAAGCAGATTTGTTCAGTCAAGCGTGATCCTCTTTAAACTTTCTTTTCAATTTCAGATCATTCTTTTATTGACCAAATGTATGAACGTAAAGGAGGCAAAAGCAGTATGTAAGGATAGGTAGTTTCTGCCTACCCCCGAGGGGAGAAAGCGTGAGTGTATGCTGTATGTATGTATCACTCTTCTATGAGAAGTTTACCGACGCCTAATTAATCTTTAATTACCAATCTCGAAATTAAACTTTCTCTAAAACTTTGTCGAGTATCTAGAATCTAGATTATATCCAAAAGTTTGTTATAGTATGTCTGGTCATTACTTAATGCCAATCAAATGAATTCTGTAACAAATGAGTGTTTCTGTCACTTGCACACACTTCTAAATTAAATAAATGTTTCGGTAATTGACGAAACTGTATCAAGGGTACTTTCGCCATTTTATCGCTTTCATTGCAAACGTTATAAAAATCTAAGCCACAGCAATATCAAGTTGTAATTAAAACTAGTTGTAAGTACAAATAAAAAAACCGGTCAAGAGCGAGTCGGACTCGCGCACCGAGAGATCCGTTCCGATTTCTGAAAAAGTGTGCTGTTTAAAGACATCGTTTTATTTTTCCTGTAATCTATACATAAACTTCTGTCACATAGAATAATTTCAGATTTTCAGTCCCTGTTGCAAAAAAAAAAAATTTCGTTTCTTATTTGCAAAATAATTGGGTAAACGTTATCTAAAACTGTTCCAAATTTCAAGTTGATAGCATAAGTAGTTATTGAGATATCCAGCTGTGACAGACTGACAGACAGACAGACTGAGTCGCACCATAAGGGTTCCTTTTTAGGGTTCCGCCCTAAAAAACGTTGTTAAAACTAGTTGTTGTTGTAGTTGTGATCAGAGAATAGAAATCGTTCGGTTGTCCAGTTTTACATGAGATGTTCTGCTCTCGTGTGGCAGCCCGCAGCCAGCAGCCTCCCTGTGCACTCACACGGGGTCGGTGAACTACTCATTTATTTTTATTGGCTTCACAGCCTCCTTACGAGTATGTGGAATTTATTTCTTGAGGCGGGTGTCAAGTTCAGTTTTAATTTGGCATTGTTAATTCATGTCTTTTTGGGAATTTAAGAATGAACTGTATGTACTCTTGTTGTATTCTTTCACACGATTCATAGAAGTCATAATACAGGGCTATTTTTAAATGACTAGCTAAATTTTCACAGGGTGTTCTACCCATGAATATGAACAACTTTCACTATGGGACCAACTTTGAAATCGCAAAAAAAAAATCAGCTGTTTCATACATTTTGATCGAGTAGGTATTGAACTTTTGTAGGAAACCGCTGATTTTTTTTTCGTGATTTCAAAGTTGGTCCCATAGTGAAAGTTGTTCATATTCATGGGTAGAACACCTGTGAAAATTTAGCTAGTCATTTAAAAATAGCCCTGTATAACCGAATGTATCTTTTACTGCAAGATAGGTATTTCAAGTATTTTACCAGTTGCTTTTAAATAGCAAATACAGACGGTTAAAATCACAAGCTCTATGATAACGCAAATAAGACTTTCATTAATGTCTTACGTGCCTCGTAAAATATATTAACCATTTTGTACACTTTCAAGTTGCGTGTAAAACAAAATGTATAATATCGATGCCTGTGTAAAAATGAATTATATCATAAATATCTAATTGTATTCCTGTAACATACATACGTACAAAGTATTATTAATTTATTACTGACTGTATGAACTTTTCATGTAGCTTTTAGTATCCCACAGTAAATCATAGTTCCACAACAGTTTGCACCGTACACGGCGAGCACTGGACACTGGACACTGTACACTGGACACTGGCTGTCAATAATGACAGTTATCAGCAAAAAGCTTCAATTGCTCCGTGACGTTCAACCACACAAACAAAGTTTTTACATGTGAATGTAATGCGCGTTCTTCACGCTCGGTGGCGCTGGGGTAGGCAGGGAAAAAGTTAGCCGAAGAAAAACCGCGTGGCCATGCGTGACGAACGAATCCCTACTCATAGTAGGTATTAGTATTACACTTGAGAAAGTTTGTCCGGATATCAGTTCTATATGGCCGACAAACAGTCTGGGGAATTTCGTTGCTACGAAAGTGCTACGAAATTCGGCGTAGCACTCAATTTCTAATTTCATAAAATGCTACAAAGTTCCCGGTTTTTGTTAATCCTTATTACTATTGTTATGTTGTTGTTTACCAAAAGACTAGATTTATCGCGATAACTACTTACAATTCAAATGCTTGAGCAGTCAACCTGCCACTTTCATCGTTTGTGAAAGTACTAAGAAGTCATCGTAGCATTTGTGTCGATATTTCACATGAGACGTAGGTTGCAGCTTCCTGCGGTGGTTCCAACTGCTCCGCAGCCCCACGGGTCACCGCAGTGGCGGCGCCGCTTGCCTGCCTGCTGGCTGTAGCGACAATCACGCGATCATCATTATACTCGCGGCAACTTATTTCTATTAGTTAATTATGAGACAATATTGTTGAGACAACACGTTACTGTGAGAAAACAAGCGTTGTTGCGTTTTAAACGATATTAATTGACTATCTAATGAGTGTTTTATCATAAATTGCTGTTTTGAGGCAACTTTGTCAATGTTATGTCCGTGAATTCCGTGAAATTCAGATCTTAAAGAAATACGGAATCCAGCTGGTTGTACCATGTCTTTCATTGATTAACTTTGTGCACATTAAAAAGACTCCTTCGTAATTGAAGTCCCTAACTTAGCTAATATAATAGCCTACAACTTGCGACGTACCGTCTGTTGGTACTTACAGGCACTAGGTGAAGGTATATGAACCCTTGAAAGTCACAAGCGTGACGCGTGAGCATTGTATAAAGAGCCAAGTTCTAACCCACAGGTTATCTTATACAAATAGTGAACAAAACGCGAGTATTCCATTCACTCTTTTAACCATGGTGTAGTAGGACGGAGCCGTCAAATGATCATAATTTTATATTTTTTGCGCGCGAGTGTGAGCGTGAATGGTGGGCCCCATTCATAGCCGTGCGCCACGGACACTGCCAGCGCAGTACTAACCGACGTTACATTATAGCATTACGATACATTATCACACTTGTATCTGACGTCTAAAAAGAGCTGTCATTGCCGATATGTTTTTAGCAGTTTCAAACACTTTGTGTGAGTGTGTGCGGCAACACATCAATAAGAACCGCTTCCCATACTTGACTTAATCGATTTAATTTGCAAGACAAGCATCTGCTTTAGAACTTGAAATTGTTAGATTTCTTACAGGAGGCATACTTACCGTATCGGTTACACACATTTTGTAGTCCAACTACCGCAGGGCTAGTGCCAGCCTGGCACCGCTGTGCCCGCCAGCATCCTTGACCGCTGCTCGCTGCGCCATCAACAACGCTGACCACCGCGCCAGCAGCCGCCTGCGCAGTGTTGCCACACCACGCATTGTCCACAGCCTGGCGGAAAGCCTGACTGATGGTGGCAACACTCCTTGATATGCTCACATTACCAGTTATTGTTGAGTGATGAAACTAAGCCTTATCAACACTGCTAATAATCTAGCTTGAGGTCGTGTGGTTCAGGGTTCGAGTCCTAGGTTAGGCAACGGTGGGCAGTGCTGTTTGTTTTTCTGTTGGAGTATTGTGACAGGTTGTAACTTAAAATTTAATTTGGTCTTTAAAAGAATTATGGAAATGTTAAGAAGACGGTTAGTTTCTGTAAATGTAGCTATTAAGTATTTTTTCTCATTATCTAGAAGTTTGTAGGAGTTTCATTGAATATGTCATGCGACACGCACGTACTTCTCAGACGAGTGTCTTTAACATTATTATATAATTGAGCAGTAAATTGATTGACACCTTTTTATTGTAAACATATTCTGTCAAATGTAACAATTTGGTGATTGTGAAGAAGCTAATTAATGTTTTTAAGTTAATGTCTTTCAACACAATAATTATTAAGTAAATAATAGTTGTATGGTTGCACTAATTAGTGGTAACAGCACATCCGTGGTAACACTTGAGCTACGAAAACCTACGAAAATGTCAAATTGTTGGCATGAACGTGCAGTTGAGTGTACCTACATTGCCGGAAGAAACTTGATTGTTCTGTGTGACGTCACTACTACAATCGCACTATCTCACAAATTATACAATTTCCAGTAGAAACTGTTCTCATGCCAATCTGTCAACGCGACTGAAATCCGTGGTCACGGTCACACGTGTTCACTCGCTGTGTTAATGTTCATCATAATCGCCACAATTTATCTTATTTCGAAAATTCAGCGAGAGCCCTCAGTGGAGACGCTTCGTAGGTTCCTTTACTGTTACTAAACTAACAATTGAAACATCAGTACCTACTGTGTCGGTGGAACACACATTACTTCATTACTGGTCCCAGCAAAACTGCATTTACCTGAAACGTTCAGGAAGCCGCGTTCAGCTGGCAAATGATTCTCATGTTTAGAACGCATCAGCTGCGACAGTTCAAGCAGAACTGATTACTTGCCGTGTATTGGAACAGCACAGAAACATAACAAGTTGGAACAAATCCAGCGTGACGTATCATAGCTCGGGAGCCATTACAACAGATGGCCGAGCTTCCCGCGGGCGTCGCTAGATGGAGCCGCCACCCCCACCCCTCCGCCCCCCACCGGCCGACCAATCACCGCTGAAATACATATCTCACACGACATCGCTAGCTACACAACTACACGCCATACTACTCGCTAAGCGTTACAGCGAGTCGTCTCCGTCGGTGTGCCATGAACGTGGCAGTGCTTACTGCCCGATACCGGGCCCGTCATGTATGTCGTCCTGAAACAGTGTTGTGGTATCCCCACTACTTTGTTACTATATCTGTGCAAGTCCCCGGTATGAATGGCCAGAATGACTGACACGCGAAATTTCAGGTTCGACGTTAGTACCATTCATTTAACTGCCTTTTTAAACTAGACAACTTTATAGTGTTGATGTGATTACTTTACACAACGCACCTCGTAAACATTTGATGAAAATGGAGCTATTAGACGAGAAAAAAATGTTTACAATGCGAGAGAGTCATGAATATGAATAGAGCAGCTAATACAGCTATTGACTTACATAGGTAATTACTGATTATAACGATTGCGATGTCGTTGCGGGGGATATAGTTATTTAGTTGTTGATAAAACTATACTTTAGCAATAATAACAAGCAAGAATTAACATATCTAATCGGAATATTATCAGAAACTATTTAAGTTGGTATTCCAATGTTTATTCAGAACTAAATGTTAGAATAACGTTATAATTGAGTTCATTAGTTGCTATTCATGCGTCTTTAGGTTCCTTTTACATTTGAATTAGTTGATAACACGGCAGCTTTATCAAATCATACATTAATTAATATTATACTTAATAATAACAGTAATTTTTTTGTCAGTCGTTTGTTTTTGTCATACAATGGCTCTTTTTTCCGCTCTACAGTTCGCTCTTATGTTTTTTCTTAACAAAAAAATGTAGTGCTCAAAATATAGTCAGTTGAATCAATTAAACTAGTTTGAAACAACAGGAACATACCTACTTAGTTGGGTGCTGAGTTTTTTAGTTAATTACCGGTCGCTAATTCATTATCTCGATCTAGCTCGAAGTGGCCTTTGAGGCCACAGAGTACATTATATACATAGCTGTAGATGGTCCTGCTGATAAACTGTGGCCGCTCTCTGAAGGTACTTCATTAGCTATGATGTGTTATAACTTCAGTCACACGACGACTGGTTACTACGATGTTATCTGATTATATAATTATCTATTGTTGTTAGTACTTCAAGTTGGTATTTTCGTGGATAATTAACAACATCTTTATATAAAGATATAAAGTTAACGTAACAGATACACGCGGCTGGTATTTTCACGGCGTTGATCTTCAGCCGTTGATAAGCGAGTGTATAATTACTTAAATGTTATATTAAGTTAAGACCTGCAGGCAATTATTAAATAAAATAATGATGTTGATGAAATAATTATATTAAATAGTTCTGGTTATTGTAATGAAGTCTATCAGATTTATTTTGCGTGTGTCGGAGCGGAGTGGCAGCTGAAACGTGACGTCAGGGTAGTTTGATGTGCCGCTGGGGTCGCGGGTTGTTTGAAGAAGTTACCGCGGCCCTGGCATAGGCAACTGAAGGAACACGGGTGGGTTTTAGTCAGTAAAAGTCTGACACGCCCTTCCGCTCCACCCAGAGCGGGAGAAGTTATTTGATGATTTCCCACCCTCAAAAAAAAAAAGGGTAGTTTGATGTGATTTGTGTCGAGGGCAGTCTGTAGTGACGGAGTACAGTCAACAGTTAGACAGCCCAGTCTGAGGATGGGAAAGAGTTAAGACTGATAGGAACAGATTGATTCGAACAGAAGTGATTGAAAATAGACTGCCCGCAACATTTGTACCTATAACTAGTGCAATATTGAAAACAGGATAAACTCAACGTCAAAAAATCGTAGAAAATACATGGGGGTTAAATCGATGGGTACGGTAGGTACTCTGCTATCAGCTCACTGTCTTACCACCCTGTATAACACCTGCACACCTAATAATGTGTGAAAAACTGGTGTCGGAACAACTTCAGCCAGCTCTGCCACTGGTGTTGTGTCACAGTAGTACTGAATGAACTCCAATAGGTCGATGGAGATTCCCTCGTGGACTTATATCTCCAATTAATAGGAGTCTGGTGGTGTGATTGTGATTGATGGCAGCCGTCGCCCGGCACCGGCAGCCGCCAGACGCATCCTGCAATTGAGAGCGTCTAGACGCCGTCGTCTAGCGAGCGCGTCTGCTGAGCGCGGGGCTACCGGGCACTTTGTGGCGGTGAGCGACGTGCGAGGGGTCAAGCGATCCTGTGCCATGTACGGTGGGTACTGATGTCCTGCACTTGTCCTGTAAATGATGACGGGTACCAGTACCTCGAGTTAGTGTTGTGATAGCTATAGGAGTAGATAGCGAGGCAATAAGGCTCGTATTTATAATAAAAGTAATTACTTGAGTAATTACTTGCTACTAAGTAATTTCGTACTTGTGGGTAGAATTCTTAAGTAAAGAAAATGGTGACTATTACTTGACTAAGAATTCTAAGCTTTGACAGTTCTAACTTCAAGCAATTACTTTTACTTAAGTCTTTACTTTTATTTGACTATAAATACGAGTGTAAGACTGCATTTCGTATATCCATTATATTCCTATAAAAACATAATATATTTATAATATGGTAGAACAGATTCCATTAGCGGCGTTCTAAACAAATACAGCACAGCCCACAGCTACACCCTAATGACGAGCAACTATTAGCTATTACCACACGCGCTACCGGCCGCCGCGCCAATTAATATAAACCATTACTTTAATACCTCAGCAATCGATTACTGCCGAGTGCCGACTCGATACAAAATCGGATAGTAATTAACCGATCATACGTCGATCTCGATTCACTCTCGGTCTCGAATGAGTCGCTCGCGGTATGATTAACATAATGACATTGTTAGTGGATGCAAATAAACTAGAAGTGTGTTCCGAGTGCGCCGGAGTCTTCTTATTGTGAGGTAACGGGGCCGAGCGGGGATTGCATCGGCTCCAGACGCATCGATCGCGATGCATCCAACTGTAATGTCGTAGGAAGTTGTAAATTCGATCGAATCAATCACGCTCGATTGTTTTTTGATATGTTACGGTACTCATTTAATTAACGTCTACATATTCAATATAATCAGCTAATATCGAGCGGTATGTAAACATCCTAAGTATATTTAATACGTTTCCATACCTACTGCCGCCACACTGACTATCATATTAATCATAATTTGCATTGACTATATAAATAGAGCTGCCCACCGCACGGATATTATGCGAATTTGTTATAGATATTAATATGTTGTAAGTTGTGAGCATTAGCACCGAATGCTGTTCATTATTTGATTGTTAGCCTGCGGCCGCGGTTGTGACGGAGCTCCTAATGTAAACATTAGCAAGGTATTAACATAATTAATTTAATAAATTCAACACTTATGAATTTATGATATATTGTGCGGCGCACGTCACTAATCGATTAATTACGTGATCGATATTCGCGATGTGACCACTGACGTGTGTGTGTGTGTCTAATTATGCATCTAATTAGTGTGGCATAGAGATCATGTTAGTTTTTTCACGTAGGTAAATTGCTGTGCGTTATATTATAATGGTCAAAGAGATTCTTAAAATTAAATGAAAGCTTAAAAATACTTTACATACTTACCTAATTTTGTACAAGATAATTTACTAAAGTTTCTATCATAAAAATAATTCACGCCTAATGTACAAATACTTTATTTTTCTTTGATGAACAGCAGATTAATAATTTGAAATCTTTTGTGGAATAAGATTACGGATTCCGGCATAAACAGTAACTAAAAGTTTACGTCAAAATAAGTTTATGCATTAATTAAAAGTGATTTTGTAATTAAAAGCGTCAGACAAAGACAATGCTCGTGCAATGATTACATAATATTAATAACTATAATTATAATTCATTTGAAGTTGCTCGTGACACACCACCATAGCTAGCTCAGATTTATTAGTAGGTATAAGTACCTATCCTATACTATTTAATGAGCATATTTGTATATCCTACCTATACATATTTGTAATCACGTTCTGGAAAACGGCTCTCACGGTTTCGATGAAACTTGCATTATAGTGGTTTAGGGGGCGAAAAATCGATCTAGCTAGGTCTCATGTCTGGGAAAATTCGTTTTTTCTATTTTCACCCGAGGAGAGCTCATCGCAGGTATGTCTTCATATACAGTGCATAGGTAGGAATATGTTATTTAGGTAGTGTAGGTACGTGAAGTATTATGTTATGATGCAAATTAACAATATTTTATTCTATTCCGTAGCTATCTTCGTACCATGATGCGCTATGCATTGGGAAAAGCTCTGCGTATAACCTGAATACTTAACGAAATCCTACACAATTCCTTCGATTGTTCAACTTACAAAAATCTAAATAGGTGATATATTGTGTAATGTGCGCTAACTATATTATACTGCGCCTTACTTATTTTTCGTATATTAGGCTGTTGCTGAAACAGTGTGTACAGTCAGGGACAAGTATTGTTCAGCAGATTGACACATTACGTTTTACACACATTACACACGTTACACACATTACGTTTTGTTAGACATTTTATCAATCAATCAATCTGCCTAGCCTTTTCCCAACTATGTTAGGGTCGGCTTCCAGTAGGTATAACCGGATGCAGCTGAATACCAGTAGTTTACATAGAGCGACTGCCTATCTGACCTCCACAACCTAGTAACTGGGTAATACGATACCCCCTTGGTAAGACTGGTTGTCAGACTGACGGGCTTCTGACGACCCGTAACGACTGTCAAAGATCCACGAATGTCAGCCGGGACCAACGGCTTAACGTGCTTTCCGAGGCACGGAGGGGTCTTGGTATGTAAAGATGGTCACCCATCCACGAACCAACCGCGGCAAGCGTAGCTTACCCTCATCGATCGACCCGTGCGGGTGTTATTACTTAGTTTCAGCCATTTTATATGACTTGTAATTTGAATTAGACAGTTCTGCCGCGCTAACGAAGAATGCAATAACTCGATTTTGGACGATTTTGAGTTATATATATATTCGGAATCAGCAAATCGAGATCTGTAACTCTCTCTAAGTAACTTTTTATGAATCCTTCAGGAACTTGGTTTTTCAGTAAGCAAGAATGCAATAACTATAACTTCATAACAAATACACTAATCAAAAATACAATAATCATTCTTGTGGCGACGTCAGTTTTGAAGTACTCACACATTACTAGTCATAAGTACAATAACTATTAGTTGTTGCACTTATGTTATGTAGGGCTCGGGATTCCAATATTTGTTCGCTAGTCATAAATACAATATATGTTTGAGTTATTGTACTTATTATTAGTGTATCCAAATAATTTACTGGGTTAAAACAGTGCTGCCGCGCTAACGAAAAATACAACAACTCGATTTTGCCGCTTTCGAGAAAAACGCGCTCTTTTTGAACTTTATTTTTCTCCTCGTGTATCAACTAGTGAAGGTATCTACATGAAACTTGTACCAAACGTCGTGCGAAAAGTGCCTTCTCTACCATAAACACAATTTTAAGTAGACTACATGTAGGAAGCTTACAAAGCTGATGTAATCTCAGCTTCAACTGATGGAGACACTGTTTACCATTCTTTTGACTTGCAGAAAGAAGGTAATTATGATTCCTAGGATGGACCAGTATAAAATCGGTATTTTTTGTCCTCGTATAATAAATAGCTTTTAACGAAAGCTTCGTACCACTTGGAAAAACCAAAGAGGATAAAATGCCTTGTGCTGTTCTGTGGAACGAAGCAATATCAGGAAGAAACCAGGAAGACATCTTATTAGCTTTCACATGTTTTCTGTTGCACAAAAGAGACGCAAAAAATTGTTGTTATATGGGCTGACAACTGCGCGGTACAAAATAAGAATTGGGCGTTTATCTGTTTCTTAGTAGACATGGTCAACAGCGAACTAACTGCCACTGAAACTTCACAGTACAATATTTCGAACCCGGAAACTCTTATAAGTCGTTCCTAAGTCTGCTCCTAGAGGGATAACTAAAGAACGAAAAGAGGAGATACTTGCTAAGTTAGTCCCTTTGATGCCTGAACACCGGAGGAATTTTTGGAGAACACATGCCCGAATCTACCAAGGCCCATTCCAATTTAGGTACGGATAATTAATATGTACCTACTAGGAATTAAGATTAATATTGATCTCTTTTTACCAATGATTCTATAGTTAGGTAAGTTAAGTAACAATATTAGTAACTGTAAGAACAACTTTTACTATGGGACCAAACATGAATTCGCGAAAAAAAAATCTGCTGTTCAGTACATTTTGACGAATTATGTGAACTTATATGTACTGAACAGCTGAATTTTTTCGCGAATTCAGGTTTGGTCCCATAGTAAAAGTTGTTCATAATGATGAGTACAATGACCCCTTAAGAGATTTTGCGCATTTAAAGTTACACGTTGTATATAATAAAATTGCTGTGATTTTACTTTCGACTAGTTAAGTGTCTAAAACAAGTTTAAGTAATAATTTTAAGAAGTATTTTATTATTTTTGTAACAACTTTTGAAAAGTTATTTTAGTTAAACAGAGTTAATATGAATATATTTGGTTTGATTTTAGATAAACATTTAAGAAACAAAGTAAAATGTTTTATTTCATTGGGATTTTACCGACTGTTACATATGCGTTACTAACAATAAGTACAATAACTATTTTAGTTATTGTATTTATGACAAGTGATGAGAGGTTGATCATTTAAACATTCCTAATTATAAGTATTATTTCCACGATTTTAGGCCATATGCTTTGCATTTTTCACACAATATATATTTGAATCTATTCTCTATTCGTTTTCCTTTCATTTGGTACAAGTTGTATGTAGATACCTTCACTACTTCATGAGATAAGAGAAAAATAAAGTTCAAAACTTTGAGCGCGTTTTTCTCGAAAGCGGCAAAATCGAGTTGTTGTATTTTTCGTTAGCACGGCAGAGTTACCCCCTTATTCATAAAAAACTAAAACGCTTTATAAACCTATTTTAGTTAAAATAGTGTTTTGTCTTCTTCTTTGAAACTCAAATCATAATTCAAATGAAATTGACAAAACACTATTTTAACTAAAGTAGGTTTGAAGAGCGTTTTATTTTTTATGAATAAGGGTATTAGTTTGTAGTAAATTTGCTAAACAATCTATTTTCCTGGCACTATATTTGTGTCTCCTTAGTTCTCCATGTGGCCCAGAGCATGTGGTGTTCAGTTAGCTGCACACATGAGCTGTGTGAGAGCAGGTTGTCGTAAACACCGGACGCGGAAGGAGTACCGACCGGTTCTCTTAATTGACTCCTACTCAATGCCGAAACGCACGCACTATCATTTCCTCTCTGTATGTGGAACACTACAAAACATCTGTTTATTTCAATCCACCTCGGTATCGCTGGCATTGAACCCAGAACTTCAAGCTAGCCTAACCACTAGTTCAATATAATCTATCTAAGTACCTACAGCTTCGACTGTATCAGGGTACGAGTACATCTGACGAAGTAACCCGTCAGCTACTCGTAAAGTTACAACGGATAAACAAAACATACTTATTCCTGTTCCGCCATTGTAGACTTTGACAGGGTCGTCAGTAGAAACAATGTCAAAGTTATTAGCTGCTCCTTCAGCTGTTCTGTCATTATAGACTTTGACAGGGTCGTCAGTAGAAACAATGTCAAAGTTATTAGCTGCTCCTTCAGCTGTTCTGTCATTATAGACTTTGACAGGGTCGTCAGTAGAAACAATGTCAAAGTTATCAGCGGCTCCTTCAGCTGTTCCGTCATTGTAGACTTTGAAAGGGTCGTCAGTAGAAACAATGTCAAAGTTATCAGCGGCTCCTTCAGCTGTTCTGTCATTGTAGACCTTGACAGGGTCGTCAGTAGAAACAGTGTCAAATATATTAGCGGCTCCTTCATCTGTTCCGTCATTGTAGACTTTGAAAGGGTCGTCAGTAGAAACAATGTCAAAGTTATCAGCGGCTCCTTCAGCTGTTCCGTCATTGTAGACCTTGACAGGGTCGTCAGTAGAAACAGTGTCAAATATATTAGCGGCTCCTTCAGCTGTTCCGTCATTGTAGACCTTGACAGGGTCGTCAGCAGGATATTTTACGTTTGAAAAACATCCATTATACAACCTGCATTACAGTAAGACATTACGATCATTGGATATTGTTGTTTAATTAAACCGATTAAGTACCTAACAACTTGTGAACTACTACGTTACAAAATTGACAAATAACTATGATATCATTGCGAAAACTCCATTCTCTCTTAGTTACAACGCTACCTAATTATCATTCAATTTCCAATTTTTTCCAACCTTTGGTTGTGGAAAATCAACTTTTTTCCATCTATCCAAATCGAGTCAACATTAGAAGCAGGCATTAAAATCAAATATAGTTCGAATGACCTGTCCATTTAATTTATTCAGACACCCACCTGACCTACCAAATGACCCTTTTGTTAGTCTTTACATTCATTACATTGGCAACTGCTAAAAATAAATTTTCCATTTTCTTATTTCTCAGCAAAGCTAGCTATAGGTATTTACGAGCAGCACAAGTTGATACGACGTTCAATTCCCTCCGTTGTCGAGCGTCACTACATCTGTAAGAAATATTGTCTGTTCCGAGCTTTCAATCGAACGAGCTGGTCGAGCTTCCTCTACCCTCGAGTCAGTCACACTTCCTTCAACAACAGCTTTCGAGCAATTTCCTCAACACTGCGCTACCACAGCAACAATAATTTGTATAAAATAATAACTTCAATTCAATCTCCATAAATGAATGAAAACGACTTAATTACCCGCAGTAGGTATAATAACGCGTTATATCGGTAATTACTAAAACGTAACAAACTCAGTCCAAACACACGTCGCAGCCAATTGTTGGCCACGTAACGTTGGCAAGAACACTGGGTATTATTGGCATATTTGTTCAAACGTTTGTACAAAAGGAAAAGCTGACGAATTTTCCAGAAATAACGCTTAAAAGATCCGCTTCAGCGATAGGAAGCTCGCGTAAATTTGAAGTTTTACTGAAGTGCACAAATGTTCGATTACAATAGTTAAAGACTCATCTAAACCTTTCTACATTTTCCCTATCTATCTATTATTATTATGAGTTATGTATCACTAAACTTGTTGTTTGAAGTGAGTCTATACTTCTCACATATCGTCGACCGCCACAAGGCGGAGCCCGCGGTGGCTCGCGGTTGGCTCACGGTCGGCTCGCAATTTGCGCACACCACAAACATATGGGTCACACTCATACATTCGCTGGTACTACAAATATTACCGAGAGTAATGTGTGTCGCACACGAACGGGAATTACTTGGCGCTGTATGTTACAACCTCACAGTGACGACTATTAATTGCTGCCGGGCGTTTTTTCAATCTCGACGATTTATTTGAGGCGACTTCAAGCTGGCGACACGCGGCCGACGCGAGCTGAAGCCAGCAGAGATTATATGCCTGAACTTGTGTGTGAGTAAGTATGTGAGACTTTTTGGTCTAAATCGTAAGTATTTATTGTACGGTTGTCGCTTCAATCGACCCCTTGATCAGTGAGGTCTGTTGATGCATTTCGAAGATGATTCATTAGACAGTTAGTCAGAGACAGTTGCTGCCATGATTGAAAGCAACAAATCCTGATCAGAAGCAGACCAGTACAAAGACAATGCACGTGATGCGTGTACGCACAGTGACATTACACTCGGATATAGTGAGGCGACACTGGACGGCACTTCCGCTTCCGCAGGCGACAGCCTTCGTCACGTTGCAACTGTGACGTGAGCCAGTCCTGACTACATAACACGTTTAGTTTCTACTAATCGCTTATTTTTGAGGTTCCGTACCTCAAAAGGAAAAAACGGAACCCTTATAGGATCACTTCGTTATCCGTCTGTCTGTCTGTCAGTCTGTCAAGACCCTTTTTCTCAGGAACGCGTGGAGGTATCAAGTTGAAATTAATATCAAATACGTAAATCTATGGTCCCTTGGAGTCCTGAAAAAATCAACATTCTAAGTCAACGCAATAAAAAATACGGTCATTTATGTGACATATTTTGATACTCGCAAGTAAATCAAAACCTATAGGGTACTTCCCGTTGTCCTAGAAACATAAAATTTGGCAAGAAGCAAGGTCTCATAGCACAAGTAAAGGGAAAAGTCCGAAAATTGTTAATTTGTCATTTTATCACATAAAAATATATTTTCAAGTCTGTCAGTCTGTCAAGACCCTTTTTCTCAGGAACGCGTGGAGGTATCATGTTGAAATTAATATCAAATACGTAAGTCTATGGTCCCTTAGAGTTCTAAAAAAATCAACCTTCTACGTCACCGCAATAAAAAAATACGGCCGTTTATGTGACATATTTTGATACTCGCAAGTAAATCAAAACCTAATATGGTACTTCCCGTTGACCTAGAATAATGAAATTTGGCAAGAAGCAAGGTCTCATAGCAAAAATTTTTAATTACGGGTGGTTTTGATTTACTTGCGACAGTTGCGAGTATCAAAATGTGTCGCAAAATGGCCGTATTTTTTTATTGCGTTGACTTAGAAGCTTGATTTTTTTAGAACTCCTTAGGGATCATGGACCTACGTATTTGATATTAGTTTCAACTTGATACCTCTACGCGCTGAGAAAAAGGGTCTTGACAGACAGACAGACAGACAGACAGACGGACAAACAAGTGATCCTATAAAGGTTCCGTTTTTGCCTTTTGAGGTACGGAACCCTAACAATGCTGTGGAAGTGCGTTCCTTGCGAAGCATGTGTGGTGTGAATGAAAGGCTCAGGGATAATGTGCTAAGGCAACGGTGCGGGTTAAACGAAGATGTAGTGACAAACATTGAACACAGTATGCTTGATGGTTTGTTCATGTTGACGAATGAAAAGCGACTAACAGAAGGTAATTACAAGGCAGACGTGAGTGGAAATGCCGGAAGGGACGCCCTAGGAAGGCACATAGTGACTTTTTTTTAACCGACTTTTCAAAAACAAAAAGGAGGAGGTTATCAATTCGTCGCGTAAGTATATTTTTTTTTTGGTGATGTTCTTCAGAAAGGTCAGGTGCGTCGCAACCGGCGTGCGTGTGTGACCAGAGGGCCAATTCTCGTACCTAAAAACGTTCACAATCTCATGCCAGCGTCAATCAAATGTCAAAAATGTAGGTAAACGCTATACAATTTTTGACAGATTGAGACTGAGATGAGATTGCGAACGTTGTTAAAAATACGAGAATTGACCCTCAGATGTATGAACGTATAGGAGAAAATATTAGTATGTAAGGATCGTCTGCTGCGATACTTACCTGAGATCAGATAGGCAGTCGCTTCATGTAAAGTACTGGTATTTCAGCTGCATCCGATTAGTCTGCCCAAACATAGTTCAGAATAGGCTAAGCAGATGATAATAACGAAGTCAAAACTGTACTTACATAGAATATTTTTGAAAAAATAATTGCTGCGAGATGTGGGAACGATTCTGATGCCGAAAATATAGTTTTTAGATTTTTTTTGTCTGTTTGTCTGGATTTAAGTTCCGGATTGGCGCACTAGAAAAATTATAAAATACTAGCTTCTGCCCGCGACTTCGTCCGCGTGAAATTTCTTGTTTTCACATTCCACCCACCAACCCCGATGCATCGCATCGCAACGCCTGACCGCGCTATTACTTCGTTTGCGCTTAATAGCATCCTTTCTGACATTTTTTCTTTTTGCTCGGCTCATAAGGTCCCTAGCGTGATGTTAAATAGCCTATATCCTTCCGCGTCAACTGCCCGCGCTATTACTTCGTGCTCGGCTCCTAAAGGCCCTAGCGTGATATTAAATAGCCTATATCCTTCCGCATTGCCTGCCCGCGCTATTACTTCGCGCTCGGCTCCGGAGATCCCTAGCGTGATCTATTAAATAGCCTATATATATCCTTCCGCATTGCCTGCCCGCGCTATTACTTCGCGCTCGGCTCCTAAGGCCCCTAGCAAGATGATAAATAGCCTATATCCTTCCGCATCGCCTGCCCGCGCTATTACTTCGCGCTCGGCTCCTAAGGGCCCTAGCAAGATGATAAATAGCCTATATCCTTCCGCATTGCCTGCCCGCGCTATTACTTCGCGCTCGGCTCCTAAGGGCCCTAGCAAGATGATAAATAGCCTATATCCTTCCGCATTGCCTGCCCGTGCTATTACTTCGCGCTCGGCTCCTAAGGGCCCTAGCGTGATGTTAAATACCCTATAGCCCTCCTCAAGAACTGGGTTATAAAATGCAAAAAGATTTTTTTAAATCCGACTGGGGTAGTTCCAGAGATAGCGCGTTCAAACAAACTAACAAAAAAACAAACTCTTTCGCTGTATTCCACCGACATTATTGAAATAATAAATCGAGAGTGTCGTCAATCCGCGGAAAATCTCGCAATTCAGAAAAATTACTTATTTGTACAACGCCATCTATGGGTAAATTGGTAAACGTCCGCACTAAACATGTTTGCTCAAGAGCGACCGGTATGATTTAAAGTTATTTTGCGTTTTAGTAATTTTATATTATCTCCGAAACTGTATGACCAATTGACATACTGTAAAGGCCAAATCTTTTCTCCATGATGTCCTTGTGATCATTAAATAACTTATTTGGATAAGGATTAAGGTTTTGTTGTTTAAATAATCATCAAACGTAAGTATGTCTAAAAAATACTTTTTTAAAGCAATAAAACATGTATAAAAGATAAAATATAAAAGATAGAAATATGGTGTCGCGGACTTTTTTGTAGAATTATTTAAGACAGACCAGACTGCCATACATTGTTCTCAATTTTAAACAACCGTTTAAGCAGCGCATGCAAAAAAGTCTGTTTAAAGGGTATTTCTTCCCGACTTGTTAGACAAAAATTGTGATAGCTCGGCTAATATGCATGATATAAATATAATTTATAGCCTATAGCACTCAGGAATAATGTAGCTTTCTACCAATGAAAAAATTTTTAGAATTGGATCATTAGTTCCGGAGATTACCCCCTACATACAAACTTACAAACTTACAAACATACAAACTTACAAACTTACATACAAATTTTACCTCTTTATAATATTAGTATAGATTGCAGATAGATACGGATTTAACCTCTGAAATGAATATCATCAGGATATACCTAATAAGCAGTCAATCTTGACATGTATACCTACCTAAGAACGGCTATTTTAGTCAAATCGTCAACGAAGTGCTCTGCCTAACGGTTCCACGTTTGCCCTGTAAGCCACGGTTCGTGTTTATTTTTTGTGATAGTTTTTAAATATTTTTTTAAAGATTTCTGGTTTTTTTTTGTCTGCTGAGACCAAAAGTCCAAACGTAGTATATACAGTGAATTTTATAAAAATGTGGCTGTTGTATTAGTATATTGCGGTGTCACGACTTCCACGCGAAGTCGCGGGCAGAAGTTAGTAATAGAAATAAGTAAGTTGTCGACATAGCCAAGCTTACTTATTATTTTCTTACAAGAAAACAAATGATTATGTTGAATTATGAAGAAATTTCACGAGTGTGGCACATTAGCGGACACGAAAGTAGTAGCTGAAGTGTGGCTGAAGGCAGATATGCGTGATGCATGGCCCGCGGCCGCGCCAGGGCCGGCGTGACCTGCGGCGTCAGGAGTGCGGAGGTCAGCCGGCCAGCTCCTTTGTTTCATGTTCGTGCCACATTACACCTGATGTCACCTCAAGTACCTATGTGCCGTTTCACAGAACCCTGTATTAACTTCTTTTGTGTTTTTGTTCAACATTATATTTGTATAATGACTTTTTTATTAGAAAGGGTTTTGATTGCTTTTCTCTTTACGTTTAAAATAACATACACTGGGTGTAATATTTACTACGTTAGCTTGCCGAATACAACGCTCTCTTTTGTTTGTATGATTAATGTTTGCACTTCTGCAGGTAAGATGTTCTCATCAGAAGCAAATAATTAATGGTTGTTTAGAATGCAGTTACTTTTAGAACCTAATTAAAACGTTTTCCGTGTTATTCATCAAATATGTTGTTCAAGAATGCCCCTAACGAGTTCTCTGTAAACAAATACAAAGGGGAAAAGACAATATCTATAACAAAAAGGCATATAATTGAATAAAGGCATTACATCAATGTCGGCGACGCGTCGGCAGGTGCGCGCGCTGCGCGTGCGCCGGCGACAGCGCGCCTGTCGCGGCCCTTCATACTGACGACAAGCGACATGTCCTTCGCGTGCGCCGGCGACAGCGCGCCTGTCGCGGCCTTCATACTGACGACAAGCGACATGTCCTTCGCGTCACGCGGTGTTTATAGCCGTTTAGTTACAACCAGGAAATAGCCACTTCCAGCTGATAAGCCTAAATATTGTAGGTACCTGCGCTCACCTAGATAATGTAGGTCAACATTATTGTGTATGTAATTCATTCTAATTACTTATTTTTGTAAGTTTCCTAAAATAAACTTCTTATTTCGTTGAATTTAAGAAAGTTTTATGGAAAACTCGTATTTGAGGAGTAGGTATTCAATATGTATTTTTCGGCGGGTTGCTGGCAAACTATCTTTAGTTTGGGTCAAGATTTAGGTCACTGCTCCTGGGTTTGATAATAATGTGTAGGTAGGTCGTATATGGTACCATTAAAATAGGTGGAAAAAGTTTCACAGGCTGTTCTACCCATGAATATGAACAACTTTTACTGTGGGACCAAACCTGAAATCGCAAAAAAAAAATCAGCTGCTCCTTATATTTTGACGAGTTTGGTGTAGATAATTAATGTACTGAACAGCTGATTTTTTTTTCGCGATTTCAGAGTCCCATAGTAAAAGTTGTTCATATTCATGGGTAGAACAGCCTGTGAAAATTTGTCCACCTATTTTAATGGGATCTGATATTATTACGAGTCTGAGGTAAGTCCTAGGTAATGGAATCTTTTTGTAGAAAGGTTATGCAAATTACACAACATTGTACACACACACATTTTGTAGGTACCTACAGAGTACCTACTCTTTTTGTCATATCTATCTATGGAAAACCGTTTTCTATCGAACGGAAAACGTGTCCGAGGGCTTGGCAGCGCGTTCGTACGTACTTACTCGTACGTACTTACCGAGTGTAGCGTGCGTCGTGAAGGAAGAGCTTATCGAGCGCACAGAGCCTCCGGAACCCGTCGCCAATCATAAATAACCGAGCCGGAACTACAGTGTCGCAGCACCTTCCGCCGCGCGACAGCCGCGCGACATTTGCGCGCGCGCCGCGCGGCGGCCCACGCGGTCATTTGTTGCTGTTGACATCAAAATTATTGTTCCGGTCTGGCTTAGCGTATGATTGTTGGGCTCCTTTCAAACTAGTTTCGATATTCATTGCTACGTAAAGTAAAACTAAGCTGTGAACGTAATTGGTAGGTAAATAATGAAATTAAATACTACATAAATCTTAAATCATACAAGTAAGTGAGGTATAAGCAGGATAACTTGACTATTTCCCAGTCCATTCCTTTCGATTGCTGTACCGTCAGTTCTAAGGGCTACTCAGTCAGCTCTCCGAATGACCGACGCTCGTGTACGCAGCACAGTGACAGCAGGGCACGGTGCTGGTGGGCTGAGCGCGCGACTGGGAGCCGGGAGTCTCGCCGAGCCCTGCACCTGCACGCCACAGAGTAGAGTGCCGCAGAAGATCCACTCCACATAATACTGCTAATAATGTGCTTTTCAGACATGGCACAAAGGTAATCTGTATCCATATAGGATACAGATTACCTTTGGTCACGCAGCGACGGATTGTGTGATTTCTTCATAGGATTTTCTTTAAAGGATTTTTCCAAATTCACCATAATTACAGGGTGTAAGGGTACACAGTGGCAAACTTTTAAGGGGTCATTGTACTCATCATTATGAACAACTTTTAATATGCGGCCAAACGTGAAATCGCGAAAAAAAAACAGCTGTTCCCTACATTTTGACGAATTATGCGAACATAAATATGTACTTAACAGCTGATTTTTTTTTCGCGTTTTCAGGTTTGGTCCCACAGTAAAAGTTGTTCATAATGATGAGTACAATGACCCCTTAAAAGATTGCCACTGTTTACACTTACATCTTGTATATTGATATTGTATTTACTGGAAATATTAACGAACTTGGCAATCAATCAAGCCAGAGGAAATGGAGAACCATCTGTATTCAGAGAGAGATTAGAAGGAGTCAAGGTCCTCAGCAGTGAGGGGTGGACAGAGGAGGGATGAGGACTTCTTAAATAAACGATGGTGCCAAATCATTCACTGACGACACTTCAGGAGCTGGCCTGCTGTTCCTTCTTCAATCATTGCAAGGCCCACACACACGATGCGCAGACAGACGAACCAGCAGCGGTAAGTGCTATGGGTTAGTATATCATGCCTTATGTCGTAAGATAGATAACAAAGCAATGGTATTAAATAGTCTTTTAATAGATTCACGTGCTCACAGCTAGGGCATGCAATTATTCGCTTCATTTTACTATCCGGATAATTCGGATACTCTAGGACATTAACAGGATAATATGGATATTTTGGATACCACTGTAAAAAAGGTAAATCAAACTAATATATATGTTTCCTGTCGTCATTTTAGTTACACAAACACTCCATTAATCGTGTACCAACATATCATATTTAGTTATTAACGAATCATAAAATTTAAAAACGTTTTTATAACAACAAGACTGGAAGCCGACCCCAACATAGTTGGGAAAAGCCTAGGAAGATTATGATGATTCAACTACGTTGGGGTCGACTTTCAGTCTAACCGGATGCAGCTGAATATCAGTATTTTACATGAAGTGACTGCCTATTTGATCTACACAACACAGTAACTGGCTAATACGACACCCCTTGATAAGATTGCTTGCCTGGTCTTTCGGGCTTCTGACGACCCGTAACGACTGTCAAAGATCCATGAATGACAGCTGGGACCAAGGGTTTAACGTGCTTTTCAAGGCACGGAGGGGTCTCGGTATATAAAGATGGTCACCCATCCACGACCAACCGTGTCAAGCGTAGCTTAGCCTGATAGATCCAGCCGTGCGGCTGTTCATACTTAGCCACGAGCCCCTACCTAGTTTAAAGGTACATATATCTTCTTTTAATATAGTAAATCACTGAAAAATAAAAAAATAAAATAAAAATAAAAAATGTTTATTGAAGAAAAGCCAAAGTAGGTACTCACTAAAACAATGTTATATTTATAGCTAGGTGGCTATGCTATGCACAATACATTGAAACCCTGATCTAGAAACTAGGGATATCCCTGTATCTTAGAGATCAGTGTCCCTCCGCAGCAAAGTCACAAGCCATTACATGTAACTCATTGGTACAAAGTATTTCTTTACATATTTAAATAAAGAGAAAAAAAAAACGATAATAAAAACCCTTATTCTCATTTACAATTTTGTGCAAGTGTGGGGTGAGTGTATATGTATGTGTGGGGTGAGTGTGTATGTGTGTGTGGGGGTGTAGGTGTGCATGCGTGAAAAGTGGGTGTGCGTGTGTGATAGGGGAATATGTATAAGTGCAGGTATGCTTAATTTGAAATAAAAGTCATAAAATTTTATGGTAGATGGCCCAAAAGAAGATCCTCAGTGTTTTGATGAGTCAGTTTTGACAGGTATTTTTTTAATGCGAGTTTGCATTCATGTTTTGTTTTTGAAAATAGTTTTAATACCTTGTTTAAACAATTATACACCTTTATGCTGTTGATATAATACTGGCGCCTGGCAAAAGATGTTCTGTGCGGTTCTAGTGGGAAAATCTTATGCCTATGTATAGTTCTACCAACTGGCTCAAAGAGTTCTTCAAAGAATTTTACAAGTTGTATCGTTCTATCTCATTGTTTTCATTAGATAAGTAGGTATGTACATTGGAACTTTTTCATCACTAATTTCATTCTTAATTATTAATGAGATCTAAATAATAATATCGTACAAATTATTTTATTTCATTAACAGAATGTACACCATAGGTTTCGAATAACAAAAATTCTTACGATTGTCTGTGCTATAACAGAACAGCTAAAATGTGCAATTAATTATATATAAATAATTCTGACGATAAAGTCAACAAATAAAATAACTCTCGAGTTGACAACAGTGATGATGATCATTAAGTACTTCAAAAAATCATTTACTTTATTAACAGCACCACTTCACTGCAGCTGCAATAAGTTGCAGTGAACGTCGATGGTGTATTTGGCATGGTCGTACGACCTCTTTGCTTATGACGTGCTCTGTTAAAGTAAATTATTTTTCAGTTTATCTCTGCTGCTGGTAATTACTAAGTACTAACCACGTCATCATCATCGCTGTCGTCAACTGAAGTCGAGTTCTGGGCAAAAGCACTTTTTAATTATCGAAAAAAAGGAACAAAAGTAACTAGGTATGCATTTTATTCGTTTCATCCGGATAGTAAAATAAATTATATTCGGACAATATATCCAGATAATGTGGATATTCGGAGAGCATGGCCTACGCCCAGCAAACAGCTATAATTTCCTCTCAATTTGAAGTAGAAAGAAAAATATAATGCCATTGGCGTTGTCCTCTGGCACCCATAAAAGGTATTGAAGTAAGGTAAGTAAATGCTTGTTTACGTAATTAGTCCTCTAGATTAATTAGATATCTTTATCACTTTATTGTATTGCGTGTGCTTCTTCTTAGCGTGCCGATGGTAGAAATAATACGAAAAGCTAAAATGTGTTCGGCCCAAAATTCAGCAACGTAAATACCGTTTGCTGCCGTACCCATTAGGGCCTCACATGTTGTTGTCTATTATATTTATGTTTTATAAAAGTATGAATTGGTTAATAAATTCAAATTCAAAACTCTTTGTTGCATTCATGTGTACATTTAGTTTCACAATTGTGCTGGTATGGGATGCAACCTGTTCAGACACGCTGGCCCCTTCCCATCTACATGGAACCAGCATCAGAGCTGGTGCGGCTTGTGAAGCGGCTGAAAAAGGTCAAGTATCAAAATACAGGGGTCTAGGCTCCGAATATGATTTTGTCCCATTCGGTGTCGAGACCCTTGGTCCGTGGGGTCCTACAGCTATAAGGCTTTTTAATGAAATTACGAAAAGGTTGGTCGACGTCACAGGAGACCGAAGAGCTGGCAGCTACCTCGGACAAAGAATTAGTCTAGCTATTCAAAGGGGGAACGCTGCCAGTATCTTCGGAACCTTGCCTAAAGGGACTCCTTTTAATAATATATTTTAGTTACTATGGTTTTTAGTTTTAGGTTCTTTTTTATTTTAGATTAGTTTATGGTATTTGTTCTTATTTGTTGTTTCACAATTTAAGTAAGTTCTAACATAAACCTGTATCAGTACAAGTAAAAACCTATACTTATCAGAATACTGAATTCTATAAGAAACATTAGTGCAGGCAGGCGTAACCGAGAGAAAGAAATTAATTATTTGTTGATGAAATCTTAGGACATTATTCCAATATAGTTAGACCGCCACTGATATACCAACTACAGAGTAGTTGGTACATTACATTTTATTTATTTTATTTTTATTTATTTTATTTGGCTCCTCAACAATGAGTACACTATTACATGTATATAGTATAACATTTCAAACTTAGGTCTAAGTGCCCCATTACTTAAAGAAGAGCACTGCATGCACTACATTATGCGCTTATAACTAATGAAAAAGATGAAATAAAAATACAATTAAATAATAAAAACAACTAAACTGCCGATAATATTAAGCTAATTAGGCCAAACAGAATTAAACTTAATTATTTTGCGAGTTATATTTTACATAAATAATACGTGAATAGCATTGCAGTTCTCGTCGCGAATTCTCTATGTCTTCTACCGAATGAAAACGGGTGCCACGAAGTGGTAATTTGAGTTTAGGAAAAAGAAAGAAGTTGGCTGGAGCCATATCTGGTCAATAAGGTGGTTGCTCGAAGGTATTTGTTGAGTTTTTTGTCAAAAATTCGTTCTCTATGATGTATTGTGCAAAGGCGCATTATCGTGATGCAAAATCCAAGAATTTTCTTTTCATAAATCTGGCCTTTTTCGTCAAATTTGCTATCATAACGCTCAAATTTTACTGTTTGACCTTCCGGCAAGAGTTCCGAGTGCACAACACTGCGATAGTCTAAGAAAACTGTCAACATGACTTTGACTTTGATCGACTTTTGCGTGGTTTTTTCGGTTTCGGTTCAGTTGGAAGACGCTACTCCCAAGCTTGGTGACTAGTTTGCATGTAAAACTGGTAAACCGACGTCTCGTCACCAGTAACAATGCGTTTCATGAATGTTGCCTCAGAATTGACTCGTTCTAGTATGTGTCCTCAGCGACTTTTATGCGATTGAGTTTTTGGAGAAAATTTGGGTCTTTTGGGACTAGCCGAGTGGCAATATGTTTCATACCCAAGTGATTAATTAAAATGGTACGGATCGACTCGTGAGACACAGAAAGTTCAGGCTATCTCTCTCAAACTTGAATGAGTATTGTCAGTTACTATTTCCTTCACTTTTGCGATGCTAACTTCAGTTGAAGACGTTGATGGCTTACCAGACCGAGGCAAATCTTCCATCACATCTCGACCGTTTTTGAACGCTTTGTACTACTCATAAGCACGTGTTTTTGATAAAGTCGATTCACCTTCTGTAACATTTTCAGGGACTCCGAACATGAAGTTCCATTGGCGATGCAAAATTTAAGACAAACTATTTGTTCGATGTTTTTGTCCATTATGAAATTCGCAATACACAATTATGATCTAACTAAACACAGCACTGCATTTAATCTAAATAACAGATACAACTCAAACTCGGCACCAAAATGGAAAACAGTTCTGCCAATATAACAACAAAAAAAAAACAAAAAATTGAATTTGGAACCATAAACAAATCATCCATTCCCGATACTTTGTTGACTGAATGTATGTAATCAGAGTGTTAGCGTCTAGCTCCCTGACTCACACGCAGATCGGACAAATGTGCGCAAATGAGTGGACCGGCGGACTGCACCGGCTTCATATAAATATTGGCGATAAATCTCGAGCCGGCGGCGATCAGTAACCGATATTGATAGCGCACATATGCCGCACACACCGACCTCGGGCTAACTGCACAAATGAGACGCTTAATTTAATTTTATATTAAATGTTTCTATAAGAACAGCTTGGATATAATAAGAATGTCTATTATTCAAGCATTAGTAAAACGCAATTTTTCTTTTGGCTTAAAATGAAGAAATGAACATTTTTGCCTCGTAAGTGGACTCTACCGAAGATTATGTCCGTCAGACAAAGTTACAACTTCAGACAGCACAGAAGCAGTCTCGGTATGTAATTATATGAAGTTTAAAAAAGTAATTACTGCAAAACGCTCGGTGAACACTTACATGAGCGCAAAACAAACACGTGAGTGCTCGGCGACTGACAGCGTTTAAATGAGCGTGAATTTGTGTAAACAGTGGCGTGCATGCGCGGGGCACGCGGGCGCGGGCTGCGTGCGTCTGCGCAACCACCGTAATTTGCGTTTTAAGGATAACGTGCAAGCAAAAAGTTGAAAACGCGCAGAATTTGCCAAAACACCGGTCTAATAAGCATTTCTTTTGACTTGTTGGAACATTCGTAACAATAACAGCCCCGTGCGAGGCTTCAGCAAGCAATACGTTGGCGTCACTCAGCGCGACGATGTCGTCCGTTACTCACTGGGAAGAGCTTTGGTTACTGACCCCACCTCCTGCAAATATTGGAAATGTGAATTCAAATTAATCATTTTAGACTAGTGAGGCACTGAGGACGCATAATATTAATGTGGTATCTGCTCAAAACGTGCTTGGTGTAGATATTTCGTTAATTTACGGAGCGCCGATAAACAACTTGGTAGATAAGGCAGTTGTTTTAGAAACAGTTCCTCATTCCGCATTAGCTCCGCGCATGCTCGACTTCTAACAAAAAGTATAACATTCTAAACTTTGTTATGAGCTTGGCAAGAGCTTTTTCTAGAGAAGTACAATTAATACCTACCTACAATGTATATTGCTTTACTATCAATGAAATGTGAGGATTTAAAACTTTCCCTATATCTGCCGGGGCCAGGCGCAGCAGGTACAGTTGCTGATGAATTATATTGGGCCCTGTTATTGAATTTGTGAAAGATTACCTCCAAATTTCCCCCTTGTCATGCTTTTAAAAGCTTAACTTTTCAAATCTTTAGGTATTTCACAAGTTTTAATAATTCTAAGGGGTACATAAAAAATGAGTGTTTGTAAAAGTGCAGTACAGAAATAAATATTATTTAATTTCAATGATTTATTTCGTACTCAGGACCAGCGAACTAAACATATCACTGCGTCGAGGAGTGAGACAAGGTGACGTAATTTTCCCGAAATTGTTCTCTAACGCGTTAGAGGATATGTTTAAAGACGCCGAACTGGGAGGGACGCGGCATTAACATCAAGGGCAAATAAATATCTCACACTTGAGATTTGCTGATGACATCCTCATGCTGGCTGAATCGCTGCAGGACTTGCAGCAGATGCTGGAAGGCCTAGTTGATTCCTCTGTACGCATTGGTCTCCGGATGAACTTGGACAAGACCCAGGTTATATTCAACGAACACGTTACCCCGGGACCGATTGCTGTTAATGGCGGTGCTCTCATGGTTGTTCGAGAATATACGTTTGCCTCGGGCATACTCTGCAGTTTGGTAAGAACAACTTTGAGAGGGAGGCTAACAGAAGAATTCAGCTGGGCAGAGCAGTATTTGGGAAGCTTCTTCGAGTGAAACCTGGGTACGGCTGGTAAGGTACGAGCTGTGGAAAACGGGCTATGCTTGTAGTCTCTTTGAGGGATCGAATCCATAAGTAGGAGATCCGAAAGTTGTCGACATAGCTCACAGAATAAGCCAGCTGAAGTCGCAATGGGACGGCCATATTAGCCGTAGAACCGACGACCGTTGGGGTAGACGTGTTCTTGAGTGGAGACCGTGAATCGGTAAAAGTAAGGTAGGCCGCCCTCAGGCTAGATGGAGCGACGATCTTGCAGGGTGGCTGGTAGCAGCTGGATGAGAGTTGTCGAGGATCGAGCTGAATGGCGTGCAATAGGAGAGGCCTGTGTCCAGCTGTGGGCTATAGGCTGAGGACGATGATTTTGTACTTGTGTGTTGGCAGAAACACAGAAGCACAGAACAGATAAATATCTGATCTGTGGGTAGAACCTACCAACATTCTGTCCTATAAGTAGACAATTAAGCATTACTTCACGTTCAGTAATTTCATTAGTGAAGTCGCACATAATTAATATAATGCCGCGAAGTAAGGCAGTACATGGTACTTAGGCGTTGAAACCGATACAGCGTTTTTGTGTGTGATAAGGTGCGCGCTCACCTGCGCGTACGCATCTGCCAATGACGCGGCCACGGGCACCGTTGCTAACAAAGGTAGTATAAATCAAAATGTTTGTGACTGAGTGCCAATTATTTGGAAAGATCGGTGAAGATTGTACCCAATGATTGAAATAGGCGCAAATTTTACAACCCTATTGGTGATGTCGATGACAAATTAAAAAAACTTGGTGATTGCAAAGCTCCTCAGCCTTAACGATATTGTTATTCTCAACTCCGTTCCATAAAGTGAAAACGTATGCCCTCATGGTAGGTCTCACTAGAATATACCGCAGTAAAGATGATTATGAAAAATAAGACATTACTGCAGCGGACAGTTTCCGCGTTACACTTTGTCACCGCTCAGTAGCTGTGGATACTGTAACATTCATTGCTGCAATTAGTGAGTGCGGCACGATGCGCAGGCGCAGCGGCGGGGGCGGCGCGCGGCGCGGGGGTGGCGCATGCCCGCTGCGGCCCACGGCGCGGGGCAAGGCCGCCCGCTACCACGCTATTTTTACCCGCCAATGACGAGCTGGCCAGCGCGCCATAATTTAAGGAAACTGTTGTCGCTGAAGTCGACCACAACTCTGCTCTATGGAATGAAAAATCATGAGAATGAAAGCTGTGGAAGTAAAAGAAAATTTCCAGTCGCCACTAAACCGTCAGAGTTGCGAAGGTTACTTGCAACCACTGTTGCATAAAATTCTCCAACATAATCCTATTATAGTAACCAAAGCAATCACAGCCAAACATCAAAGGTGCGACGAAGATCTAGCAACCGGAAACGACTCCATTGCATAGATATGTTTAAGTAACTAGGTTATAATTATCACTTTAGTGTCACAATATTAACATGAAGAAAGGGTAAAAATGATCACAAAGAACTCAAAGATAATAGATACAAAAGTGTTATTTCCAAAGCAACAATTAGCAAACAATAGAAATCGATTACCTTCTCCCAACCATAAAAATATAAAAAATATCCAAGAAAACAAAAAGGCTCGCTCAGGAATCTATTTGAGAGCCATCAATCGGTCCCGGGCAGAACAAATAAAACATTAGCCGCGTCAAAAGCCAACAAACTACAAACCCTCTGCGAGGAGCCGTATTAATTTGACATATACCGCTCATCCGAACTAACAGCAGGTGTTCTTAAATTGTCTATGATAAATATACGCCATCAATACAGCAGAGCGACGCACACCCTTCATGGTTGGAATATAAAACCGTAATTGTGGTCACGACGTTTGATCCGGAACACTTATTAGCTGCCAGGTAGTACGGCCAGCCGGGCACCCATCGTGGCCACAACCGAACTGTTGTCACGAGTATAAGTATCCCTGACAGACCGACGGAGATTCCCCTCAGAGATTAACCGAACGGTAATTTCAAGCGTGAAATTTCGTCATCAGTCCATTTGTGAATTTGCATAAAACAATATCATAATGCAGATAAATAAACTAATAACTATAAATACGATTTACGAGTTATTTTAATAGTTCATCCAGAATGGTAGCTGTCGAACGAAGTCTTAGTGAAAAATTTCGAATAGTCAAATAATCCTGATATAGTTGACAGTTATGGCGTCGACACGAATTTGATTCTGAATTAAGTTCTAAATACCCATGTTATCTTATAAAATGTATAATGTACGATAATTCGGCGTGGATTGGCTGCGCGGCAAACTGTTTCTTACGAAATTAAATTTTACTGAGAACTCGTTTCAATGTCTTAGTCCTTAATTGGCTTTAGAAATGTGATGCTTTAGCGGCGAGCGATTCATGATTGATAAGAGTCACATAACACACTGCGTCACCAGTCACCGACACCCGACAGGCCCGACAGTCCCGACAGGCCCCGGCAGGCTGCACTCAGCCTCGGATGAAGTTATCCGCTGATAACGCGACCGATGCCTACATTAGTGGAGGCAAATTAACGTGAGATAACTAAATACTTGTTGAAACTTCGAGCTGTTTCGTATCTGCCAGTGTGCCACTTTCTTTCTCTGATACACCTAATAACGTAACACTAACAGCTATTACTGCCTCGCCGTTGAGAAGCCTATACATCCATTTGGGATTTACGAAATTTAGAAGTTGGCGTAATCACCTCGCAGCGGACGATATGTCGGTGATCAAGGACACTAGATCTGTTTGCACAATTTGAAACATGTTTCGCTTGACCTGGAAATCGAACCCGATACAAATAGACAGAGTGTCGATACTATGGATGACATTACTCATACTGAAGTTGGACACGATACTTTCAAGCGTACAAGCGGCTGGGCGGCTGGTGGAACTGATGATGGTGAGCACAGTGCTGCAACTGCGAGGCCGGAGCGTCGAAACGTTGGCGCATATTCGTGCTGCAGTTAATGTATCAGTTACTGGCCTTATTTTAAGTGGTGTACAGATAATAATTTATGTCAACGAGATTCTTAATCCGCGGCAATAAAGTGACAGACTAAATAATTTGGGTGTCGGCGTGAAACGTCGTAAGTGCAGGTGCGGGACGTGCGCGCGCGACGTTTGGTGCGGCGACGCGTCGCTCGCAGACCCATAGATCCCACGCGCGGCGAGCCCGCGCCAAACTGGTCGATCGACTCTTGCGCAACTCGGAGACTACAGTTGGTTTCCAATTTTATGTTGACCGGTTTCAAAGTTGTCTTAGCCTTCTAATTTCGGCTCGTTTAGATTGGAAAATACGTCGACAAAGATATTCGAAATGAAACTCAGCCGGGTGAGGTCGGAGCCATGTTTTCACTCACGTACCGCTCGGCGTGGCCGCTCGCATTAAGATTCCTACCGATCATTGTCTGTCGCTGCTGTTAAGTCATTAATTAAACACCTTACGGCATTGAAAGTAACTTCCAACTTTCTTATAAACATGTCTATTTAAAGCTAGTCGTTAGAATTTTCACTGTGCTGTAGGATATTGCTTGCTGATGCTACATCCTTTACAAATGTCTATAACTTGATTTACGCAAACATAAAATACGTAAGCCTCAGATTTATATGATGGCCATATTGATCCTAGTTCAATGTCCGGGAGCTAATTTATTTTCTGGCTTCGTGTTCGGTCATGCTGGAGTTCAATCAAGCCGCGATAGGAGTGAACCGAACTAAACAATTGGAACGTTATGTTCGACCTACTTCTGGTATAGAGAAGTGTTACTTAAATTATTTAGTAACATCGTCGGAGATGTTGTGTCAATGTCGCGAGCGCGTCATGTCGCGCGACGTCGCGTGTCGCGGGTCGGCGCGGCGCGGCGCGGCGCGGCCCACGCGTGCCCTGTACAAATACTGTCGGCGGGAGTCCACGCACAAATCAACGCGATCGGACGTGCGCGCAGCGGACCCCCGGGGGCACGCCGGCAGGGCTGCCAGCAGCGCAGCACCCGCGCCAGCAGTGCCAGGCTATAGCTTACCTACGTTATAAATACTTAAGGATTCTAGGAAATAGTTGTAATCACCAGACATAATGGCAACTTTTGCTCACATTATATCTGCTGATTCACATAGTTTGAGCTCTTCTTAGAGAATTTCTTATTCCACATCAACCCAAAGATGTCCGTCCTCTTCCGCAACTAACCTGCCATACTATTCTAGATCAGAAAACAAGTCAGTTTTTAGTAGTACGTATTACAATTGGTTGTTAAATGTTTCTCAGATGCAGCGTCAGGTCGGAGTGCTGCCCGCCGGGGCGCGGCCAACCCTGCAGCGGCCCCCCGGCGCGACGACAGCGCCAACATCTCTCACCTCCGGGGCCCCGTAATGAACAATATAAATGTGCCATTTGCCGGCCCCGCCGAGTCCTGCCGAGCCCCGCCGAGCTCGACACCCTCCGCAACACTCCTCCACGCACAGGTATATATACATACAACTCGACAGCTATAGGTAATGCTAGATACCAACCATGATTTACAGCCTTGTATTCGCTACTGAATCTATAAACTCATAATTTAACTCCAGCGCAATAAATAAACGTTTAAGTGCAGGCAATCTGTCGAGTCCATCTCAGAATTGTGGATAATAAAACTGTTGACGGTTTGTTGAAGTCCAGGTGGTAGGCCTCAACCGGTCCACTCCAACTTCTTAATATCATGTCACATTTGTCATATTTTTGAGTTATCAACAGCAGACAAGGTTAATAGAAATGTTGAAGCAGTCGAGCCAGATGGACACGTACTTACGCTATTATCCTGAACCCACAAAAACGATTTCAAATTAAATCCCCGGACGATCGAGCAACAAATATCATCAAAGGAAGGACAGTTTAAACTATCAAATTTTCTAAATGGCTGCTAAATTCCGTCGCCTATTAAGGAAATTGTCCTTTAAAAACTCGATCCCTTGAAGGGATGTGACAGGACTATTATATTATTAGGATCGTTTTTAGTAATGATAGGGCCGGTGTACGCGACCAGATCGCCGGGAGGGACTAATCGTGCGCCGACACAAAAAACTTTGGGCACTTCATTATAGCTATACGTGTGCATTATTAAAAGCCCGCTCGGACGACCGACCCGACGGCCGCAGACAGTTGATTTTGCATTCCTTTACGGTGAGTGGAGCGGACGCAGCCGCGCGGGGGACTCTGACAGCGCCGAGGACGATATAGGACAGGAACCAATTAACCAACCAGTTTTATATAATTTAAATCTCAACAGCAACAAGAGGAAACCGAACGAACGGAAATCTGAAAACGTCGCTGCAGCCACACCGACAAAGCTCCAAGAACAGCAGAACACAAATCTAAAGACAACCAGACAATAGTAGCGGCAAAAAACGACGCGCGACGACCAGCCCCGGAGCCGGTGGAATTTGGAAACGAAATTCACGGATCGCATTTTGCGAATACTCTCGCGTGTTACTGCATTATTATTTAAGTTGGGGCTTTTAAAAAATGGTTGAGATGGTCTGCGGGTGTTTTTTTGGAGGCGCGTGCGCGGGGCATAATTGGCGCGCCGGACGCGCAGGAGCGAGTGCTTTTTGCGAACGAGACCGAGTCGCCGTTTGATAACCGTCCCTATGTAACGGAACCCAGTGGACGCACGGGCGACAACACAACTAACAGCCTACTGCGCTTCTCTAAACGTAATAGGCCAAACGTAGACGCGAACACATAATACATTCCGGTGTTCGAATGTGGGCATTAATGGACAGTTTGTCACCATAGGAGGAACATTACCCGCTCGCTATGTAGGTGTACTGATAATTGGGAAACATAAAAACCAACGTTTTAAAGAAAATGAAAAAGTTCGACGTGACCCACCTTCAGAGTCGATGAATGGACTCAATGAATGCAAAGATACTTTATAATATGCAGTTAATATGGCCTTGTGTAGTGTGATGAATATGCGGCTACTACATGCCTACATCTTTTAAGCCCTGAATGGAATGACGCAATCTAAATAAAGGAACAATAACAGCAGCTAAAAATGAATACGAAAGACATCCTGAGGTGCACCGTGCAGGTAAGAAAAGGGGTACGCGAGACCCTTAAAACAAAAATTGGTCGAGTGTTGCTCCGAGCGATGGTTGACCGACGAAACGTTTCGTTCCTTTTACACCACACAAAAAGTAATTTAGACCATGATGACGGGACCCAATATGATAACAGGAATCCCGTTGCGTAGCCCGCGGTGCTCGCGGTGCTCGGCCAAATGTTGTAGAGGTGAGCTTCGGACGAGCGGAGATGATATCTTCCTTTTTGTCACAGCGCTAACGACGCTCGGGAGGACTGTTAAAATATCTGACCTCACAGGAGCACGTCGCGGTGCAGGGCGCGTCACTCCCGCGCGTCCGTCAAACGTCATTCCTCTCGCTAACACAATGGAATAGACTTTGCAAAAATGGGTACGCGTGTCGCAGCCCCGACAGACCCAACAATGGATCCAAAAAACAAACAATCGGAATAGAAATCGAAAACTGAGCTTCTTGCCGATGCCACGGAACGGGATTTTGGAAATCCGGTTTCAATTTTTGTTTGGTTTTGTTGGTTGTACCTCCACCGCGCTATTGTCCACATGTCACTAGTTTTGGGGACAATAATGCCAATGCCAATCGAATGAGGACATTCTCAAAAAACTGTTTGTTATGGTCCCGCTTGATAATGCGCTGCTAACGATAGATGAAAGACCTTTAGGCGAAAACATGCAGCAGGCTTTAAATATACCATTTTTGACAGAATTTCATTGAAACCGCGAAGCTATCATGCTTTGCTCACCAGTCTGTCTGTGTGTACTTACTACACACTACTACCTTACTTCTTGTACAAGTTGCTCTCAGTGTTATTAATGATGTATAATCTTCGATCTCTGACCGTTTGTATACATAACTACAGGAAAGTGTCTGGTTAGCACTCATTTAATGCCAGTGTACCTATTATATAATAATTCGAGATCCTACAGTTTAGTGATAAATAGATTATGAGCAAATCCAGGCTACAAATCTGTTAAACATACATTTATTTGTTTATAGCTGTTGGAGTCAGGAAGTTAGTAAGTACGAATAAGTTTTAATGAATATTATTATCTACTTTAGATGATGATTAAACAGTTTGAGTGGAGCTAGCTATACAACGTCTAACGTTAATTGCGCAAAACCTCTTAAGGGGTCATTGTACTCATCATTATGAACAACTTTTATTATGCGACCAAACCTGAAATCGCGAAAAAAAAAACAGCTGTTCAGTACATTTATGTTCGCATAATTCGTCAAAATGTATTGAACAGCTGATTTTTTTTCGCGATTTTATGGTTGCTCCCATAGTAAAAGTTGTTCATAATGATGAGTACAATGACTCCTTAAGAGGTTTTGCGCATTTAACGTTACACGTTGTATATGTAACTACTTAGAATTAACTTTACAGTCGTAACTGTTTTGTTCGATATTGTGATCGCGCTATAATAGGTACAGTTTAATACAAATAATAACAAAAAATGTTCTTTTTGCACGTTAGTTCCCTCGTAGCAGCACACAAAGCGGGTCGAGGGCCAGAGGTGGCGGTGTCGCCCGTGCCCCACGACACCGCCGTAACACACACCACACCATTGTGAGCCATGGTTTAAACATATTCCTGCGTGAAATTTGCGTGAAATTACTGAAACATAAACAGGAGAAATTATCATAAGCAAATCTTACAAGTAAAGCCAAACTTTCAGCTAAAAACTCTGGTTGGAAGCGGTCCTTGATCCTGAGACGCGACGACAGCTACTTTCATTGTGATTTCTTTCACAATAGATTGTTTAGGTACCTACGAATTTCAAGTTGCCTTTTGACCCGTGTCTGGGCGAGATTTTCCATTCAGCTTGTACAAAAATATCAGCTCAGTAGGTACATTTACCGGTTGATGTTATCTTTTGGATCAGTCGCCACCAGGTGGGGTTCAAAGTGTTGCATTACCTTGAGAGTGCTGCGTCATGAACCTGCCGATGTTTGCAATGAAATAACAATGAGGTTACAAAGGTGTAATAGTGCCAAAACACAATGATTTACTTTAAGTTTATTGAATGTCGAAGTGACCGCTGTGTCTACAGTTTGATAATGAATATGCATTGCAACAACGCGTCATACTGTTATTGATTTTGTTAATATCTTTAATAATCATTACTAATATGTAAACGGGACGCAACGTGCGTCAGTACCGTAGCCGCCAGCCACCTTAGTCGCACCGTTCACTCCCCGTCGGCCGCTGCAGAAGACGCCAGCTCAAAAAAGAGGCTCAAGTACGCTGATCTGGAGCCGCTATACCACTTCGTGCCAGTGGCAGTGGAGACCTTAGGGAGCTGGGGCAAGGAGGCCAAAAACCTAGTAAAGGAGATTGGACGAAGGCTCATAGAGGCGACTGGTGACTCACGTTCCGCATCGTTCCTGGTGCAGAGGCTGGCCATCGCAATCCAGCGTGGAAACGCGGCGAGTGTGATGGGCACTTTAGGGCCGGGAGCGGTCAGGGACTTTTAGTGTGTAATAGTGGTTTTTTTTTTTTTTTCATTTATTGTTATAGTTTTAGTTTATATGTAAAAAATAAATAAATATCCTTGGACATTTCACACAACGCCATCTAGTCCCAAGCTAAGCAACCTAATGTTTGTGTTATGGTAACGAGATGGCTGATAAACTACTTATATACATTTTTTTTTATAAATAAATACAAATTATAGATAGAAAAATACCCAGACTCGGAACAAATACTTGTAGGTCTTACAAATATTTGTTCCGTGCGGGAATCGAACCCGCGACATGTTGCGCAGCAGTCAATCGCTTAACCACTGCGCCAACCGTGTCGTCATGTAGGTAGGTAATCACATCACTAACCATGATCATGGTTCCAAAATCTTGACGCGAGGACAAGGTGAAACCATCAAGTTCTACTGAGCAGAAACAGAACAGAAGCGACGAAATCTTCTGTAAAAATGTCACTGTGAAAACTTCGGTGAAGTGAGTTGTCAATAGTGTGAATCCCTTGGAATGACAGGTCACTTCACCGAAGTTTTTACGGTGAGATTTTAACAGAATCGACCGGCTGTTTCATCCAGCTAGAGTACCTATAAAATTAACTGTCATTCTGCAAAATGTGATATTAGTAACTATTTCACATTTTGACTTTGTTCTCAGTTTCCCTCGTCTAAGATCAAAACTTTGCTACAAGTTCAGATATTCACATTTTTCTGAGTGAAAATTTCTTACTCAAAGTTTTTTTACAACTAAGGTGTCGAATTATCTACCTTAAGTATTACCTATTCTTAAGTAATAATTAGACACCTAGTTCTGGTACATGTAGTGTAGCCCTGTAGTGAGTGTGGTAGAGTGCGGAGTAGGTAGCGACGCGCATGACAATGCGGCGCAGAGGTGGAGGTCAGGGAGCGCTTGCGCCACCTGCCCGACGTGATTGTCCGCGCATCAATACCAGTGCACTGCTTAGTGCCCTTTATTCATTACCTACCTACAGTTTTAATACCTGGTCTGTATCTCTCAATGGTCTGTTTTGATTTGCAACAAATAAATATCTTAGTTTTTGGTCTAATAAAAATATGCATTGTGCCACTGTGTCTCTTCTTTTAAGCTTCAAAAACATTACAGAAAAAATTTAAGCTGTTGAAAAAAAAAAAGTGCTGTTATTTCGATGCATTTGGGTGTGGTGATTTCAATTAACAACCATGCACCGTTTAAAAAGTTCGTTACAAAACCGCACGTAGACAATGTAACGCGTAACTGCAAAAAAATACAAAAAAAATCATAACTCACGTTACTGTGCACTACAAAAAATAATCATTGTCGAAAGGTGAGAAAATCTGCTAATTAACACGTCGCCAGTGCCGCCCTCCAGTGTGCTCCAGGCCGCGATTGTTCCGACGCCACCCATTGTGGGCCAGCTTTTATCAAAGTATAATTAGCTTTTGTTCAGGTGTATTATTTTTTTAGTAAAATCCTCGATCGAACTCCCCATTCACTTGCAAATAGGGAAGCCCGTGTTTACGTGTCGATGAACAGTAATTATCGGGCAGAAAAGTTTTTGCGACCACAATTTGTCACCCTAGAGAAAAATGCAGTCACGTTTTGTAATTGGGTTTCCTTCTTCGCCTCCAGCAGCTGTTGTGGACTGTGTTCCATGTAAATCATGGCAGAGGTCGTAGGGAATGTGCTAAACGTCTCTTGCAGGCGCGTGCCGGCTCGTAATGTTTGTATAATTAATTGTAAGAGTGTCGGATACCTGCGCTTCTATTGCTGCGCATGCGACGCTCAGGTGCATAAGCTTTATTTGTATTTTTTGCTACCACTTCCCCTTTGCATAAATTATCATTTTTGCAATTGTCCCCCAGCGAAAGGATTTCTTCTGACCTGCCATTGGTCTCGAATGTTGTTCTTGCAAAAATATCCTATATGTACTTAGCTGTTTTATTGATAAAGAGTTATGATTCTAATGCGTTTGCTCCATCCCTCAGAATATAACAAGTCCTCCTGCACAGTCTTACGTAATTATTTTTATTTGTCGAACTAGTTACAGATCACTGAGCGCTTTGTTATCTATTGCAATCATCTCAACATCGATAACTCCTTATTCTAAAACCGACGCTAGTGCAGCCGCACAAAGTTCAAATTTAACATTTTCCGTAGCATTTTGAGTGTCTTCATTCCTGCTTTTGTATAGGTACTTGAATTGTAGTCTGTGTAATGGTTATTTTAAGGTTGTGTTTTGTTTGGCAGGTCGGTGCGTGGTGTCACCTGGTCGCCAGGGGTCGGCAGCTGGTCCATTATGGGGCTCATCACTTGACTCGCGCGAAAGGGATGCGTCGCCATGTGAACCGCTAACGGAATCCTGGGAATGCTCCCGCGCAGATAATGCGCAACAACTAGCATTGTACGACACAATAGTAATGCGATATACTGCGCTTGTTTTGAATCTGTACACAATTTTACTACCCTGTTACAATAAACTTATGAAAATATTTACACGAATTTATAATAACTAATTTATGTACAATCAACAGGCCCCAACCTGCTGAGTAGCGGTGCAATACTTTAACAGGACTTGGTTTATGAACGATGATTTTATTGATGTCTATTGGTGGTGGGTGTGATGCCTGCTGAATCAGAAAGCAAATAAACACAAATGATAAGATCTGTGATACATAAGGTATGCTTGTGGTAGTAAATAGAAATCCTTATGTTCGCGGACAAGCGAGCCGAGGGTGAACTAGCCAGCAGTAGGCAGCAGCGCTGCCCGCTGCAATGTACAGATGTGCTTGTTGCGGGGAACATTCTTGGAAGAATGGTTCACTTAATGGGAAAAGAAATTAGATTAAAAAAGAGATGCCACAAAAAGAAACACGAGTATCCGTTTGGTGCGTGTTGTTGCCGATTTTCTAATATATCACAAACATTAATATGCTCGCGACCGGTTCTCGTGAGATCCGTTAGTGGCTTTATGTAAATTATTTGGTTTATGGCGTGCCTCCTAGTTTACATTCGAATGCTTTAACTTAAAAACATACCTAATGTCCGCGTAGAAATCGACCTCGTACTTACGCCGATAAAGTGAAATATTGGAACCAAATTATAGAAAGCATAATTTATGCGCATCATAAAAACAGATATTAGCAACATAATAACAAATCTCAACAATAATGTTGACTGATCGAGTGATGACATGTAATCAGTAGACTGACCAATTGATCAAAAAACTTTTTTACAAAAAACAAAACCGACTTCCAAAAAAAACACTACAAAGTGAAAAATAACTTTAATTTCGGAAGTCGGTGTCTTTGGATCTGTATTTTAGGTTTTTGCCCCGACTTCCGAAATTAAAGTTATTTTTCACTTTGTAGTGTTCTTTTTGGAAGTCGGTTTTGTTTTTTGTAAAAAAGTTTTTATTTTTCACTTTTTAGTGGGTCAGTTTGTAATTTATCTAAGTTACAATAACCCATTGTCAACTGCTCATCACGTTTTACAAAATATTGCTTTTCCCGATGCAGGGACGTTAATTGTTGAGGAGTTCTCCTAGTAAGAACCAGGAGAACTGGAGCTCATGGTGAAGTCACCATCACCATTATGCATTTTGACGAGCATAAACCATATTAAAGTAATCGAATTGCAACCTGTGATATACTTCGGTATAATTGAGCATTTCCGATGGCCACCTGTGGTCTTAATCATCAGTTCCAGTTCACCAAATGGTACTTTCCGAGAGCAAATGCACGAGTTACTATAAAAAATACTGAAATCGATATAAGTGTGCCCATAAAATTTGAGGATTTTCCTCGATTTCCATGGGATCCCATCATCAGACCCTGACTTGACGATCATGGGACCACTTGGGAAGTATACCCTTTCGAACAAAAAAAGAAAAATCCAAATCGGTCCAGCTATTTTCGAGTAATCGGGGAACATACTACATAAAAAAAAATAAAAAAAAAGGTTCCGACGAATTGAGAACCTCCTCCTTTTTGAAGTCGGTTAATAAACGATAATATTAGCCAGTCATTAGCTATCTGGTGGAAGTAGGCGAGTGAGTACTAGACGAGCATCACACGAACTCAGATAATAATTCGTGGGAATCGTTACAGAATAAATAGTTGATTTGGATGCCGTTACATGTAAAACTTGACATTTCAATAGCGAAGATGTTCGTAATGAAAAGAATTCGATTACTATGCACCGCGCGGAGGGCGCGTTAGAGCGCGCCTAGGGAAACGTTACTCAAACTAGTTTGTGACCAAACGGACCATCATATAGAGCCACATTGTCCAGATTAATGCACAAAACCGGATGCTGCGTCTCCCGGCCATCGATAAAACGGTCACAAACACTATAAACCAGCCCTACACTTCTTTATGTGAGCTCTAGCGCTGACCGCCCTTTCATAGGGACGCTCGCTTGTCATTCATCACGCGAGATGAAAGGAATCCGTATAATCAGCTGATAGTACCCGCTCAACAAAACTAACGGTCCATATTGGATCAATTATCCGATCGACGAGTCCTACTCCCTAACCGCTTCGTCTAACGAATTTTCGATTCACTCTCATAGAAATGGAAAGCTAACCAGTTTTTTTTTATTTCAATAACGCATGAATCTTTTGGTTGTAAGGTAGGCAAGTTAGGAGCGTTTAGAAATATCCGTTGTAACTGGAGATACAATGGCTTCGGGAGAAATCGTCGGAGGATGCGCGCGCGCACAGAGGGCTGAGATAATATCGTGTTTCGTGAACTCTGCGCCGATGTCTAATTTCCAATACAATGGGTGCTGTAAAAAACTGGCCTAAAATAAATGTGTCACAGTGCCACCCTCAGGCGGCCAGACAATGGACAAAGGAGCCCTCGAGAGCGTGCGTGAGCGCATTTAGCGACGCCACAATGCGCTGCGCCCACGCGCTTTGTGCCGCATTGTCGCGCGGCACAATCGCGCAGGAAGATCGATCCGCGACGATCGCATCACATCTAGTAGACACGTGTGCTGCGCGTCAGGCTACACCCAGCACATGTAAATCACATTATTGTGGAGGTGAAAGTTGAACGAGACGAGAAAAGTAAAAGTCTTGCGGCAAACGCGCCGCTGTCGCATCTGCGCCGCGCCGATATCATATTATGGTAATTCATCTGTGGGAGGGCGCGGGGGCGGGGGCGCGGGGGGTCGAAGGGTTTGTGCGATTGTTGGCCCTTATCGTGTTTGGGTACACAATGCGTGGATTGTGTTTTTTCACAAAGAGTCAAGAGACAAAAAAACTGGAGTCCTCTCTTGAGGTGTATTCATTTAGTTCCATTCGTGCTTTTCAATAATCTACTACAAATCGGCCAATCTCTTTGTAACAACCGTTCTCATAGTTATAGGACGCCATTCATTATCTATTTGACATCGCGTTTTGTAAAGGTTTTGAATCAAATGATTTATGTTTCCTCTGACAGCCAAGCACGAGGCTTCTATTGGGACTAGGTGGAACTGTATCAAGGAGGTTCCAAACATTGTGTCATTTATCAACGAAGATCTACTTTTGATGAACTGCTCGGAGAAGTGCAATGTTTGCCTCACACATATTATGTTGTCTGCGTCGCGCGTTGGGTTGGCCACCTCAATAACCATAACGTTTTCGATGAGCCCCACCTCGATAATCATAACGTCTCCGATGAGCCCCACCTCGATAATCATAACGTCTCCGATGAGCCCCACCTCGATAAATCATAACGTCTGCGATGAGCCCCACCGGGCCAACTCGATAACCATAACGTCTCCGATGAGCCCCACCTCGATAACATAACATCTCCGATGAGCCACTAATTGCGAGTTTAGAATACGATTGACACACTGATATTAATAAAACGGCGAGGTGCGTCGCGAAAGTGAACGTATCGGATGAGATATGATGCACTAAATCGTTTTTAATCATGTTTCTGATTGAATCGCGGATGATAATGATCTTCGATTAGCGCGCCGCCGTAAGTCAGCGCGTGGCGGTGTCGGCGCTGCCTGCCGAGTGCCCGGCGACGCTAAATAACGCCATTTGTTCCTAATGGATCGGACAGTTTGTACTTCTCGTATTGATGGCAATCTCTTAAACAGTAATTTGTCGCGCGAAGGGCGTCACACGCGGGGTGCGTCGCGCGCGGCTCGCGACGCCATATGGCGCTCGCTGTTTTGACTCGTCGAGTGCGGTTAATTCGTAACTGCGGTGAGCGGTGAGCGGTGAGCGGTGAGCGGTGAGCACGTGCATTTTAATTGTTCCATTATGTCTTGTTTGGGGTGACATGTCGCGGTGATCACTTCGACTTTGTATCGGCATGGTTGCCTCCTCCCGAGTCAGCCGGCCTACATGGTGGTGGCACATGAGCTATAAAGTTCAAGTGCTGGTCATTAACCCTAGCGAAACAATGGGAAGGTACCTGATCCATTCATTAATAAGAAGGAACACAAGGTACTTATCAACGTTGCTAAGGCAATTCCAATTTGAGGCGATAGAAATGAATCCCTATTTCCCTTGGTCACGCCATAACTTGAGAATGACCGATTTCATTCATCTTTTTTTTTAAGTTTCTAATACTTTTTGAGAAGGTTCTTACAGACTGAAAAATTTAGAAAATTGGAAAATGTCAGAAAACAGGACAACGTCTGTCGGGTCAGCTGGTTATTAATAAATTTGTTTGCTTCATCGCAGATACAAGTACTTGGGCGTTAATAATGGGGTGGTAGAAAGGTTTAATTTTCAGCACTTAACTATACAAGGAAATGTGTGGAACTGCTTGAAATGTTGCGGTATCGCGAACCGCAGAAAAATAGTAAATGGAAACTCTTACAAACAGAAGGTCATCTATTCGTCCATAAAAAGCGCGCGGTGTGAGGCGCCCTCGCGGCCGCGGGCCATTGTGGAGCCGTCCGATTCGCCGCACCTATTGTGCTGCTGTTTCCAGCCAAAACGTAAATAAAGGCAGATGTTACCATACTCCAAAATATAAAAACATGTCTAATACGGTCACATATAAAGCGTTTGCCAAACTGAATTGAACCTAATTTGCAAAATTGAGAGTTGAAATTGGCGAGGGTCGTTATTGCGGTTATTTTGTTCTGGTTTGGTTTGTTTCCGCGGTTCTAGCGACCCAAGGTCCGCGGCTGTGTGGGTAGTTTTACAGAACCGAAATTGTTGTACTTTAATAAAAGTGATATGAGACGCGAGGATGTTATTGACAGGCGATGCTATCGCGCTGACGGACGAGCGGCGCCGCGCCGACTACTAGTTAACATTGCTTCGATTAATTTTGTAGTTATCGCTATGAGCTTCCGAGTTGATTTGTATGAGTTTGTAATGTATGGACTCCTGGTCGACTGTAATGATGTTGATGGAGGTAAAGTGAAGATTTCGGTAGCGCCGGACGATGTGATTAGAATAATTAAAGTGTTACGTTTTGAGGTAAAAAGGAGTAGTGTATAAAGTTACCAAGCCTCATATAATAATATTCGTCTGTGGCGTCGCCGTGGTCAGTCCTTTAATATTCTGTAGGTGTCCTTGATCAGCTCCACATGCCTTTTCTCTCCGGCAGAGTGACAGTTTGCTGGCCGCTAGCTGTGTGCACAGTCTCCGATCACAAACATTCGCGACACCTGTACAAACACATGACAGCGCTAATTATTTTAAACGTGTTGAATGTTTCATTAAATTGAAGTACTTACCTAATTGTAATAACTTCACATTATGTATTCCTTCGTCTCGAAAGCATAATTACTATTCGATTTCCGTATGTTATTGAGTAGTTTAGGTGCAGTGTATGCAAGTCTGCTGTGTGCAGTCGTGCATGGTTAGATTCCCATATTCATACATTCTATAGATATTTTTTCTTAGTCTATATGAATCGATGAAAAAAGTAGTCGATGGTGAGTTAACTTAGCATACATATCGACTGCGGCAGGCAATGCATTAACACGAAATGACCCTAAGTAGTTGTCTACAAATGTGGATAGCACATGTTTTAAAATCCACACACAGTTCTAAATCACTTTAGCCAAATTAATAATAGACAATCGTAACATTAGAAGTCACTATCGCCCCAAACCACAAACATGATTGTGGTGAACAAAACGCATCATTTGTCCCACAGCGCATAGTTGCCGGCTGATTGATCACCGCACACTGCCCGGGCGGACTGCGCTCTGCCCGGGCAGACCCCACACTTGCAGGAAATGATTTAGCACTGCATGATTATTGCAAGTTGTAAGCTTTGTGTGTTGTCATGTGGAAGTATACCATACTCATAAGTCACATTTCGTAGATTATGGTGGAGTGGGGTTTATTGACTAGAAGATAATGTTATTAGTGTAATTAAATTATTTTGTGGTTCAATCGGTTAATTTATGCATTTAAATTCATAAATGTTTGGACCTGTTAGAGAATCTAAATTAGTTTCACGTATGTCCGTTATTTCGAATGCTGTAGACAGGACCTGATGAAAGTTATTTTTTTTCTCGTATCTGCTTTAGACAAGATTACCCTATGGTTAGGTTAAAAGCAAGGCTGATCGCCGAGGTAACTCCGATATAAGTAGAATAAAGAATTTATTTAAGCTGAAATACCGCGCCCCACTTGACCACCGCATTTACCTAGTGTAGGTGAGGCGCCTCATTTTTAACCGACTTCCAAAAGGAGGACGTTCTCAATTCGTCGGAACCTTTTTTTTTAATTTTTTTTTTATTTTTTTTTATGTATGATCCCCGATTACTCGAAAATGGCTGGACCGATTTGGATTTTTCTTTTTTTGTTCGAAATAGTATACTTCCCAAGTTGTCCCATGATCATCAAGTCAGGGTCTGATGATGGGATCCCATGGAAATCGAGGGAAACCCTCAAATTTTATGGGCACACCTATATCGATTTCGGTATTTTTTATAGTTACTCGTGCATTTTCTCTCGGAAAGTACCATTCGGTGAACTGGAACTGATGATGAAGACCACAGAGGGCCATCGGAAATACTCAATTATATCTAAGTATATCACAGCTTGCGATTCGATTACTTTAATATGGTTTATGCTCGTCAAAATGCATAAAGGTGATGGTGACTTCACCATGAGCTCCAGTTCTCCTGGTTCTTACTAGGAGAACTCCTCAACAATTAACGTCCCTGCATCGGCAAAAGCAACATTTTGTAAAACGTGATGAGCAGTTGACATTGGGTTATTGTAACTTAGATAAATTACAAACTGAACCACTAAAAAGTGAAAAATAAAAACTTTTTTACAAAAAAAAAAACCGACTTCCAAAAAAAACACTACAAAGTGAAAAATAACTTTAATTTCGGAAGTCGGTGGTAAAAAACTAAAATACAGATCCAAAGACACCGACTTCCGAAATTAAAGTTATTTTTCACTTTGTAGTGTTTTTTTTGGAAGTCGGTTTTTTAGCTTAGACGTTAATTCTATTCTATTCTTAAACAAGCTCTAGGTTACGTCAAAAAATGCAATACGTAATATGTATGAAAATAAAAGTTTATTTTCAGATTCGAATTAATTAGTAGGAATTTTAAAGACTGAGTTTTTATATTCATTGAAATAAAGTAACATTTCAACACATCTTCGATTTTTATCATTTATTTACAATAATACAAGTAAAACAGTGTTGGTAAGTAATGTCACTGTGAATATTTAGCGACAAGCCGGCGCATCCAGGCCAGTAATCGAATCAGTTCGAGCTCTGCCCACCCCGCAATGCGCCGTGAAGGACTTGTAATTAATATTAAGTACCCTTTATGAAGAGCTCCTGGTACGGACTGCAGTCAGCTGGAAATGCCTTTAAACGTTCATTAATTGTTCAACCGTGAACAAGCAACAGCATCACGGCGTCAGCGTTAAGAGCGACATACATTCGTTCCCCGCGTCGGCGACACCGGCAACCGTCAGCGCTAACAAGTGACCCACTGAGATCTTCGCTTCATCGGCTCAATACATAGACTACACACAGATAAATATGTATCAATGTGTATTGACCACTAAAGTTGCATATAATTAAGTTAATCTATTTAGATAAAAAGAGAAGTCGTGACTGATTGACTGACTCATCAACGCCCAACCCAAACCTTTGGACCTAGAAAGCTGAAATTTTGCACAGAGGTTCCCTTTATAATGCGGACAAGGAATTTTCCGAAGGAAGCCGCGGGCAAAAGCTAGTTACTGTAATAAATCTGTCATCAAGTTGGGGTCAAGTGTTGTTCATCTCCTACAATTCCTCTCACTGTGGCCAAGACACCTTTAGCCATCATCGATCCTATGAGTCTGTGGGATCGGCAGTGAGGAAACCATTTCCTGTGTACATTGCACGACGTACACGAAACCCTTTTCCTACCCACATTCCGTCTGTTACCGTAGGTCTCCCTGTAACAGACTTCCCGCATGTAAAACCAACGTAACTTACGTTTGGTATGGTTTGTATGAAATGAAATGAAATGAAATTTTAATTGCAAGAATTGTAGTACATTATAGATGGTCATTTCATTTCATTTCATTTATGGTGGTAGGTTAGGGCGTTAGGATAACTAGGGTGCTAGGTGAATACGGTAGGCCTAGGTTTACGGTCAGTAGGCTCTTAGGTAGTTGATAGGTACCAAGCTATAGTCACACTGTACGCATTTGGGATGACGGCCGTAGGTACTAATAGCTAGGGTCCCGGTGCGTACATTAATGAACAACGGACTAACTGGTTGGTCTGGTGCTCACCAGTGCCGCTGCTGGGCGGGACGTATGAGGCTCACTGCAAAGCTCAGTCTTTTGATTGTTATTTAGCTTTTCTATTGGGAACTCTTAGTAGCCCGGAGCAAGGTTTTGTGCCCGGTTAGTGATATTCGACTCAAACATACCTAACTGGTAAAATGTGGCAGAACGACCATCTACTCCCAACCCTGCGGCAACACGAGCTTGATGGCATGTTCACCTGTCAACTCTTACTATCCACGTCAACAGAGCGGCATCTGATAAGAAGCTGATTAGCAAAAGGAGGTTCCCGTATGCAGTTTGTGATCCGGGTTCATTGCATATTGCTGGTAAGCAACGATGCGGGTTTGTTCAAGCGTTCTTACGATTGATAGTGTAATTAAAATAACATGTGTTTGAATTAAACACCACTAACAGAAAGCAGGTGGTCAACTTAGGAGAGACCTTTGTCCAGCAGTAGACTTCGTGTGGTGTCGCCTATGATGACGATCCTGGGATCAGATAGCAGTGATAAAAATGAGAAAATGAACCACTATTGCCGCAAGACACAAAGTAAGTGCTTAGATTTTTAGCACATTTTTATATATTAATACTAAATTCAATCAAATCTATTTAAATGTTTCTTATTGAGACAGTGTTTCAACAAATCAGTGCACCCGGTCACCCTCTGTGGGTTGGCAGTAACCCAGTTAGCTGGTAATCACATTACTGCCCCACGCGCCGCAGACAGACCCTCCGCCGCTGATGAACTATTCTTTAAACGCACCACAAAAAAACACTGTTTTATTATAATATTTTATTTACGAGAAAAGTTCCAAAGGACTTATAGAGTTTAAGGTCCTAAGTTACTCATAGGTCCTTAGTCCATATCAAAATAATTAAGTTTGAAATAAAGTGCAAATGAGTTAAGTAGTATGAATAAATTAGTTTATTCATGTAGAGAATTAAGTGATAGGTGCCAATTTAATGTATCAACAGCTGGTACGTACAGAGCGTATTGTTTGCAGCAATATTTATAAAACTATCGCAACGCCCTTGCAGTAGTGCTGGCAGGTTGTTCGGTTGCGCTTGCGCCACCAGCACCCACCAGCAACCTGTTTCTCAGCAGAAGCAGTCGGTGTTGGTGGGAGGATGCGGCTAGTAGATACACTTTGTACTTTACTGTTATGTGTCAGATCGGGAAGATAAGCTAGAACGTTGTTAGCACCTCGAAATTCAGATAATTCGCACTCGAGGTAATTTACTTAGTAGCTCTTGTAATGCTTGCTTGAGATTACAACTATATTTGGGAATCGATACCTTAAGCCCTGTATCTTATACCCAGAGAAGATTCTCTTCGACAGTGTTACTCAAAAACTCCTGCTTAAGCAGTCTTGCAGTCTGCATGCAAACTACTTTAGTTTAGACTTATAGGTACATAGGTATGTATAACATTTTGAACAGGCATATTGAACATTTCACCTTGTTTATAATTACAAACGTGGACGATTACAATACTAAAATCGAATTCACGTATTTCAAGGATTGTTGCCAAATGACTCCTGTAACAGGTGGATACCGAATTGAGGTGCATTTATCAAAATATGGAATTAACAATAGCTAGCCCAGACACGTGCAAGTAATATAATATAATATATAATTATTAAGATGTGCCTGTGTATCAGTATGGCGGCCACACAGTGCGGTAGACACAGAGTGCTGCACAGTTGTGTAAATGTCAGTCAGTTGTCATCGACGAGGCGTTTAATTGACACGTCTCTCGATAATTAGCTACGTTCCTAAGATTGGTTACTTTAGAACGTGTTGCCAAGTCACGAACAGCTGAAGAATCGTTATGGAGCAAGATCCCAGGGTCGCCAGAACTTACTTATTTTCTGATTAATAAAATGTATGGGATAGAGTAGTGTTAGTATTTACTTTGAACGTTTAAACTTTGATGTCATTCTTTGCGAGCTTTTGCTGATGAGCTGATGGGAAGTGTCTGGCAGTATTGATTATTAATTATCAACAATATTCTGTAAAACATACATAAAAATCAGCAGTCAGACTTTAAAAAAAGTGAGTAATATTTTTACGTAACTTTAGTACCTGATTCCTGAAAATTGGGCGTCGGCTGAAGCTGCCAGGTATGCGTTCGCGCTACTCTATCCCATACATTTTGTTAATCAGAAAATAAGTAAGGTCTGGCGGCGCTTGGGATCTTGGACTATTACCATAAGTACGATAGAGCAATATTTTTATTGTAAAACAAAATGAAACAGAAAAACAAACAAATGTTCAATGTTGTGTGTAGTAAAATAAGCAGTTTTTATTGATAAAAGCACGAAGAAGTAAAAACCTACCTATGATTATTACTTATCAATAGTAGAATTTAATGATGTTCGTGCTCAGTATAAAAACTACGGTTTTAGACATGCTACGCCACATAATATGGTACGCTACGACGTGCTACGCCACGACACGCTCCGCTACGACGTGCTACGCCAAGATATGCTACGCTTCTCTGAGCTACGCTATAGGAGCTACGCTTCTCGTCTATTCGAATCTTTGTTCTGAAAGTTACCGAACCACTTGACAAGGTATATCGCAGGGTATTTCTTGGTATTTCTGTTTGACAGCAACTTAGTCTGTTAGGCTGAGGCTACATTAGGCCGCGATGCGACCTGCGACACATGAGCGACTAAAACAAATAAATGAATGCTCACGTATATGGCTACACCGTACATCAAATATTACTCTCGGTATTCGTTTCGCTCTTCCAGTCGCATCGATCGCTGCTTACTGTAGCCTCAGCCTAACACTTAAAGGCTAACAAACAGGCGCGACACGTGACGTGAATCGCACGCGACACAAAGGCATCGCGTGTCGCGCGACGAACGAGTGGTGTCTTTGTGCTCGTGCGATTCGCGTCGCGTGTCGCGCCTGTTTGAAGGAGTCTTAACGCGACAATGAGAGACAACAATTATTACTTAACATAAGTGGCCGATTATAAAGTTATGACAGCTTACCGTAAGCGATACAACCACACGCCGCTATAATAGTAACACAAATATTATACAATGGAGGCGAAACAATAAAAAACATTATAAATTCAAATCTGTCAGAGTGAGCGGTCAGCGACTCGGCCGCCCGAGGGCCACAATGCGCAATAAAACTTATAATACCATTACTTGTTTATCAATAAGCGATTTGCATGTGTTAAGTGAGTGTCGTCATGCGGGATTACCATGAGATGCGCGGGCGCTGCATACGTCACTCGCGCATGCGCGGTGGATCGCTGCGGCATCCTGTTACATTCAGCTACTGGGCTATCTTCATCTACAGTGTTTTCAGACTGAATTGATTAGGTGCGGGATCTAACCTCAGAATAAATTATAATCCTTTCTTTACGTTAGGTACTGTTTTTGCTTGTTTAATAAGTCAGAACACCCAAAGTACAAACTGACACTTGTACACATGATGTTGTCGACAGAGTTCACGACAAACTCACGGTTTCTGTAGGGGAAAGATCAAAACAACAATGGTGTAGGTACAAACACTGAACTGATATAATATAGGTACACAGTTAACTGACGTACGAAAATTTACAATTTAAAGTAGGTACCCTGCAAAATAATGGAAAATTAACAACAACTGATCAACAACCTGTTAACATTGGGAAAAATCTATGTACGAGTATGTAACTAAATTCCGTCAGTACCTATGTATGTCACTAAATTCCATCAGTACCTATGTATGTCACTAAATTCCGTCAGTACCTATGTATGTAACTAAATTCCGTCAGTACCTATGTATGTAACTAAATTCCGTCAGTACCTATGTATGTAACTAAATTCCGTCAGTACCTATGTATGTAACTAAATTCAGTCAGTACCTGTAAATGTCACTAAAATCCGTCACTACCTATGTATGTCACTAAATTCCGTCAGTACCTATATATGTCACTAAATTCCGTCAGTACGTATGTATGTAACTAAATTCCGTCAGTACCTATGTATGTCACTAAATTCCGTCAGTACGTATGTATGTCACTAAATTCCGTCAGTACCTATGTATGTAACTAAATTCCGTCAGTAGGTACTTATGTGTCTGACTGTGAATGATTATGATCAAAATCGATATAAACGAAGATCAAAGTGTTTACAAAAATCATCAGCACCAACCGCAAATGTCAGTCAAATATTTTGTTCTATGACTTTGGTGATAAGTACCTGCGCCTATCGTACGACAGAATCAACGCGTGCGCGTTTCTCTGCTTCATTTCCGTATGGTTTTGTAAAAATCATATGAATAGTCTGAAAGTGAACCCACCTTGAATACATTTAAATTAATTACGCATCGCTAATGGCGATCGCTCCAAGGACGATGTTTGCATACGCTTGTAACGGCACATAAATTGTTGTCGCTACTGCTTCATCCAAGTTTTTTTACATTCATTTTGTCATCTACACTAAATTATAGTTTACTTCGAAATAGAGTTGTTTTTTAAGCGGAAAATATTTATTCTTTCGAAAATGTAGAAAGAGAATTTAGGTGAGTTTTTGAACTCTGGTATTTTACTTTATTTTACGTTTTCTAACGAATGGAGAAATATCCTTATTTCAACAAGTTAGCTCGTTTTATTTGTTTAATTGGACACAATTTTATATAAATGTATTTTTAACGCATTTTAGTTGTCGTTGTGCCGGGTGTTGTTGCGCGGTGCACAGGTCCGGAGGCTGCCCGCTGCAGGGACGAGGGGAGCGAATCAAACACCCCTCATCATCTAGACCAGGTTCCGTACAAGTACACTAATTTGAATAAATTCCCATGCGTTGCATAGCGCAAGTGAATATTTGAATAATTCTAGTCAATTCTGCATTCATCTCGTGGCTTAGGAAAAAATCCGTTACAATGTGTCACAGTTTTTTGGTTTACTTCCCCTTTAAGTGAATAGTAGAATTTACATGTTTTTTAATGAAATCATACCAGTTATTAAAATATGTTACACCACATATTTAAATATAATACTTTGTGGTCACGTAGTCAGTAATAAATTATTTAAAATTCATATCGATGAAATAAATCACCGAAATACTAAAATTTACTATCTAAAGAGGTAACAAAAACGTCTACTTTATTCATTACACTGGAATTCGAGGAAAATTAAATTATAAAAATTTCCTCTATTTTTATAATTTAATTTTGCTAGAATTCCAGCTAAGAGGATATTACTGTATTACATTAAAAAAAAAACAGCAACTTGTTTACGTGGCCGACTGTACCGTCCATCGCAAGGGTTGTTGTGTGTCCGAAGGGGATATCACATTGTACAGCTTTTTTTTTATTAAAAGGGCGAATTGTTAATAATAATAGTGATTTGTACAAAACGATTTTTCAATAAAACATCATCCTATTATATTTTAAATATATCAGCTGTTTAAATTAACCTAATTCAAATGATTCAATTCCTGTACTTAACATATTTACGTCCATTTTACAATATGTAGACACAACCGAAAAACAATTCAGTAAACAGTGTTCTAGACATACCAATATCTTAAGGCAACCACTAATTACAAGATCATTAAAGGATTAACATTGACTGACTGTTCAGTTGTACTACTAAAGGTGTAAGTAACGAGCGGCGCGTAGCATTAGGCATCGCGCACACCAGCATTAATCAGGCGGGCCACACCGCGCACATTCGTCGCGGCCAGACGGCCGACTAAACTGCGTTCTGTCGCGATAATCGCGCTGTCTGACGTGGTGAACACACCTTTCGGTGTGTGTCTGTGTGTCTTTACTTTACTTTGACGACACGGTTGGCGCAGTGGTTGAGCGATTGACTGCTGCGCAGCATGTCGCGGGTTCGATTCCCGCACGGAACAAATATTTGTACGACCTACAAGTATTTGTTCCGAGTCTGGGTGTTTTTCTATCTATAATATGTATGTATTTACAAAAAAAAAATGTATATAAGTAGTTTATCAGCCATCTCGTTACCATAACACAAGCATTAGGACTAGATGGCGTTGTGTGAAATGTCCAAGGATATTTATTATTATTTATTTATTATGGGCTAGTAGATATTTTTAAGATGTTTAGATATTTTGTATTGGCTGTTTGAGTGTAGTATCTTTGTAATGTAGTAATGATGTAAAAAATTTACCGGTTTCACAGCAATTAATTACCCAAATTGTCTTTGAGTTCAGCAATTATTACTAAGCCTACGCTAACCAACCGTCCATCTGTCTGTCAGTGGGCTGTATCTCATGAACCATAATAGCTAGACAATTGAATTTTTCATAGATTGTGTATTTCTGTTGCCGCTATAACAAAAGTAAAATAAATTTAAAAATTAAAGGGGGACCCATACAATAAACTAGGTACTTATTTTGAAAAAAATAAAATCTTACCTTGGGTGTCATTCGTTGTCTAGAACTCATCAAGTTTAGTACAGTATAATAAGATTTTTTTTTTTTAACTTAAGATATAGGAGTCCGTAAAAGTTGTCAGTTTTAAATTATTTTTGTACGAGCTGTATCGCAACAACAACTAAACAGGTTAGGAATTTGAAACTTCTGTATATAATGTACCCAACATGTACCATATAATTATACTGTATTTAATCAATACAAGCCGGTAAAGAGCGAGTCGGACTCGCACACCGAGGGTTCCGTTCCGATTTCTGAAAAAGTGTGCTATTTAGAGACATCGTTTTATTTTTCCCTTAATTTTTACATAAACTTCTATCACATACAGTAATTTCAGATTTTTCTCTATGCAAACTTCGGAGATAAGAACGGTATTTTTTTTTTTTACATTTTTCATCAAAAGTCGAAAAATATACGGCCTAAAAAAAACTTTTTAACAAAAAAAAAACCGACTTCCAAAAATCACTACAAAGTGAAAAATAACTTTGATTTCGGAAGTCGGTGTCTTTCGTTTTTTATTTACTTTCTTTTTTTTTTGCCACCGACTTCCGAAATCAAAGTTATTTTTCACTTTGTAGTGATTTTTGGAAGTCGGTTTTTTTTTTGTTAAAAAGTTTTTATTTCTCGCTTTTTAGTGGGTCTGTTTATAATTTGTATAAGTTACAATAGTCTAATGTCAATTGCTCATCACATGTTACAAAATATTGCTTTTCCCGATGCTGGGACGTTAATTGTTGAGGAGTTCTGCTGGTAAGAACCAGGAGAACTCCTCAACAACCACTCACCACACGCATTGTTTGACGAGCGGAAATTGCTTAGCAACCATATTAAAGTAATCGAATCGCAACCCGTGAAATATTTATCATTGAGTAGTTCCGGTAGCCATCTGTGGTCTTCATCATCAGTTCCACTTCACCAAGTGGTGCTTTCCGAGAGCAAATGCACAAGCTACTATAAAAAATACCCAAATCGCTATAGGTGAGCCTATAATATTTGAAGAGTTCCTTCGATTTCTCCAGGATCCCATCATCAGAACTGGATTTTGAAAAAAATGGGACCATTTGGAAAGTATACCCTTTCCAACAAAAAAATATTTTTTCAAATCGGTTGGCAAGCGACGGAGTTATGCGCGAACAAACATAAAAAAAAAAAAAAAAAAAAAAAATACAAACATCCGAATTGAGAACCTCCTCCTTTTTTAGAAGTCGGTTAAAAAAAAAGATGTTTGAGAATGTGCAAACAGCGCTCTTTCATACATACGCAGAGGGCCTACAACGCTCTTCGCATCCAATATAACAACGCTTTCCGGATGTTGTTGGGGCTGCCGCGGTTCTGTAGCGCATCAGGCATGTTTGCTGAATCGGCTACCGATAGTTTTTCAGCAATTATGCGAAAAAGAACGGCATAATTTTTGCGCAGGATTCGGGGGAGTGCCAATGGCATCCTGAAGGTGATTGGGGATAGGCCAGACGGCGTTTTCCTGGAGTATTGGACCCGTATGCATAGCTGCGGGTCTGATGCTGCAGGAAGATATATGAATTAGAAGAAATAATTAATTAATTATAAGTACTAACATAGTTTCGTAAGTTGTAATACTAGCAAAGATCTATGGACCAATTAATGTCTGAAATAAATGATGATATTATATTATATTATTATATGATACCACACATGCTCTAGTAGCCCCACATTGAGACTTTTAAGACTACCTATTTACCACTATTTTCCAAATGAGAAAGATAGGACTTTAAGACTGAAAGAGGTCCCTGTTGCAAAAAAAATATTTTTTTCATTTCTTTCTTATTTGCAAAATAGTTGGGTAAACGTCATCTAAAACCAAGTTGATAGCATTAATAGTTCTTGAGATATCCAGCTGTGACAGACAGACAGACTGAGTCACACCATGAGGGTTCCTTTTTACTATTTTGGTACGGAACCCTAAAAATGCCGATTCATAAGGTACCGACCTACAACTCGTAAGTCGTGGCCGTTACCACGGGGCTACCACTGCTCTCAACGGTAAATATATACCCTAATAGGTTTTGATTTACTTGCGAGTATCAAAAGTCGTATAAATAGCGGATTTTTTTTACTGCATTGGCTTAGAGCTTGATTTTCTTAAAGCTCCAAGGGCATACATTTGATATTAATTTCAACTTGATACCTCCACATGTTTCTGAGAAAAAGGGTCTTGACAGACTGACAGACACACAGACGTCAACGAAGTGATCCTATAAGGGTTCCGGTTTTTTTCCTTTTAAGGTACGGAACCCTAAAAATAAAGCAATGACTGATAAATTAACTATGTGATAGATACGTATTGGTTACATATTTACAAATATTGTAAAAGTATACGATTTTCTCAAAAATGTCAACAAGTAAAAGTCAGTGTGTGAGTTAAAGTAATCACAGAATGTGAAATCAATGTCATCAAAATAAATATAAATTATACAATTAAATTAGCAACCAGTGAATTTTGTCTCGACTCTAACATGCTGGTCCTGCTCCGTAGGGCAATCCCCTACGGAGCAGGACCATCATGTTTCTAAGCATTCTTATCTTATAGATATCCTACCTGGTTTACGTCGGATATTATTCTGGATATCCAGAAAAAAGTTAAATTACATTACAAACAGAGTAAATGTGAACTATTGTATAAACAATTCTCTGACTATAGATCTAGCCTAAAGTATCGTATATCGACTGCTTATGATACTTAAATTAGGCGCATCGAAGGGAACATTAAGAAAAATCCCAAAGAATTTTGGCAGCATATTTCTAACCTTAGATCAAAAGGCGGGTTTGAGCCTAACGTAACCCACAAAGGTAAAATTCACAGTGGTGTAGCAGCTGCTGAAGCGTTCGCAGAATATTTTGCGAGCATCTTCCAAACTGAAGCACCAAAGTTAGACCTCGAGAATATAGCCAATCCGAGCAACTGCAATATTAGTAATTACATTAATATACTAAACTTCGTTGAAAGTGACATAAGCACCGGAATTAATAAAATAAATCTCAATAGTTCTATTGGTCCTGATAATGTTCCTCCGTGGTTCTTAAAAGAAGGAAAGGAATTTCTCATTCGGCCCCTTAACCACATTTTTAATTTAGCGCTAAAATCTGGAAGTACGATTAAAGAGCGCACAAGTACCAACGTACTGCGTCCATCTCCGACCCAAATCTGTAGAAACAAACAATACATTATCTAAAACGCTCATATTTATGTCGAATCTCTCATATGAACCTTGGATTTAGCTAATTAGTGGCACGCGATGCGCGGGCCGGGCGCGGCGCGGGCGCACCGCGGGCCGCACGCTAGCGACGCGCGGCCCGGTCAAGGCGTACCGCAGTCCGCACGCTAGCGAGCACTTACCGACCTGCAACGTCTAACAATTGACAAAAATTTATTACCTCATTACATTTATATAAAAACCGCTATTATGATTAATTAGAGACGTGCTCTATGTTCGATGCTCGGTGGGAACTGGGCGCCGGCGCACCTCCCGCGCCGCCCGCTCTGCGCACGCGCCGCCCGCTCAGCCTGTCACATCTCAATGGTGACAAAAAGTTTTAAAAGGGTTATCAAATAGTTGCGAATGTTTGCGACCTCAAACGTGCAACATGCACTTTGTAAATTATTATTCTCTAGATCTACTTTGTAAACAATTAAGGTACGTACCCGTTTGTAAAGTTTAATAAAAACCGATAAATTAGAATGAAATGATCAGGACTTTGACTTTACAAGATCTAAATGAACCACACAAATAAAGTGAAGTGCTACACAACGGTAACAAAGCTCGTATATTCCGGTGATCAGCGTAAAATTCAGGACGGCGCGCGGCGGCGGAGCGGGATGAAAAATGATTATAAACCGAAATCGCTCAAAATCCACAAAGACACGGCGCGTTACCCGGCTTTGTTCGCTTGTCGGACGACATGATTAATAGCCGCGCGGGAATCGAACGCCATGCAGAATGTTGCGTCACGCTGCGTACAGACTCCGCCTGCACGAGGCCCCGTATCGCCACATGCTACAAACATCCAGTGCGAACTAACTTGTGCACTGCTGTTTTGCTACTTGCGTTACTCTAAACATTTTTTGTCTATGGGTGGTCGAATACGTGTACTGGTCGTAGTATGCACGCGTTATAAATCGGACGAATGAGACGTCATTCCGATTCGATACGTATCGGCGGCGTGGGGGACTTAATACTTAGTTTCTCATTGATTAAGTATACCTATTTAGTGAGACGAGGATTATAGCGCTTTTTCTATTGGGGAACATTAAATATTGTTCTTTGTTATGTAGCTATAGCAACATTATGTATTGCAGCCGAGTTTGGGCTCGCGGTGACTAAAGACACGGGTTGCGGTGTCGTGGTCAGTGCTGGTAGTCGTGTGTTTATGTAGCATTGAAATTTATTAGCAGTTGGAGTAAAATCTTATTGTTTATTGCTAAGTTTGCGGTGTTCAAGGTTGTCTACTATTAGCAATGCGTACATTCTTGATACTTGTCCTTTATAGGGTCAATAGAACGGCTCGAGTCATTGTCAACAGTAGTAGGTACCTAAACGCTATCAACGATTACTTAGTAGACTTTGTATAGCGAATTAATTATATTTGAATTAGACTTTAAATTCAAATTCAAAAATTATATTTCGAGCGAAGACTCATATAGGGTTGGTAACATTGTCCCATAAAATTAAGTGTTAGTAAACAACACGAAACGGCGGCACATGTAACTGACAGCAGTGGATTATATACGGACAGTCCACTCTGTCAGCAATCATTTTCAGAACCCTGTCAGGGCAGCCATGACTCGAGCTACCAGCGATGCTGCGCGCTTGCGCATTATTGTGTAAAAACAATCTACACGCGCCGCCGCAAACATCCCTGACGCACTGCCACGCCATGGCAGCCCCAACAGTTTTCTGAACGCGTTATTAAATTGGACACGAAGGGCTCCATCCCGGACTTCTCTTTACGATGCTCTCTAGTTCCCCGATGAGGAAAGCACTTAAAATATTCTTTCACTTGTAAAACCTACATGAAAGTGATGGAGCAACAAGGACGAGGCGTCGCAGCCTCTCATGTGAAACAAAGGCTGCTGCAGACGTGCGCGTGCGCCATCAATGTGCCGCAAGTGTCGCCGTGTCTCGCGACGTATTGTTAGCTGACGGTCACCTACCGCGCTAGTAAGGAGGAGCGCACAATGGCGACACGTAGCGGCAGCGGCGTGTCTAATGCGGACTAATGCTACCCGCACACCGCGCCACAATGACACCGCCAGACAAAACTGTGAGTGCGCGGCTACGTTGTGCGGACGTGTGGACATGGCAGGGGGCTTACTGTGAGCTCTTATAGCAGGGCAGAAGTTGAACGTTTCCAGTGTGAGAGAGAGAGACGGTACTATAGGTCGTATATAGCTCCGTCTCTCTCTCTATGACTTGAAACGTTCAACTTGCTGTGAGCTCTTATAACAGGGCAGAAGTTGAACGTTTCCAGTGAGAGAGAGAGAGAGAGATGGTGCTATAGGTCGTATATAGCTCCGTCTCTCTCTCTCTCTCTGACTTGAAACGTTCAACTTGCTGTGAGCTCTTATAACAGGGCAGAAGTTGAACGTTTCCAGAGAGAGAGAGAGAGATGGTGCTATAGGTCGTATAGAGCTCCGTCTCTCTCTCTCTGACTTGAAACGTTCAACTTCTGCCCTGCTATAAGAGCTCACAGTAAGCCCCAGGACTGGCCCTGGTCCACTCGCGGTCAGCAGCACTTTTTCTGTCGTTTTTGCACAGAAGCTAGATTCCTGTCATACTCACGTCTTGTCCTTGCAGTATGTTTATCTCAATAAAAACCTAAAACGTTCTGTAGATGGTAACTTTTGCAAAAACCTGACATACTTTGAAATGATTGAAGAGTGTTGACGCGTTTACTAGTTCTGATCAAGCAATCTGCCTAGCCTTTTCCCAACTATGTTGGTGTCGGCTTCCAGTCTAACCGGATGCAGCTGAATACCAGTATTAACCATGGAGCGACTGCCTATCTGACCTGCACAACCCCGTAACTGGGTAATACGACACCCCTTGGTAAGACTATAGACTTCTTCTGACGACCCGTAACGACTGTCAAAGATCCACGAATGGTAGCCGGAACGGAGGACGAGTCTCGGTATGTAAAGATCGTCACTCATCCACGCCAATCAACCCCGGCAAGCGTAGCTTAACCTGATGGATCGCCCCGTACGGCTGTTATTACTTAGCCACGAGTTCCTTTACTAGTTCTGATCATGAGATCTAATCTAAATGAAGAGTTCCTCAGTCATCTTTTCACGCTACTATTCAAAGTGAACAGTTCGCGTGTCGTGTCGTGTCGTGTGACAACGGACACGGCGGCAGGTCGCGTCGCTCAACTATTCGGCTCACACGTAAGCTGTTAGAGTCGGAGGATAATGAATACAAATACACGGCTATTTAACTTCCCTCCAAGATACACTGAATATTAATACACTTTTCGCTTCGGACCTTTTATTTCAAGGGCGAGAGCTTTGACTTAGCGCCCGTTCAGATGAGGCGTACGTTCACATGAGGCGTACGTTCAGATGAGGCGTACGTTCACATGAGGCGTACGTTCACATGAGGCGTACGTTCACATGAGGCTTACGCCGCAGAACATGTTCGTAGGATACATCAAGTTTCGTGAATGACAGCCAGGTAAACATGGGTTGAATCGAATTATAAACACATCTAGTCATGGCGCGCTAGGACGACGCCAAGATTGATTGATGACAACGTTACAGCTGGTGCTGCATAGGCTAAGGTAGTAAAACGAACTTCAGTAACAGCTTCTGTTCTAATTCTTATAACTATGGTTCTAATATACTGCCCATTCAACTTTACATTGCTTATCCGCTGGTACAGTCGAGTTCATTAATATATTGACTCTTTCAGGCTTCAAAAATACCTGTATGAACGTCAAAAAAGTTCATGTTAGTGTGACAACTATAAGCCTCATTAAATTGTGGTCAGGATTTAGATTCATTAATATGTGACTGCTTTTAGGGTTCCGTATCAAAATGGTAAAAAAGGAACCCTTGTGGTGTGACTCAGTCTGTCTGTCTGTCTGTCTGTCACAGCTGGATATCTCAAGAACTACTAATGCTATCAACTTGAAATTTAGAATAGTTTTAGATGACGTTTACGCAACTATTTTGCAAATAAGAAAGAAATAAAAATAATTATATTTTTTTTTGCAACAGGAACTGAAAGGCGGTCTTAAAAATTTAAAGTAGGCTACTAGGGCATGTGGGGTATCATATGAAAGAACGCTGTTTGCACATTCTCAAACTATTTTTTATTTTTTTTTAGGCCGCATAGTTTTCGACTTTTGATGTAAAATGTAAAAAAAAATACCGTTCCCTCCCCCTTATCTCGGAAGTATGCAAAGCGAAAAATCTGAAATTATTCTATGTGATAGAAGTTTATGTAGAGATTACAGGAAAAATAAAACGATGTCTCTAAGTAGCACACTTTTTTAGAAATCGGAACGGAACCCTCGGTGCGCGAGTCCGACTCGCTCTTGACCGGTTTTTTCTCAGTAACATTAGCAAAAGCAGTCACATATTAATGAATATAAATATTGACCAAAAAATGATGCTTTTATTTCTCACTAAGAACTTTTTTGACGTTCATATATTTTTGAAGCCGAAAGGGCCAATATATTAATGAACTCGACTGTACAATACATTAGTTAGTGACCATGACAGTTTAAAAACTTAGGTATATTACTTACCTTTATGAATAAACTTTACCTTCGTCGAAGCTCAAACTCATATTTTTCTAACATTCCCAGGATATTGTTGTTTTGCTTGCCGTGAATAAATAATGTATTTAATGTGTAAGGCTTTACAATGTCGAGATTATAATTATTGTCTTTACAAATAGACGTTAGATAGTCATCGAGGACATATTATGCACACGTACCTGTCTATGACATCCCACACACGGTATTTACTTACTTAATTAGGTATTCAAAAAGCAAAGGGGTTTCAAGAAAAATATCAACCAAAAAAATAATAACTATGTTGGGGTCGGCGTCCAGTCTAACCGGATGCAGCTGAATACCAGTATTTTACATGTACCGACTGCCTATCTGACCTTCACAACTCAGTAACTGGGTAATACGATACCCCCGAAAGTCTGACAACCAGTCTTACCAAAGACTGGTTGTCAGACTTTCGGGCTTCTGACGGCCCGTAACGTGTCAAAGATCCACGAATGACCGTGCTCTCCGAGGCACGGAGGAGTCTCGGTATGTAAAGATGGTCATCCATCCACTGACCAACCCTGGCAAGCGTAGTTTAACGTGATGGATCAACCGTGCGGCTGTTATTACTTAGCCACGAGCTCATCGAAATTTAAATATCAACTATTGTTATCAATATCAATTAGCAATCACTTATACAAAATAGCAGTACTGTGAAGTGGTTGATTGACGCCGGCAAGTGTGAGGCCTCCCTTAGTCAGTCGCTTTCCTATTTGCAATTCATTGCTGTTTCTCTAGCCAAGCGTCGCTGATGGCGTTGTGGTTACGAGGCAATGGAGTGCAAAGTGATGCGAATAGTGTCGTGCATAGTTAATAGTGAATCATTCGTGCATAAAGGTGCTATTTATGCTTGACCAATGCAATAACAGGTGTTGTTGCGGTAAACTAGCACTTCCTAGCCTGTGTGGCTGCAGCGAGCTGTCGGTGGAGCGGCGGCGGCGGCGGCGGGAAGCGCGCCTGACGCAACTTTGACTACAACTTTCAAAGGGCGCTATCGTAATGTATGGAGATTATATCCTTGTTTGTTGAAATTAATGAGGTGCTTCGTTGCGATGAGTACGAGGTCTTGGATTTCAGGAAGCCTCAGTAAACGTGTTGGACCCTTAACAAACCCGGCTCCAATATTAATGAAAGTTGGTACTTAGATCTATTAAAGCATGAGTAATTACAGTGTCGGTAGATACGTCGACCTACTGCCACGTGCCCAGTGTACGCCGTAGATACGTCGTCCTACTGCTTAGTGTACTGCCTAGTGTACGCCGTACATACGTCGACCTACTGCCTAGTGTACGCCGTAGATACGTCGACCTACTGCCTAGTGTACTGCCTAGTGTACGCCGTAGATACGTCGACCTACTGCCTAGTGTACTGCCTAGTGTACGCCGTAGATACGTCGACCTACTGCCTAGTGTACGCCATAGATACGTCGACCTACTGCCTAGTGTACTGCCTAGTATACGCCGTAGATACGTCAACCTACTGCCACATGCCTAGTGTACGCCGTTGGCAGTAAATTAAGTTCCATATGAAAGGGATATAGGTACCATATTATGTTGCTCATTTTCAAATCCTTTATAAGAGATTTAAGCTAACAAAAAAATCCAATTATAATATTTACGCGCTTGGAAATTGAATGGAAATATCGAGTGGTCACCTCACGGAGGGTCACCTTACAACTCATGTTTCTGCAACTTTACATGTAACTCAAGCTAAGTTGAACGAAGATAACTTGAATACGTACATTACCTGAACATGCTTGTGACCAAGTGGCGGCGTCTAATAATAGCCGAGTCATGAGAAGCCAGCGTTAGGCCCCCCACACACGCGCTACTACGCGCGGCGACGGCGCGGCGAGCTGCGCGCGTGACGAGCATACGCGCAGCAGCTACAGGACCACATGCAGAAGAACCACTGAGGATAACGCACGGAACTAAACAGACATCTTAGGCTATCCAAATGAACACATTAGGTAATCAATCTGCCTAGCCTTTTCCCAACTATGTTGGGGTCGGCTTCCAGTCTAACCGGATGCAGCTGAATACCTGTATTTTACATGGAGCGACTGCCTATCTATCCTATATAAATATATGACATATGTTGTATCATACTATATGACTAATACAGTGTGTCAGGTCACCGGTGTCCGACCCGTTAAGGCGAACCAATATGATCAATTTTATCCACACAAATCCACCTTAATAAGGCATTTTGCCCCTACTGTGTGTTGACATTGCGGCCATACATTTTTTTTTACTGAGTACTTACGGTTGGGTTCATTTATTATACAATATCTACGTTTCGTTAGAGTTAAAAGTTTCGTTAGACAGACACAAAAGACAATATTATGTTGACACTAAAATATGTATATCAAAAACTACCGTTAAAACCATAAAAAAATACTTTAAACGTAAAAAGTGTTAAAAAATTCAGACTTTTACGAGAAAAATCCACCATAATAAGGTATATTGACCCTACGGCAAAATGCTTTATTACAGTGGATTTGTCGATAAAATTGATCATATTGCTTCGCCTTAACGGGTCGGACACCGGTGACCGGACACGCTGTATATACATATGAAGACATTAGTTATTTCATGAACACGACAAGAAGCTGAAAAAAGGAAGGACACAACATATTTCTCCGCAACAATTGTGTTTCTCCTTTCACATCTGAGATACTACTGCTGTCGCTAACTTTCTACTTCGTCTATCACGAGAGCCTCGATGACTGATCGCTACAGATCAAAGTACACTAGTAGTGTGTGTATTATATAGGTATTATGATAAAGGTGGGGAAATCTAGATCTATCCCTTTTCCCTGCAGAACAGTAGCCCATTTCAATTTAATTTTCATGCGGATTCCATTAGGTTTCTCAAATTCCTGTATGAAGTGCACCTTCTGAACGTACCTCCCGCACTTGAAGAGGTGAGTACACTCTACTGTTTGTATTGTAACGACTCATATCTCACTGTTGAAGACAAACGTTTAAGTTTCAATCGTCGCTCGCAAGCGTTTCGACAGCCTTATTATTACTCTTTGAATACCACTCCTTTGACCACTAACTCTTTGGAGAACGGAAAAGAATGTCAAAGTTCTAATGAGTAGGTAAGTGAAGTGTAAGTGTACAGAACATTTTCATTTGTTTCGGGTCTTTTAAGTGCACAAAAACCTCCTGTGTAGCGAGGAGTCGACCTATGAGCTTCTGAAAACAAATCATCAAAGGAAGTAAACCTGAATACTAAATTACTAGCTCAATACTGCAGCCTGGATGCAGCACAGCTGTCAACCAGGTACCAGGTGTAAGCTGTCAGATATACAGCAGTAAAACTTCTTCTCTAAGCACAGTCCTTGGGTATTGCAGGTGTGTCCATTTTCCCCGGTTGTTGGAGGTGTGTCCATTGGCGCCAACAGCCACTGTCCCCTGTGTCACTGTCTGTGGACAGTCTGCCTGTTTACCAACCTTATGTTGTATTATAAAACAATATCGAAAACGGGTCTTATCGCGATATTCTTTTTAACGAGATAAACAGGTACCTACTTGTTTCCCGACGTTTCGCCCGCCTTGCAGCGATCGTGGTCACGGGAGGACTGATGACAGCTCAGCGACGTCTTCGTAAAGTGCGGGTATGTGCATCTACCCTCACTTGGTCTTCACAATTTTTATAAATGTCACTGTCGGTACTTCTACACACAACACTAAGGACGTCTACACACTGGCGGACCTCGTCGGACGACCGGCGTTGCTTGCACTTGCTAATGACTGGATTCCAAGTTGTAGGCAGTCGGTATCCATCCTATCTGTTGAAATTTCTATATTTCCTGATTTCAACCGCTTCACGTACTATTCTGGAGTAATAGTAACGATCAGTGGAAAGAACCTGTGGCTTGTGTAGTTGAATCCAGTGGTTTGGACCAGCCAGTGGTTTGTTTGCTTATGTTGTATGTTTTTTTACAACTCCTCACTTGTGTCCCCCTCTCCCTAAGTTACTGTTTGCATTTCCCAGTACAAAAGGACATTTCATAAGTTTAGTACTTCCCGACACATCCGACGTCGTTATAAAACACCACCTCCACATTACGACTAGTAGTGCTTTCATTGAGTATCGTCTGGTAACTAATTAATTATCCATTATGACGATCATTGCACTTTATTGCAATAATCGTATCTTTTGATCTGTATTATGAAGGATTGATTGGAACAGATTCACTGTTATTAATTAAAATGTAAAATGAGTATTCTGTTTCAATGATGTCCGGCCTATTAGAGCTAATTTGAGAATCCGGAATCCAGATTAAATTGAGCTTTGCTAAAATACCCGGGAAAGGATACGGCACTTATGGACCAATGGAACAGATTTACGTATTTTTTGAGGAAAGTATAAACGACTAAAGAAATACTGATATGAAATAGAATTTATTTTCTTATTTATCCTCGCCACGTGGTTATACCGAGGCACAGGTTCAGGTGCACATGCTTGCTTTAAACTTGGCTCAGATATACAGTCCCTTCGCAGAATCAGCGCACCGGTTCTTATAGACTACTACTCGTACTACGACTAGACTATCGGCTGGCTGTGCAGAACGTTCCCGCAGTAAGGCGTGTCGCGTAATAGATGCTGTGCTATCTATCGCTTCTGCACACGTAGCATGACCACCATAGAGACGGGTTTTGTCGACGGAAGACTAAACAAAATTACAGATTATAGAAATATTTGTACGCATTCTACGCGTCTAAGCATGGCAATGTCATTTTGCCTATTCTTCCGTCGACAGAACGTCGTCATGCCACGCGTGCTGGAAGCCTTCACTGTCCCACGTTCAGCGCTGGGACTGCTCACGCAAATGCACACTGTGGCAGCAGTGGGTTCAGTCTGTGGCCGTCACTGAGAGAATGCTAAAGCAAGAGCTGGTGAAAGCTCAGATCTTTAGTGAGAGGATCGATACTTGTAAATGAAAATTGTTCATATTTTCAACTTTACAGTGAAATATTTTTTTCAATACACTTCCTCGAAAACTGTTTCATATCGCACTACGATAAGGTTCACAATGCAATGTATTTAATTATATAAATGTTTAAATCTAAGTTATATTATTAGTATACTATTGTCATGTTTTCTCCCGCGCTTCAAATAGTCCTTGTATTATTGAGTGCATTACCTTTAGCAGGTAAGCATTAGTGGTATGCGTTTAGAGTCAATATTACTAAGGCTTTTGTGCTTGTGAATATCATTGTGTTCTTATGAACTTATTGTGTAATGTTTATAGATTATTAATAATTAAACTCAGTGTAAAATGTTTGTAAAGGTAAGTTAGCCTAAGAACTTGTTATTTTTATGGTTGTACACAATTAGAATAAGATCTTATTGTATGCACTTTGTAAAAAATATGTTAATTAAAGACTTCAACAGAATAAGAAATCAAAAATCAATGCAATGTATTTCACACGCGTGCGATTTTTCATTTTCCAACACGTGTGCGGGAATAAAAATTGCCACAGATAACTTATACCTATACTTAGTCCAAATTGGTTCAATGCCTCTATTCGCAACTCTCTATTCGGGCGTGAATGTTTTTTTTAAAACTCGGCAAAGAGTGAGATCTGCATCTTTACAGCGTAAATATTTTTGGAATATTTAAATAATGTTTTTAACTAGAATATCATCAAAAACCATGATTATTACAATAAAAAAAAACGTTTATGAACAAACTAACATTTATTGTGTTCTAAACTCAAAAATATTTGAATTTTCAATTTTTTATCTGCTTTATACCTTTGCTTCTCCTACAGAAAGCAAAGCGCGGAAAAAAAAGAAAATTTAAATCATAGTTTCCTAAAATAACGGAAAATATTTTTGTCATGAATTATTCATGACAAAAATATTTTCCGTTATTTTATTTTATTTCTTCAAAAGTGTATTGAAAAACGTCGTTTGATACTCGTGGACATTTGTTATTGCAGTTCTCGGCTCAAAAACAACCTCGCCTGCGGCTCGAGCATTACTTCCGCCTCGAATACAATAACAAACGTTCTCCACTAGTAATACTATAGTTCAGTGCTCTTCATTAATAGTTTAATTCCCCCTTTTGAGTAAAGGCTTATTATGTAGGTACAATACCTACCTTGTAATCCATGTTCATGAGTTGTTCTACTGCGCGTGCTGGCGGTGCTGTGGCGTGGCACGAGGCTCGCGGAGCAGCTGCAAATTGCGCAATTAACAGATACGCTAATAACAGCGATCTGGCACGAGCGTCTGAACAACAGCAAGCAAACAATATCGACGGATGGGCGGGACCGTTTATTGCACAAACACTTCAACAGCTCAGTACTAACTGTATCTTTTCTCATCATTTACTGGATAACAATGAGGAGATCAAACGATTCGTGAGTACGAGTTGATCTTAAAAAAGTTGTTGTTGTATCTTTGATTTCTACCTAATGATTTTATGATTGAATTTTCGATTCAGATGGAAAAGAAACACAACGTCTAATAAAATAAATCACTCGATGGGACTCCAGCTAAAATAAATAGACAAAATATAACGTTCATCTAGTGACTCGTCTACCTAAATGACGTAAACTGATAAAGTTATTTAGAACAATAAAATACGGACACCGTCTACATCGCGCTGATTAACTTGAAACCAGAAGTGATGGTTTAAACCAGAAGTGATGGTATGAAAAGAACAATTAGAGCAATAAATAAAATAAAGTTAATTAGTTTAGCAGTGATTAGGAAGGTTACGGTTAACACAAGTCTGCCGGTGTGTGGTCTGAGTTCATGGTGACGTAGAGACGCAGTGTTACTCGTGCAACAGTAGCTGTTGTTCTAAATGTTCATTATATAGAAATATAACTTAAATCAGTTCCTATTTGTACTCGTAGAAAAGAAATTCCATTAATTAAAAAACCGGTCAAGAGCGTGTCGGACTCGCGCACCGAGGGTTCCGTTCCGATTTCTGAAAAAGTGTGCTATTTAGAGACATCGTTTTATTTTTCCTGTAATCTTTACATAAACTTCTATCACATAGAAAAATTTCAGATTTTTCTCTATGCAAACTTCGGAGATAAGGGGGGGGGGAACGGTATTTTTTTTCTAACTGAACAGACAGCTGTGCTGCTGGGGAGTTTGTTCCGCTACTTCTTCTTCCCAGCTAAAGCACTAGGAAGTGGTGAAGGGCGGGCGTTTTGTGGGGACTGTCTTACTGTAATTTCGACGTTCAAAAAGTGCTAATTCTCAGCCTAATTTGAATAACTGACTTTTGATTTTGATTTTTTACATTTTTCATCAAAAGTCGAAAACTAGGGGGCCTAAAAAAAATAAAAAAAATGTTTGAGAATGTGCAAACAGCGCTCTTTCATATGATACCCCACATACCATAGTAGCTCCACTTTGAATTTTTAAGACCGCCTTTCGGTCCCCGTTGCAAAAAAATATAAATATTTTTATTTCTTTCTTATTTGCAAAATAGTTGGGTAAATGTCATCTAAAACTGTTCCAAATTTCAAGTTGATAGCATTAGTAGTTCTCGAGATATCCAGCTGTGACAGACAGACAGACAGACTTAGTCACACCATAAGGGTTCCTTTTTTACCATTTTGGTACGGAACCCTAAAAACCGGTCAAGAGCGTGTCGGACTCGCGCACCGTGGGTTCTGTTGCGATTTCTGAAAAAGTGTGCTAACAGACACATCAACATCACATACTCGTACATACACATATATACATAGACATCGTTTTATTTTTCCTGTAATCTTTACATAAACTTCTATACATATAATAATTTCAGATTTTTCTCTATGCAAACTTCGGAGATGGTATTGGGGGGAATGGTATTTTTTTTACATTTTTCATCAAAAAGTCGAAAACTATGCGGCCTAAAAAAAAATTAAAAAATGTTTGAAAATAAGCAAATAGTGTTGTTTCATATGATACCCCACATGCCCTAGTAGCTCCACTTTGAATTTTTAAGACCCCTTTCAATCCCTGTTGCAAAAAAAAAAAAATACATTTTTATTTCTTTCTTATTTGCAAAACAGTTGGGTAAACGTCTTCTAAAACTGTTCCAAATTTCAAGTTGATAGCATTAGTAGTTCTTGAGATATCCAGCTGTGACAGACAGAAAGACAGACTGAGTCGCATCATAAGGGTTCCTTTTTACCATTTTGGTACGGAACCCTAAAATCTAAATACAACGGTAGCGCAAGCTATGAATAAGTAGGCAAACATTACATTGATCAGAAGCCAAAAACTTTAACTCTATCATCAACCTAAGCTATGTAATTGTTGCCTGGATACCGGCAACAATTTATTGTACATAGCTGTAAACAGCAAGCATAATTATATGCATGATATGTGTATGCTATGCTGTAGGTAGACTCTCTACATATATGCATGATGATATATCTATGCTATGCTGTAGACTCTCTACATATATGCATGATATATGTATGCTATGCTGTAGACTATCTACATATATGCATGATATATGTATGCTATGCTGTAGACTATCTACATATATGCATGATATATTGTATGCTATGCTGTAGACTCACTACAAATATGCATGATATGTGTATGCTATGCTGTAGGTAGACTCTCTACATATATGCATGATATATCTATGCTATGCTGTAGACTCTCTACATATATGCATGATATATGTATGCTATGCTGTAGACTATCTACATATATGCATGATATATTGTATGCTATGCTGTAGACTCACTACAAATATACATGATATATGTATGCTATGCTGTAGACTCTCTACATATATACATGATATATGTATGCTATGCTGTAGACTCTCTACATATATGCATGATATATGTATGCTATGCTGTAGACTCTCTACATAAACACGGTAAGTTTTGGCTATAAGTCAGTAGAAGGCAACGCCGCGGTCATTACTCGAATTCGGCGCGCGGACAAACACACGAGACAAAGAAAGTGCATTTTCCTTCAGACTACAGTGTAATCGTATATTATTTGGAGCGGCGTGCATTATTCATGAGGCTATGATACGCGGAGCAAGGTTCAGCGTACCGTCAGCATAACACAACTACACTGATTTTTGTTACTTTTTGTCTGCTGTTATTTTTTGTAACATAATTATTGTTTAATTTTAGAAATAAAGTTGTGGGTAGCAATTAATGTCTGTTGATTTAAAACTGCATCAAACTTAATCGCTGCAGGAAATTGAGTAGATGAGAACAAAAAATATATAAATCACAATAAAATTACAGACACTTGATTTATCAACAATTTCTTTGATAATTAAAAATAGAAAGGTGGAACAGTAACAATGCAGCTCCATGTTTCCACCATAGACCTCAATCACTCCGCGGAGCAGCGGTAACGTGACGGCAGCGAACTTACGAGCTCATATCAGCTAAACGAGCATTATATACTGCTAAATAATTTGAGAGGAATCCATACATTCGTAGTTATTTATGAAGAAGCAGCGCGCTGCCGCTGCCGCTGTGCCGCCGTGCGCGGCCATTGCAATTATATAGGTATTTGTAATTAATAATGTGAAGTATTAGTTACACGCGATACGCGATGGTGTGGCTTTTTGTGTCATTCGCTAACTCGCGAATAAGAAAATTGTTGCTTTGTACTCGCAACTAACTTGATAATTAAATGGAGCTAGTTTTCTTTTGTTTTTTTTAATGATTTCTATGAACGACAGAAGTATAACGTATGACCAAATATAGTTCTTATATTGAGTGCGCCAGGGTGTTTAGAGAAATGCCTAGCAGTTCTTTCAACAATTTTACACAATCAGTCTATAAAGTTCCCACTGGGACACTGGCCTCCTCTCGGTGAGAGGGAGGGCCGTAATGATGATGAGGATGTCACATGTATTCGAATTTTTGGTTCTAAGGACAAGCCGGTTTCCTCATGATGTTTTTCCTTCACCATTTTGAGAGCAGTGGTGATGAAATAATTTACACAAAATAAAGCGCCTGTTGGGGTTCGAACCTACGACCTACAACTCGTAAGTCGCGGCCGTTACCACTGAACAACAATTCTAATGAATTTGTACGCCTTTCGGCATAACATAGCGCCCTGTTTACTTAACATAATAATATCTGTATTTTTTGTGTACCTATGTTAACAAATAAATAAATGATTGATTAATTGATTATTGACTCTTATCTTATTTTTTACAAAAGCCCTTTTTTATATTTTTTTTTTCTAAAAGTAGTTAGGTACCTGTTGTGCAGTCAGTGCGTGCGTATGTCGCGAGGTATGTAACCGCGAGGTTTGAGCCGCGCGGCACTTATCGCTTATTGTTTCTAAGTGTTTATTTAAATATCGCGCCGCGTCGCCGCCTGTCGCGCATCTAGTCTAGCATAAAGTTATTGAAGATTTCTATAAATTAGAAAAATATCTTAAATCCTCGACTCTGCTTTTAAAGCAATTTGCAAACCTTGCCTACTTTCTATTAGTTTTGCTTCAAAGTCACTACTTCCGTTGAGTTCCTCTTCGCCAGAGTAGCCCGCGAAATTCAAAATTTCTTACGTTTTTTGCAATTTGTAGGTCAGTGTGATTTTGTATGTTGATTAAAATATGATTCGCGGCCGTAACGGCGGCGTGTATGGCTTTACAGAATTATAATCATTAGAATCAGCAATACAAGTCCATAAATTAGCATTTACCTCAAACCTCATGATTTCATGAAATCGCTAGATTTGAGGTAAATGCTTACTTATGGAGTTGTATTGCTGATTCATCCTTAACAGCTGCTTACCTAGTTAGTATAATGTGTATGTGCAAAAGCCCTCATAAGACGGTGATGTCTTGAAAATCATCTATGGAGCTCAATTGACTTTATAGTGGGGTCTTACTTTATAGTGGGGTCTTACTTTATAGAGGGGTCTTACTTTATAGTGGGGTCTTACTTTATAGTGGGGTCTTACTTTATAGTGGGGTCTTACTTTATAGTGGGGTCTTACTTTTTTTTTACTTAGCATATACCGCCCTACTGCTGAGCAAATGTTTCCCTCACTGTACGCGTCCAGGTCACCCCGCTACCTCTGTCCGGGCCAGCCTCGGCGTCGCCGTCCATCTGCAGGTACCGTCGTGTGAAGCCTTTTGCCCAACGGCTATCGTGCATGAAGCTGACGTGACCCACCCAATCCCAGGTCTCTCTGTGACGTTTTATTTTGCCCACCGGTTATCGTGAATGAGGCTGACGTGACCCGCCCAATCCCAGGTCTCTCTGTGACGTTTTATTTTGCCCACCGGTTATCGTGAATGAGGCTGACGTGACCCGCCCAATCCCAGGTCTCTCTGTGACGTTTTATTTTGCCCACCGGTTATCGTGAATGAGGCTGACGTGACCCACCCAATCCCAGGTCTCTCTATGACGTTTTATTTTGCCCACCGGTTATCGTGAATGAGGCTGACGTGACCCACCCCATCCCAGGTCTCACTATGACGTTTTATTTTGCCCAGCAGCGGTCATCATGCATGAGGCTGACGTGACCCGCCCAATCCCAGGTCTCTCTATGACGTTTTATTTTGACCATCGGTTATCGTGAATGAGGCTGACGTGACCCACCCCATCCCAGGTCTCACTATGACGTTTTATTTTGCCCAGCAGCGGTCATCATGCATGAGGCTGACGTGACCCGCCCAATCCCAGGTCTCACTATGACGTTTTATTTTGCCCAGCAGCGGTCATCATGCATGAGGCTGACGTGACCCGCCCAATCCCAGGTCTCTCTATGACGTTTTATTTTGACCATCGGTTATCGTGAATGAGGCTGACGTGACCCACCCCATCCCAGGTCTCACTATGACGTTTTATTTTGCCCAGCAGCGGTCATCATGCATGAGGCTGACGTGACCCGCCCAATCCCAGGTCTCTCTATGACGTTTTATTTTGACCATCGGTTTATCGTGAATGAGGCTGACGTGACCCACCCCATCCCAGGTCTCACTATGACGTTTTATTTTGCCCAGCAGCGGTCATCATGCATGAGGCTGACGTGACCCGCCCAATCCCAGGTCTCTCTATGACGTTTTATTTTGACCATCGGTTATCGTGAATGAGGCTGACGTGACCCACCCAATCCCAGGTCTCTCTGTGACGTTTTATTGTTAAATTACTGTTTTGAACAAACGTTTTCTCCTGAAAACATTTTCCAAATATACGAGTTCCGTTGTCCGATTAAATACACAGTTATGTACATAACGGTCGGCTCAGCTGGCCGGCGGTAGCTGGTGCTCCAGGCGCGGGCGGTGGGCACACTCGCCCCTACGTTTATTAAATTTTGCTAAAAGAAAATTTAATTAAGAGAGTTTTTTCTTTTTATTTCACACCCCAGATTTCATTATTGGCGCAGACCGCGCGAAAGGGTTTAGTTTGTAGACACTGTTACTGTTAGACAGGACAGAGACGCGCCGCACCGTTAATACATGAACCCTAGTACGTGTAGCACAGAATATGTGTATCATACAAAGTCTTAGTGCAATGCTGGACAAAAGTGATCATTATTTAAGTATGTTATGTTTTATTAAGGAAATTGACGTGAAAACAAAATAGCATTGAACATTTTGTGTTTGGTAACAAAGAACTTCATGATAATATTTCAACCCATTTGACTCCTGATTTTTTTATTTAAGTATAATTACTTGAGAACATTTCTGGACTGAATAAGTCCAGAAATGTTCTCAAGTAATTATACTTAAATAAAAAAAAAATAAATAATAAAAACTTTATTCAGTTCAGAAAAACACGGTACAATAAATAAAAAAAAATCTAGTACCAGATAATAATATCAGGAGTCCTTAGGTGTTAGATTTTTACAAATTCTCTGGGTACCCCACACTAGGATTCCCTTCGTCGTGGGGTCCAGTCTCTTCCCAAATAAAACAAACATTTTTATTAAATAAATAAATTTAATTAAATTTAATTTTGACAAAAATCAATCAATGGGGTGTGTGTGATGTGTGGGGTGTGAGTGGTGTGTCGGGTGTATGTGGTGAAAATGGGTGGATTAGTGCGTGCTTGTTGATTGATTTTTTTTTTATTCGAACTTAACTATATGTCAGATATTACGACTGTACGTGCAAAAGGTCTTCCGTTTGGTCATAATTGTTGGGGTGCAGCCATTTAAATATTGCAATTTTGCAGCTGGTGTACGTTAAGGTGAGTATACACTATTATTTATGACTATAAATTGTCGAATACCTCAATTGCCAGACTTAACGTCATCAAGGATCTTGGTGTAATTTTTGACTCAAAGCTTTTGTTTGATACGCACATTGACAATATAGTCAGCAAGGCTTCCAAAGCGTTGGGTTTTATTTTTAGGGTCTCCTCTGAGTTCAAGAATGTCAAAACGATGAAAATTCTATATTGCGCTTTTGTCCGTAGCCATCTCGAATATGCTTCTCAAAGGAATCCTAATTACAATGTTTATATTAATCGCCTTGAAAGTATACAACGGCGATTTTTAAGGTACACTCAATATCGTTCTAATACTTATCTTCCTAACTATACTAGTCGGTGTAAGAAATTTCACATTCTTCCCTTACACGAACGAAGAAAAATTGCAGATCTTGCTTTCCTATCGGGTCTTCTGATGTCCCTGAGCTGGTGGCCAAGATTGGACTTCGTGTACCGTCTGTGTTTCGTCGTAGACCTCATCTCCTTCATGTACCCATTGCGAAAACTATTTACAGACAAAATACATATATTTTAAAAGCATGTCGAATGTTCAATATTGTGTGCCAGGATGTTGAGCTTGATTTATTCTCAAATAGTGTTCAGAAATTTAAAAAGAAATGAAGTAACTTTTTCTTTGAAATGTAAATTTGTTGTGTTTAACGTATTTTAATTTTTGTTTATTCTCTTCAGTTGTTTCTATGTTTAATTCTCACGCTGTTTGTACCGTTTTGTAAATTCTATACATAACTTTATATAAGTGGAAACTTGTAATTGGCCTTCTTCTACATATTTATTCTGAGTACTTGAATGTTTTAGCTGTAAGTTTTCTTAAAATTAATAAAATAAAATAAAATACTTCTCACTCCTTGCCAAGTAGCGGTGAGTGCTCCGTCTAAGTGTTGCCTAGCGCTACGTCCCCCGTGCGGCGTACGTGTAAAAAGTGGAAAGTGAAATATAAAAAGTAACAACAGTTCGGTCGTAATTCGGGATCTGTTGTTGAGAACGATTTACGAGCAGCTCTTATTAGGAGTGCAGCTACGCCTTTATTAATAAGTGCGCCCTTCGCCTTCGGTCACTCCTGCCATGAAATTAAAACGCTTATTTAAGAGATGCTTTATGAAGTTGAGTGTATACTGTTATTAATAGAATTAAACTATTTTACGAAAGCATTAAAAAATATCTAAAGTTTTTTACGATTCATCTTACAAATTAACATTTACCTACACACATAATTTTACGAACATTGAGCAACATTCTGTTACTTGACATTTAGCCTTCTTTCTCAATAGTATCTAATAGTTATACAGGGAGGTTTGGTCCCATAGTAAAAGTTGTTCATAATGATGAGTACAATGACCCCTTAAGAGGTTACTGGTGTTTTAAAAATAACCCTGTATCATCCTCGTTCCTTCATTTTATACCTGCTACTTACTATTCTTAACCACTGCCATTGATATGAAATGAGGGATCCAAAATAACTCGAAAACTACAAAAAATCGTAGAACATACATGGGGGTTAAATCGCTAGGTATGGTACTCTGCTATCAGCTCGCACTGGCTTGACACCTTAAAAGAAACATCCTGTCAGTATGTAGGATGGGATGGAATCCGTATGTAGGATGCATCGGGTCAGGTGGGGCAGAGTCGTCACGCAATAGGAGCCAGAAGACGTGACCTCAAAAAAAAAAAAATATTTTGTCGTGTTTAGATGTCGCGTCAAGCCATCAATCCTGCAAAGTTTCGCTAAATAAGTTACTGTAACCCTGTAGATTTTGTTTCCGCAAGGAAAACTGCGAGTTAGCAACACTAAAAACATTTGTCGCAGATAATCCGCGGAGACTCGCACCGACCAATAAAATGAAATATAAACAGTAAAATGAATCACCCGCCGATTCACCTGTCATAACATAATACACAGCGAGGAGTATCTGAATAATTTTATATGAGACGTTATAGTAACGTTAATATCAGCACGTTAGTACGTTACTAGTTTTATTTGGTACTAGCTTTTGTCAGCGGTTTCGCCCGCGTTTATGTCGGAAAATATCCCACGGGAACGTACTACCGGGAAATCCTTCCTTATTCCGTGTTTACATTATAAAGGGAACCTCGATGCAAAATTGCAGCTTTATAGGTCCAAGGGTTTGGGCTGGGCGTTCATGAGTCAGTCAATCAGTCAGTCAGTCAGGACTTCTCTTTTTAGGTTCAGAGTAAGAAGTGATGTAAAAGTGGCAGACCTAATTATTCGACGTTTTAGAAATTTTTGTTAATGACGTAGAAGACAGAAGAAATTCAAATAAAAAGTAATTAAAAAAATTAAAAAACCCGACTGCGGTAAAAGGTAAGTTAAAAAAACTGAAAAGCTAAAAACAAGCCCATTTTAAATTAAATTAAATTTGGAAGCAGGCGGGACCCGTTTGTGTTTGAAAATATAAAAAATGGAATGGGTCCCGCCTGCTTCCAAATTTAATTTGTTTTTAGCTTTTCAGTTTTTTTAACTTACCTTTTACCGCAGTCGGGTTTTTTAGTTTTTTTTAATTACTTTTTTATTTCCAGCTTTTTAGTTTACAAATGTGTGAAATTTCGCAGACGATTTAGTTCTTGCAAGAAGTTTTGAGGGTTATTTTGATTTTGATTTTATTTTCGTGTTTTTTGCGATTTGTCACTTCGAATTGCTTTTAACCATATAAGTTGTATATATTTTTGTAATTACCTTTTAAAACCCTTCAATTTGATATCCCACTCGATGGTATTAGAAGAAAAATAAATTTTGAACTCCACAATATGGCACCCCAAATCCGCCATTTTACTTTGTTTTTAATTTTAATGTAGCCAGTGACACTCGCGCCACTAAGACAAATCTAAAGACGTATAACTTATCCAAATCCGTTCATTCGTTTAGGAGTTACGAGGGAACAAAGAAACGGACATACATACATACTTACATACATGTCAAACACATAACCCTCCTTTTGGGCTTCGCCGCAGTCGGGTAAAAAGAAAGTCGTCAAGGCGGCGTCACGTTCCTTTTTCGAAAAACAAATGAATGGCAAGAATGTCGAGAAGTTGTCCTCATTGGCAGACTGCTTATTCTCTTGTATTATGTTAGATGGTTTTTTGCAAGCGAACTTCGCAGGCAATGCTAGTATTCGCAGATACTCAGTATTTCAAAATGTTGCGAATTGATCAGACCAATCAGTTAGCAAAATGTCATGTTGCACAAATTAATGACGAAAAATTAATTATATTAATATAAAACACCGCTGAACGCTACTGGTTTAATATGGATTTATAAATATTTATCGCATTTGATTCTTTATTGATAAAAAAGTAGAATATCTTTTCAATAAAATAATGGAATAGCTCAATAAAGAACACATCAAAATAAACCAAAATCGGCAAGCGGAACTATTCGATATATTATTAATTAAATATGTGTTTGATATATAAATTCCTTTATGGATTATGCGGAAAATATTAACTTAAAACAAATAGTCCAAACTTGACACCTATGAATGTTCTTAGCTCCGCTAGGATTTATTTTCATGACACAGTACGGGATGTTTTAGGTGACGTGGGGCTTTAAAATCAGCGAATTTATAAGCTTATTTTAAGATGATCAAATTATATTTTTATCATTCACAAGGTGCATGATAAAAAAAAAACTTAATATTAGTAATCGCTGAACTAACGGTGCCACTAAAATGTCGCCTATGATTCATTTGGCGCATGTCAAACTGAAATTAATGTGTTATTTTAATTTTGTTATTATTCATTAATTCATTTGTGTGAAATTAATTAAAGATTTATTGTTAATAGCGTGTGGTCTCGGTTAGGACCACCATAAGATCCGTGGGTGTGGCCGAATTAGGCAACAATTATGAAAAATTATTTATTGCAACAATCAGCGACACAAATGTTAAATATAGCAATATTCTTTATACATAGGAATATTTGGCTGAATTTTAATGGATTTAGCTTAGCCTTAATTCATTAGACAGTTTATAAAAAGAACTGTGTTATAATAGGAAAGTTTCCTGATGACTACAGTATATCACACACACGTATGGCACTCGTATAATGTGTTCTGTTGCTGGAGTTTATGGAGCTGGCTGTGTCGAGTGTAAGCAGAAGCACCAGTCAAGATCGTCTTTGTAAATTTTAGATTGAAATCGTAATCAAAATCAAACCATTTATTTCAGATAAATATCCATATAATATGTATCGGATCTTATAAAAGTAAAATTAAACTCGAAATTAAAATCAAAATTAAAATCAAAATTGAAAAACAAAATCAAAATTCAATCAATCTGCCTAGCCTTTTCCCAACTATGTTGGGGTCGGCTTCCAGTCTAACCAGATGCAGCTGAACACCAGTATTTTACATGGAGCGACTGCCTGTCTGACCTCCACAACCCAGTAACTGGGTAATACGATACCCCTTGGTAAGACTGGTTGTCAGACTTTCGGGCTTCTGACGACCCGTAACGACTGTCAAAGATCCACGAATGACAGCCGGGATCAACGGCTTAACGTGCTTTCCGAGGCACGGAGGAGTCTCGGTATGTAAAGATGGTCACCCATCCACTGACCAACCCCGGCAAGCGTAGCTTAACCTCATGGATCGACCCGTGCGGCTGTTATTACTTAGCCACGAGCTCCTCAACAAAAACAAAATCAAAATTGAAAAACAAAATTAAAATTAAAATCAAATGAACCCGAAGAGAGAGATGAGATATTACTCACGTTCCTGCATTAACTCGGCTCATAGGCAGTAAAGTAAGCTGTTTCTTATTTTATCAAAGGTACTCGTATAACAGAGCTGAGATAGGTACCTACATGATTTAATAGTGCTGGTTGAAATGCAGATAATTGTAGGTATCGAACGCTATTTTTAATTAAAGAAAATGAAATCATTTAGTTTGCCTTTTATAATACACGAACTTGAACTTCTGCAAAATTGTCGATGTTCGTGTAGAATCTAGCTAGACAAACTGTATTTCGAAAAAATACTCAAACGCGCAGATTTCTAAACGAGATATCTTGTATTCTTGACTGTTATTTTAAGAAAATTTTAATGATCTACAAATTTTGCAATAAAATACGGCAAATCGCCGAACACCATTAGAAACGGTGACATTTATTTCGACATTATATTTTAATTTACGCTCTGGACATAAGTAGTGGAATATTGAATGGCTGCGAGTGTTGGGAAATATGGAGAGGATGCCACCAGACTGGTCGGCGGGTAACGGAATGTTGCCCACGAGTAGGCAAACGTGTGCTGACACCCGGAGACAGCCAAGCTGTGGCTTCAGTTATTGTACTTTTTTTATTTTTTTTATTTTATTTATTAAGGGATAATAAACAACTACAACATATATACACATATGATTAACAAAACTTTGAGTAGTAATGTTGCAGTCCACTGCATTATCCACAGTTATAACATATTTAATAATCAATGGCCACTAGGCGAGCAATACCAAAATAAAATAAACAAATATTTCAGAATTAAATAAATAAGTAAGTTAAGTACTATAAAGCTAGCTATAGCTACAAAACCAAATCAGATCAGATACAATACAAACAATTTCATTTCATTTACTTGAATTATGCAATAAATAAATAATAATAATAATAACCCCACCGCCGTATCTCTACGTTGACGTCGTGGTGGGGCTTGCGCGCTCCGAACTCTGGAGCTGTGCCAGTAGAGTTCACTTTGCCGACACAGGTCTAGGGTGAGGAGCCAGACCAAGAGAGATACAGAAACCCGCAGGGCAGCATGTGGCGAGCTGTTGGGCAGTAGCGACCCCACGGACCCTATCTCCCGGGAGTAGTCTTGTTCCTGATCTCTGGCTTGCCTTTATTGGCCGGCTGGAGTGAACACTGACGGGAACAGCCTCATTCTTGCCTTTATTGGCTGGCTTGAGTGGAGATTCGCAAGAGCAAACGTGCTCGGAGGAAGGAAGTATTCCAGTAAGTGTTTGTAGGGATCTTGACCATCTTCCGGGCTCTGGGATTGTTCTGAGAACCGTGGGATACCTCTCCACTCCTCACAAGCACCTCAGGACATGTTGCCCCCTTGCCGCTACGACACTATGTGCTAGCGACCGTTTTCGGGGGCCCATTATTGAGTGTGCAAGTCACCCCCTGCCATTTTATCCGTGTATTATAAAACATTGATCCGGCAGGGGCCATAGTCAGTTCATAGTTTTAGGTAACCAGTCCACAACCACCCAAATCCATAACCCAATATGTTTTGTATCCATGTTCTGCAATAGTCCTGCACCAACCGGGGGTTGTCCTTGGGTGCACATGCATAGTGCATACAGGGATAATCGTCGGCTGGTGCCGCCTCGTCATTTAAAATTGTCTAAGGGGCCTCTGCGAGTTGGCTTCGGCCCCTCATACGCCTACCAAAGGTCCGGGACCCCAGGGTCCCGAGATATGTCAAAGACAAAATAATAATAAGATTACAATTCAGATTCAGATAAAATTTTTATAATATTAGATTTAAACTTATTTTTCGAGCATGCAAATATATCTATATCAATGAAATTAGAATTATAGGATTCCAACATTCTATGAATAGGGCAGCGTAAGCCCGAGTTTGTACGACAAGAACTAAGCGCGAACAGAGTACGCGCACGAACCTGACGCACATGAACTGTTCGGGGGACAGAATAACACAGTATAACACACTGTGTACTGCTGACAAGCGACGAACGTGAGCAGTGAGCCTTGTATAACAGTGGGCTGACCTGGCAGGTCTCGCAACATGTTGCTGAGAGTCTAGCCTGTTGACGCAGGTGACCTGATGTTGAGAAATTCTTGATAAAGTTAATGATATTGATGACATTTGATCGAGTTTCAGAACACCTTACGCTGCACACAAATGTCGATTTAGAAATATGTTAAACAAAAACAAAGATGCCACTTGACCCATTAAAAGTTACGCAAAACGATATCCGTCGACCGTGAACTACTCTCCAATATACCTGTATTACCTATCACTGACACTAACGCATGACATCTCAATAATTCAATAAAATGTTCCAAATAAAACGGGGAGAGATGCGTAACGGTACATATCGGAGCGATAATAAATCGCGGCTGTAACCGATCGCACCTGACGCGAGGATTCATAGTTTATGAAGATGTAGGGCAATACAGGGGGGTACAGTCTCCGTGCAGGTTACAGGGAGTGCAGGGGGGGTCGTAAACCATATTCGTGGAATTATGCATCCCCGGCGAGCTGTGCGCGGCGCGCGGGACGCGTCAATATTTGATGGCGCTGCAAATCGATGCACGAGTGAGTATGACTCCTAATCTGTATTTACGATTGTGGGAGATGATAGTTTTTCGTTAGCGGCTCGCGACGGGTTGAGGGAAGGGAACGTGCAGTAAGCTGCCGTTCAATTATTTTTATCACCAAATCAGGTTATTTATGGTTTTTATGCGACAGCTGCGATTGGATATGTTTTGACGACTTCCCTCGGATGTAGCCTTTAAAAGTACAGAACTGCATATCTTCGATTATTGAGTCAATATTAGACTTTGTAGCATCCGTTTTATTATAGAATGAATGGCACTGTATGGTATCGGTCTCAATAAAACATGTCTCCGAGTATGTCGGCGACACGTTGTATTCCACCGCCGCTTGAGGTTACAGATGGCTTTAAAGATACTTTGCACGTGGCTATGAATAAGAAATGAATAACTATGTTGAAGTCTCGCTAAACTGAGCCCGTAGAGTATTCAGAATGAAAAGTACTTAAGCTGTAAACATTTTTCTAGGTAATAGTGCAACATGGGGAAAAAATCTGAATAGGCAGGACCTTCTTCATAGACTTCGATTAACCACTAAAGCGCTACTGAAATATTAGTTTAGATTGCAAGTGTTCGGATCGCTTGCTCTGTATCAGTAGTAACGTTAATGTAAACTTCAATTTATACTGAAACAGATTAAGGCGCCGTCTGGTGACTAAAGTGGGAAACAGAATTATTCCATACAAATTGACGTAAGTTTACGTTAACGTAAGTTTTTACGCGATCAAGTAAGTATAGAAACTCGCACTAAGTATAGAAACTCGCACTAAGGCCACTGTTCTGCCTCCATCCGAGGACGATACCTAAGCCACATCATGTTCAGGTATATGAGGTAGGTAGGTCTCGATATGTGATAATGAGGAGTATCATGCGATGGAAGCTCGCTGCAAGTAATTGTTCTCTAATTGTCCGCCGAGCCTCGACGATTAAAACTAATAAGCTGACTTTGTGGAATATTGTACACTCAACCGCACTGCGATGGTCGACAGCATATATTTCGTATAGCAATGAGAGCGGTTTTCGTAATTCAAGTGTCTACTGACATGCGGTTAACTTTACCAATGTGGTTCATTAGTGAGTTTCACTTGTGAGCCCTAAGTTATGTCGCATAGGTACTTGCAGAAATAACCCCCATACAAGCACAAGTACATACCTATTAAGTACTTAGCTAAACATTTTTGTGATTGGAGTTTTGAATCTGCTACTGGGGAAAATGACATTGGTAATTAGTAGTTTGTATCTACCTTGTATTTTTAAATATAAAATACTTTTTGACACGTATAAAATCAATCTGCCTAGCCTTTTCCCAACTATGTTGGGGTTGGCTTCCAGTCTAACCGGATGCAGCTGAATACCAGCATTTTACATGAAGCGACTGCCTATCTGACCTCCACAACCCAGTAATTCTGACGACCCGTAACGACTGTCAAAGATTCATGAACGACAGCTGGGACCAACGGTTTATCGTGCTTTCCGTGGCTAGACTCCTCCGGAGGCACGGAGGAGTCTCGATGTATAGATGGTCACCCATCCACTGACCAACCCCGGCAAGCCTAGCTAAACCTGACGATCAAACTGTGCGGCTGTTATTACTTAGCCACGAGCTCCTCGTGGACACTTCACTTCACATATTTTATACGTTAACACGTATAAAATATGTGACGGTATTTTTCATGAAGCCTGTTGGTACAACCTGTACTTACTCATTAGATAAGTAGCAGTAGGAAATACCGTCAGCCTGTCGACAAACGGTACGGACGAGTAGGTACTCGTGTGTTGTGCCATGTTATCTTCACACGAGCGCGCAGCAACTAGTCTAACCTAGTGTAGGTATCTTATTATCACTAACAACACCCGTTTTATACAAAAAATACTCAAAAACTGGTTAATAAGTACCTACCTTATAAGGTATTTTGTTTTTCGTACTGTATTCCAGGCGACACGTGGAAGTAGTTCATAGCCAAGGTAAAGTACCTATCTTCACATATGCATATGTATACGGCATTAGCTATTCCGTTGTCTTCTTCCAACTACAGGCAAAACTCATATTTAGTGCGAGCGAGTAAAGACGTCATTTAATGCCCTAAGCAAGCAGTTCTCTTTTGATTTGTTTTCAACCAAAGGCTCAAGCGTACGCAATAGGCTGAACCTGGAATTTTTCAAAATTAATTCTTAGTGTTAATAGTAAGCAGTTCTGTTTCTTATTTTATTTTATTTCATTGTAGTCTATTCCTTATGTTTGGTGGCACCGATTTGACGATTGGTGCTCATCTTTTTTTGATGTCTTGTCGAGTTTAAGATCTCTTGTTATAATTAGTGTATAGCTAGCCGTGAAAACCTGTAATTGGCTTCATGTTTCTTATTGCAGTATATTTATTGTTTTTATGTAAAGCTGTTGGTTTTCCACATGATAAATAAATAAAATTATACCGCGGAGAGGTAAGCAGGAGTGTGTTATGTAAAGTACAGCCACATATTTCTAGTTCTGTTTAAGTCCTATGTAATATGGGGGGCCACGCCGGACAACAAATATTAAAAAAAACTACTTACTGAAAAATTACTGAAACTCAATAAAAAGCCAACAAGGTAATAACTAAGATTATTTATATTTATTTATATATACACTTTATTGTAAGCATACCACGAAAAAAAAAAAAAACCCTACAAAACATACAATCGGCAGTCAATCGCTTCTGCGATCTCTTTCAGGCAACCTTGTCATGGATATTGGACAGTGCTTGTCCGGACATGACATGGCCATGGGGCTGCCGTTTTCAGGGTTCCGTAACCAAAGAGTAAAACGGGACCCTATTACTAAGACTCCGCTGTCCGTCTGTCTGTCCGTCTGTCACCGGGCTGTATCTCATGAACCGTGATACTTAGACAGTTGAAATTTTCACAGATGATGTATTTCTGTTGCCGCTATGACAACAAATACTAAAAAACCGAATAAAATAAATGTTTAAGGGGGCTCTCATACAACAAACGTGATTTTAGATAATGGTACGGAACCCCCTTTTTCTATAATTATTCCTCTCTTACTGAGAGCACCTGCCATCAATCTCTTCACCACCCTTGGTTGACTGGTAGAGAATGCCTAAGGCATTAAGTCCGCCTTTGTACTGTTTTTTGTGCGAAAAGATTAAATAAATAAATAAATAAAACCTTTAGTGCGCGAGTCCGACTCGCACTTGGCCGGTTTTTTGTGATTGATTGATGTCCAGCATCAGCTGTTCATCTATCGCAGTTTTCTCGCAGGTTGTCAGAGATGGAAAGTTAGTACCTCCGCATCAAGCCGGTATCTACAGGAAAGTGATACAAACATGGCGGATAGCGTGAAGTAGCCAGGTGAGTTGCTTCTGACACCCTCCACGGAACTTTAGTGCATGCGTAAAATGGGATGTCCTATTTACGAGTAGGTACATACCTAGAGGATAATGAACAGGCTTTATTGCTAGAAATATATTGCTTGTCCATATGACGCAAAGAATAATGTGTAATCAGCCTATATGTTCCCACTGCTGGGACACAGGGCTCCTCTCTTCGAGAGGGAGTGGGCTGCAAATCTACCACGCGGGCCCAGTGCGGGTAGGAGATGTCACATGTCTTCGAATTTTTGGTTCTAGGACTTGCCGGTTTCTTCACAATATTTTCCTTCACCGTTTTGAGAGCAGTGGTGATGAAATTATGTACACAAAATAAAGCGTCTGCCTGGGTTCGAATCTACGACCTACAACTCGTAAGTTGCGGCCGTTACCACTGGGGCACTGCTCACGATGCAATAGTAGTTTAAATACCTTTTGACACAGAGTATTATTTCTAAAAAACCAGTCAAGAGCGACTCGGACTCGCGCACCGAGGATTCCGTTCCGATTTCTGAAAAAGTGTGCAGTGTGTGTGTGTGTGTGTGTGTGTAGAGACATCGTTTTATTTTTCCTGTAATCTTTACATAAACTTCTATCACATAGTAATTTCTTTCTTATTTGAAAAATAGTTGGGTCAACGTCATCTAAAACTATTCTAAATTTCAAGTTGATAGCATTAGTAGTTCTTGAGATATCCAGCTGTGACAGACAGACAGACAGACAGACAGACTGAGTCACACCATAAGGGTTCCTTTTTTACCATTTTGGTACGGAACCCTAAAAATTAAATTAAATAACTGCACCTATTGACTCGCCTTTCACTATCTATTTTTGCTATTGCAATTGTAGGTACTGTGATAATCAGCATCCCTGTTATACGAGTCGTCTCTTGCTAGAGCATCACCACTTACCACCATTGTTATACCAGTCGTCTCTTGCTAGAGCATCACCACTTACCACCATTGTTATACCAGTCGTCTCTTGCTAGAGCATCACCACTTACCACCATTGTTATACCAGTCGTCTCTTGCTAGAGCATCACCACTTACCACCATTGTTATACCAGTCGTCTCTTGCTAGAGCATCACCACTTACCACCATTGTTATACCAGTCGTCTCTTGCTAGAGCATCACCACTTACCACCATTGTTATACCAGTCGTCTCTTGCCAGAGAATCACCACTTACCACCATTGTTATACCAGTCGTCTCTTGCCAGAGAATCACCACTTACCACCATTGTTATACCAGTCGTCTCTTGCCAGAGAATCACCACTTACCACCATTGTTATACCAGTCGTCTCTTGCCAGAGAATCACCACTTACCACCATTGTTATACCAGTCGTCTCTTGCCAGAGAATCACCACTTACCACCATTGTTATACCAGTCGTCTCTTGCCAGAGAATCACCACTTACCACCATTGTTATACCAGTCGTCTCTTGCCAGAGCATCACCACTTACCACCATTGTTTTCCGAAAATAAAACAGACTTGATTTTAGTTACTTTATACTCTAAGGTCCGTATTACGTCACTCAATACTCAAGCATTACTTGGCAATATCAAGCCATTTGATTGGTTGAAACTAGTTTAAACTAGATTTAAACAAAGATCAGTGCTTGAGTTTCCTTCTGTAATACGGACCTAAATGTCATACAACAAGTAGTGGTACACCCACAGACCAGGAAGGCGCGAGCTCAAACATGGACCAGACGTTAGCCGACCTCTCTGTTGCGCCCGCGCCTACTCGTCCACTTTACTCACTCACTAAACGATGGGCTTACTTTAAGGGAGTGTAGTAGGTACCTACTCATGAAAAAGGCCCACTTTTACTGTGGGACCAACATTGAAATGATAAATTAAAAACATAGCTTTTCTCTACATTTTGTTGAGTTATGCAAAAATTTCAGGTTGGTTCTATAGAACTGTTGTTAATTTTTAAAAGATCCCAGCGCCGGCAGACCTTACTTATTTTCTGATTAACAAAATGTATGTGATAGAGTAGGTAGTGTGAGTACGTACATACTTTGAACGTACGCATACCTGCTAGCTTGACCCGACGGCCGATATTCAGGTATCAGGTACTACAGTTACGTAAAAGTATTACCCACTTTTGCTAAAGTCTGATTTTTATGTATGTTTTACAGAATATTATTAATAATCAATACTGCCAAATTCAATTTCCCACGACATCTTTCATACGGGAATTTCTTACAGGCCTGTGTTAATTGAAAAAAAAAATCATATCCAAATGTGGCAAGGAGCTAAATTACTGGATTAATGTTTAGTTCAATAATATGCAATTATTATTCGAATAAACATATTAATCTGAAAATGTTAAAATTTCGGTATCTTTGATCTCTTTGACTCGCGGTCCCAAGCGTCCCGTTACTTTGACAAATGGAGTCAATTACGGTTCAAATCGAAACGAAACAAGAACAAAATATTGAAATAAAACCTAAACTGTAAAAGCAATTAGTACTTGTAACATTGACAGATGGCGGCGCGCGGCACTCGGCCGCCGCGAACAGCTCCTGTACAACCAACATCACTGAAGTTACACTGATTCGAGCTTGCTGTGAAGAAAATAAAAATAAAATAGGTAAATAAAAAAAAATAAAAACAATTGCTTATCAACTAAAATTTATCTCTTACCTATTTACAAGAGAAAATTGTTACGTTATGCTTATCTAGTCACGACTAGAGAGGAAAATGATTATGCAATGGTTAGTCAGAGGTTGAAAAATTTATAACACCCCTTTGTTTCCGTGGGGGGTTAAAAATAGTATAAAAAACCGGTCAAGAGCTAGTCATTTATATGTAATTTTTGTTGATGATTTCTGAAAAACTGTGCTATTTACAGACATCGTTTTATGTTTCCTGTAATTTATACATAAACTTCTATCACATAGAAAAATTGCAGATTTTTCTCTATGCAAACTTGGGAGATAAGGATAAGATAACATTTTTCATCAAAAGTCGAAAACTAAGCGGCCTAAAAAAACAGAAAAAAATGTTTGAGAATTTGCAAATAGCACTCTTTTATATGATACCCCACATGCCCTAGTAGCCCCACTCGAATTTTTAAGACCTCCTTTCTGTTGCAAAAAAAAACATAATATTTAAGTTACAACTGTCATGATCACTAACATTATATTTACCATGTTTACTGTTATGTTCATCCGTTGTTCTGTTGTGTTTATCCGTGAATTCCGTGATCATGGTGCTTGCAACAGTGCCGAAATATCGGGAACTCGAACATATCAGTAAACCATGGTAAATATCCCGTTTGTGTTAATAATAAAAAACATTATATCCACAAGGGTGAATTTTGGTACGGAACCCTAAAATCAACCAATAAAACTTTGCTCGATCGTACTGTTAATAAAAGATATAATCGTGACACCACTGATTCAGCTCAATTACTAAAATATATGTGGAGTGTTACAAGGCACCCATCTAGACTGATTAAAAACGTTGTAAACCTACGAACAGTTAGGAGGCCACTCATTTGTGGTATCATAGACCCGGCCATCGCTGTAGCGCTGTTTATGGCGCGGCCTATAAGCGGTCTGATGCTCGTTGTGATCATCACGAGTTATGATAGTGTTCTGTTGGCGATGTTGATAAGCGTTATGATGGGCTCGTGAAGGCAGCTCGTTATAAGTGATCTTTTATTGATTACGCTGGGTGGTTGGCTTACGTAGTAAGGATTTTATCCAACGTTGATTTACTATGAGGCATTATTATCATAACAACAAATAAAATACATGATTTTTTAAGGCTTCAAAGTAACGCTTCAAAATAAAAGATAACCAATTTTCTCTGCTTATTATCAAAGATGCATATAATATGCAAGCGCCACCGTATTGAATTATATTATTATTCTATTTCCCTGCCTGTACCATATGTATTTATTTCATACATTTACACAAATATCCGATCAAACGATCGAGCATGCCGTGAGCTCCGTGCACACGTGTCGTCAGTAGTCAAGTTTCACGCCATCATATTACCAACATTATCACCCGCCACTCACTGTTAGGATTTAAATTTCGTCAAACACCAATAAACTTAGCATTATGCTATTTCATTCTATTAAAAAAATATCTGTGAAATATAATATTTATGAGATGACGATATTTGTTCACGATCACCACTAAACACCGCTCGGGTGTCTGACTCGTAAAACTATAATGTATTAAAATGTTATGATAATGGGTAAATAGTGGCCGTTTGGTAGCCACACAATGGGCAAATGATCGGAATGGTCGTAACGTATCAATCATTTTACAAAGAAGCGGTTAAACGGTAGGCGCGATGTATCAGGAACAAATAGTGGCTGTCAGCGGTCACCCAGTGATCAAACTGATCACACGCACCACCATTGTTCGGCCGATCATACGCGCAATTATATCACTCACAAGCTGACAAGCGAGTAGGTACTAGAAATTAAATTATATTTATAGATATAATGTGTTCGAAACTGTGTTACTGGCAGTCTAGACGCATTAATGGAGGATTGCCATAGAAAGTCTTCCAGCCTGTTTATTCCTGACCATTCACGACATACGTACTCGAAATTATGCACAAATCAGATTCCTATTTGAATTACAGTTTTATTTAATTGCTTAGTCCTACTCTATTACATCTTTATTACGGTTATATACTTTTATTTAGCATTCACATAAATTCAGTTTCAAATTGAGATTTCGAAAGACTGATATTAATTTGTCCGTTTGTTCGAAGAGCTGCGACAATTAAGTTTGATAAGTTATTAGTAAACAGACAGATATCGCGCCAAGTAGATCGGGGCTCATCCTACGCTCGACGGCGACGGCCTATAAAACACCATTTTCCAACATGTTATCATTAATTTGGACTGGTTTTGGTTCATTTTTATTAGAATAGTTTCGCCTCGATACCGGTTGCTCCCAACTGAAGGCTTGCGAGATAACAGTGCAGTATATTGATGTGTCGTGTTGTCGCTGAGGCCGGTCGTCGCACGGAGCCGCGCGGAGCCGGGCGGACACCTGCGGACCGAGCGAACCCACTTCAAATATCATAGTTTCGTGTTTCATAATGAGTAGAACAAGTTTTTGTGGGCTACGGCCGGCGGCGGAGTCGTCGCGTGTGCACGAATATAGGTAAAGCATAGTCTTCAACGGGCATTTAATATAAATCATGTTTTATTTTTCAGGTGTGAAGAAGAACGTTTCAGAATTGTTTGAAAGTTTCAGATGTCTGAATCCACGATTTTTTTGCAAATTATTTGAAAGTTTACCTATTAAGTTATATTTTTAAAGTATAATTTATGTAATATAATAATACGCTTTACTGGTTCTTTCTACCGTAGGATCCTAATGTAGCATCCTTCCCTAGGATTAATTGTATCCTGTTCCCAACTTAACTTTGTACTTGACCAGTTATTGTTTTTTTTTTATGAAAACAACAGAATGTTGCAAATCATAAAAATATTGCATCAGCCAATTACAGCGTGCATTCAGAGTCTAGCGCCTTCGGCAGGAAAACATCGTCGTCGCGAACAACGCGAGATGAAATAATGGCAGCGTCCAGTGGCGGCAGCGGCGCGGAACGTTGCGGTTGATTGTGTTCGCAGTTAGAGATGTTACCAACCACCACGCACCAGAAAAACATACAACTTTTCATGCACAAGCTCGCTTATTACCATATAAGGAGAACATGCTTACATTCCCGTAAAAACGCGCGCTTTAACAAAACCAACCCTATCTTATGCTAATACAACTCAACTCTCCATGCGCCAACAAACAAGTTTGTAATTTCAGAGCAAATAAAAGATACGATAAATTTTTTCTAATGATGTATGACATTTTGACAGTATGAACGTGCACGCTAATGTGCTCAATGACCATTCCAATATGGTTGCGTTTTTGCTCGTAAAAGACGAATACAGTCATATTTATTATGGAAACTTATAGTAAACACAAGATAGTGTACCTACTGAATAATAAATGAGTTTTTATTTCTGATCTAAATTATTTCACGTTTCGTTAATTTAAAAGGTAATTAATGTAATTATGCAGTTTACTGTATTTGTTTTTAAAACAACTCAATTAATTTAAAAATAATACCTATTTAAATGTATAATGTCGACTCCGACGCGCTCGCTGTGATCGTTTTCGAGTTTTCATTGAATGAGGTTGTGTCCAAACCGCGGATGAGTGTGATATACCGATATTAGTTTTTTAGTGCGCGCGCGCTCGTTAGCCGAATATAGCGAACTTGTACCACTATCAATATTCAAATGTAACGTGACTTGGTGACAATTTAGTGGCAGTACCGCTGCCCAGACGACCTCCAATGATTAGAAAAAATATTCTAACAGATCATCATCATCTTTGACATTCTAGAGTTGAGGATTTCGCAAATGCCTTGGCGAGGTGACATGAACACTATTACGACTCCTGCGCTGGATACATTTGAATATTGACCTTACTGTAATTGAGATAAATTATGAGCCGTGTCTTAATGGCCGATCGAAAAGCGATCTGTTGACCTAAACGTCATACTGAGAGATTTGTATAATATAAATAATGTTTGGCTAATATCTGAATAATTTTAGTAACTGGTCAATCCGCGAATGTCTGGACTATGGAGTAAAGTGCGGATCTATATGACCCAGGCTATAGTTGGAGCTTTACAGAATAATGTAGGCGAGACAATAATAGACGTGAGACAATAGATAAGTAATTTCTATTGTTTTATAGAATTATGTTTCAATGAATATTATTTATGCATAACTACATATTTCAGCAACTGAAAAAAAGTAGAATAGTTTTCCGCCATAAATATCCACGTCAGGGCGCATGTTAGCAGTGAGGATGCAGTAATTACGTCGTCTGCGCAATTACCGCCCGCATGCGCCGGCGCATCGCAGGCGCAGCTCGACGTGTCACCACTCGCCCTGCCTGCCTCCCGGCCGCACCTGGGAATATATTATGATTGTCTCCTGATACCCGCACTCTACAGTTTTTTATGACAATTCTAGCTACACGTCAAAATGTGACAGTTTAGAAGAATGGCACAACTCAGCGATAGCTAGCGCGGAAAAATTCAGTTAGTTGTTCAATTTAAAAAAATCAGTTAGCTGTTCAATTTAAAAAATCTGTTAGTGGTTCAATTTAAAAAGGTCAAACAGCAATGCAATTGCATGGTTATAGAACCCTAGCTCGCTGTCAGCGTGATCATATAACATTGACAGTGTCAAACTGTCTCGAAATCTAATGTCACATAATGCGAAACCATGGAACTGCACATCCTGCAGTCCTCACACAGCAGCAGAGGATGTATGAAGACGTTTTGAAAAGAAGAAGATTTTGTGCCTAAATTACTTTTTTCTTAGTAAACGAAAGGAATTTAGCTTCGCAGGAGGAATAGAGTGTGAAGATAGTTTCATACAATGTTATTTTGTATTGTTGTTTGTGTGGCACAATTGACGCAGTAGGTATAAGTGTTGTCGCAATGCTCCCGCGCCAACTGTATGAGTCAAACAAGGCAAATAGTGGTATGATGTAGGTATAGGTACGCGACAGTGCAAACCGGTTACTTTTCTAGTTATTATTTGTTTGATCATGAAAACTTTGTGGAAATGTCAAATGTTATGATGTGTGTGACCAATATAACGTACGATATTGTTTTGGTTAGTTGGGTACTAATCGTTTTCACATAATTGGGCGACAGTTATAGTAACCTATCTACATATTTTTTGTAAGCACGATTATGTATTCGTCCAAATTTAAGTAAATAACCCCTCACTAAGTATTTGCGCTCCGTGTGATGCCAGTCCAAGCTGTGCTCAGCCCCGAGTGGCACATTCCACCAGCAGTCCCCACACATTGCTCAACAGTGGAAGGTCCTCGCCAACCTCTCCATAACTCAGTCATGAGCAGGTTTCTCGTAATTTTCCTCGGCCGGTCGCCTGTTTATCTAGTCGCGGCGGTGTATCGATTACCTTACATTATAAAACTCGTTGACATTTTTAGAGTCGCGCAAATTGCAAGGTGGACGTGAAGCGTAAGTGTTACGATACGTATCGAGGATGCGCCGGCGCATGTGTGAACCTTGCCCTATCCGGTGAGGGGCCATTTTTATCGGAATTTAAATTTGTTTATTTTTCTTGACTAAGTTTTCAAGGACAATTAATCAATTAATATTTTAATTAGCACTAAGACCTCATGCCAATGTCGTGAAGGAAGAGCGATTCTTGTAATTTTAATTTAACGTCTACGAAAACCTTAGCAGTTGCTACGCTTTTGTTCTAAGACACAATAAGTTAGTTTCTGCTGGAACGGTACAGGTGACATGATTTCCTGTGACAGTTTCTAATCACAAAGTATGACTGGCTAACTCCATAAACCGTGGAAGACAGAGGTCCATTTATCTAGGATCCCGTAGCTGCAGCGCACGCGGGGGCACAGCTCGGCGGCGGCGACGTTACATACACACTTTATGTTTATTGGGACTGATTCGCTTATCTGCACTCAGCTTCTTTTGCTATCTCAATACCACGCCATGGCTATAAAGTGCGGGACACATGGTCGCGTGGCACCTGGCAGCGGCCGCTGGTCGCTGGTCGCATAATGCGGAGGGTTAATGGCGGAGGCTTTGGCTGGCATGTTGCTACGATTTGTTTCAACTCTTGTAGGATCGTTTTTGAGGAATGTAATGTTTGTTTTTTTGTGTGGAAGGTGGAAAGTGGGGTTTGTAGGAGACGTTTTAAGTATGCACTGAAATAGTGCAGGCTTAATTTCATTGTTGACTTTTGAAGGTTTAGCTGTAGGCTCCTGGACAGTTTTGGCAGTACACTCAAGAAATATTATCAAGTGTCGAATATTCCACCACTTGTCTTCACGCCATGTTTCTGGTCTCACTCTATTTGTTCAGAAGTAAAATACAACGCTACAAGGCTCCTGTGGCGCGCGACTAACATCAGAACTAGCGGCGCCATATTGTTTTGTCAATAATTTTTCAGTGACAATTTCACAAATGTTTACCAACAACGCCTCTTAGTGACATTCAGACGCCAAGAGATCATAGTAGCGCTCCAACTAAGCAGCCGCCAACGCCATCAGCCACAGCGACCTGCGTATTTCTACGTAGACTTACAACATGTATACCTGCACGAGGAGCTCCACGTTGACGTAAGGCGGAGTAAGTCGTGCGTCGTGCGTCACGTGCGTGCGCGCGCGTGCGGCAGGACGGGAGCACTCCGGAGGTACAGTTGTTGCTATGGACTATTTCGGTGCTAGCTGAAAATGTGATAGCATGAAAAATCTTTGGATTATTCTGTAAATGTATGCCTTATGCCTTAATGATCGGATGACTTTGTTCCGTGCGTGCATATTCAGTGCACAAACAGATTTTCCGAAAAGCCGGAGCAGGAAAATGGCCACTTTTTCACTTTAAAGTGATCTTAATCAATCAATGAATGCAACATAAACTATGTGAAATTGTAAGTTTACTATCCTTAAGTTTCTTCTAATCAGAATATTAGGCATCTGGCTTTTGCTACTACAGTACTTGACTACCTTATATTTGCTTTTTTAATCTGGCAATTTAGAGAGCATCACAAGTGTTAGAGAGCATCACAAGTGAGGTATCTAAGTATAGTGCTGCGGTGTGACATGTTGCTGGGCCCGTCAGTGGCGGCGCGACCGTGGCGCGGCCGTCGACCTTGCGGGAAACCATGTCAGAGAAAAGCTTTCCTCCTGCTGGTGACGCTGATACGGCGCGAACCGTGCTCTACTTCACAAAACATTTCAGAAAGTTTGTCAATACGTGAGTTACTTTTCACTATGCAAATAACTTATGCATCTGTATTTTTGATAAGCTAATTTGGAGAGTGAGAGTCGTTATTGAAAGTGGAAAGTAGGCGTAGTAATTAATTACGTAATGGAACTAGTCGATTATCAACTTGATCAAAACTAGACCTAAGTGTCATATCTAGTTGGAGCTTAGAACGGGGGTTTAAATAGTCGCTCATATCAATGATATATTTCTGTCTTGTCAGTGTTGCTTATCTATTGCGATTCTTTACAACCTGTTAAAAAAACTAGTCTTTAACCTATTGCGTAAATGCTAATTTAAATCCTAGAGACGCTTGTCGATGTAGCGAATATATTTCACATTATATTTGACACACAGCAGGTCATTACAGTCATAAATAAAGTGATACATTAATAAGAATTTATTACCTACATTTCGTAATTTTTCAGGGAGGTCTTTATTTTATTTCTACCTATACTACTAACACTAGATTATACCTAAGTCTTTGTAATACTTACTAACACAATATGGATCACTCTTGTCCGATTAATTTAAGTTTTACTATGCAAATCACGTCAATCTAGACATATTGAACTGAGCACAGGAGCAGTGACAAGTGTCGCCGCAGTCCGATCTTTATGAACGAGCATCTTCGATTATGGGGAGGTACTCTATTGTCCTATATTTTTGGGAGTTGGAAGTAAATCATTGTGCGGCATGTATGGGCATGGTGAGTGACGGTTGGAGCGGGATGCAGCACGTAGACGAGTGTATGGGCTATCGTCGCCAGACGTCCGGCCGGACTTATAGGGCGCCCGCAAGTAGAGCCGCTTGCGGAGCGGGCGCGCTCGCGCACCGCATACTAATCGCGCCGAGCTAACGCTTCAATCGATACCAAACAAATCCTCACACAACTCTACTATGTTTTTGGGCCGTTGTACGAGTTATTTTAGGAGTTTTGTCGCCTGTAAATGATTTTTATGTTATATAAATAGCGGGAAACTATTTTTTTCGTTCGCACCTACGAGAATGTAGATTCTGACGATATGAACGTCAAGCGAAAACTTTTTAACGCTCTATTGTATCCATGACGACGCTGTAAAGTTTGTCAATTAATTGCTTAATGTATAAAACCGAGAAACTGCAATAACCGAATCTAAGCACTGTGTTATCAAATGGAAACTTAAACTAAGTCAAATGCAAGTAATTACAGACCTGGCTCGTTTGCTTTGCATAAAAAGTCCTGCCAAGTAAGCTTTAGTTCTTACATAAATGTAAGCGGTAAATTGCGCAAATACTGGAACTTAGAAGACTTTCTCGATTGCTGGTTTTCGAGCATTCGATCTATCTGAATGTAAACTAAGCTCACAATTAATTTTAATTTAGAGCTTTGACATGTTCATATACATGTCCCCGGTATACCGCCACCCGGAGAGGCTTTCTCCAAAGATTTATCACTTTGTCACCGAAATTAATGTGTAATAATTATCACAAGGTTATATGCGTACATAATTATGATTCGTGAGCGGAATCGCATTTCGAGGCTTTTTTATTTAGACACCTATTAAATCTAATATAATACCTACTATGACAAGTCGTTGGGACATCGTTTTCTATAATTCTACAAGACGACTTTCTACCTGATCAGTAGGTTGACTCAGCTACGTCATGTCTCACACCCAGCATCGGATTATGTTCAGTTGGATAAGGATCTGACTTTACAACGTCAGGAGATCAGATGAGTGCATTTACTCTGCCTGAAATCCTGATAATGAATTACTTTTGGTAACACTGGAAGTTAACTCCAACATCTGTTTTGAAAGGCTTGGCAAAAGATTTATAGTTAATAAATATTCTGAAAAGTTTGAGGGATGCTGACCAACTCATTAATTATTTAAAAAAAATTTAATTTAATTTAATTTTACTGTAAGTTCATCATTGAGTTGTAGACCGTGTCTCAAGTCTTTGTTCCTATCATAATTAAGTACCTACGTTAATGTGTGATGTTTTTTTGGTCCATGTAGTAAATATAAATTAAAAAATGAAATACTCTTAATTATAATAATGATCGTCCTTCACGGTTGCGTTACAGAACTTTGCTGCTCCTAGCACAAGTTCTGTGTTCAATTGATTCCATATTTATGCATTCATATGTATATACTAGCTTTTGCCCGCGGCTTCGCCCGCGTGGATGTCGGAAAATATCCCACGGGAACGTTCTACCTAAAATTCCTTCCTTATTCCTTGTCTACATTATAAAGGGAACATCTGTGCAAAATTTCAGCTTTCTAGGTCCAAGGGTTTGGGCTGGGCGTTGATGAGTCAGTCAGTCAGTCAGTCAGTCAGACTTTTCTTTTTATTTATATAAATAGATTGCGCAATAACCATTGGTGATAATAAGTATCTAGAGGTATATAAAAACACTTATTTTTAATGACACCTATTACGTTTTGAATATTATGACATACGCACATTTGCAATATTAATATTCAAAATATGGCTAAAAAATTTCGCATTAATTTTCATATATTCCGGTTGAAATAATTATGTATTAAATATGCCAAGCTAGATAAATGATATTAGTATTTGATGTTTTGAATTAGATACCTACTTAGTAATGGTTTAATTTACAAAGGAATGTGGAGATGGCTATTAGTAGCTGTTTGCTGTTTAGCGCCAAAACAGCTGTTGAGTTCATTGCTGTTTAGAATGCTCAATTAAAATAATAATTGTTGATTCAAAACTTTGGCTCTTGTATTTTTAGACTGTGAGAAACTATTTATAATTATTGACTACAAATTTTGCTTAAAATGCTCCTGATTTGTTGTAGATTAAGTAGTAATATCTACTATGAACAGTTAATGCTGTAGGTATGTAAATCATTATTTCACTGAAGCATGTTAAAACGCCCGCAAAAAAATGTTTCCAGCCTATTTGGAAGTGGTGCATTAGGCATACAGTCCACTGATGCGTATCATCATAGACATTCGCGCGTGCGGTATGGACGCGGAGCGACGAGCGTTTGTCAACGCATGCTTCGATGAGTCGTTTTTGTGGCGCGTCCACGAATCTATGACGTTACGCCTCAATGGGCAGCGGCACTTACGCGAAACTGTCTGCATATCATTACCTGTTTTATTTATTGTTAAAGTTTCTCTAAAATTGTTCGCACGACACGATGTGTCAATATAGAGTTGTTTAATGTCCTGCTGGTGGCATCTTGCTCATCAGGGGCTCGATGTTTTTTATGCGCAATACTGAAGTCGTAACTTTTAGTATTTTTAGGGTTCCGTAACTCAAAAGGAAAAAACGGAACCCTTATAGGATCACTTGTTTGTTCGTCTGTCTGTCTGTCCGTCTGTCACAGCCAATTTGCTCCGAATCTAACAGAGGCGATATCGCGTCGCTCCTGTGTGTATGGTCGCGCGCGATTCCATAGAAATTGTTCTACGGATAATATAATATCGCAATATCGCGTCGCGACGCGATATCGCACCTGTCTGTAAGAGCCATTTGGTACACATATGGATTTCTGTGACCCAAACACGTACGGCAAGTAAATAAATTAATTTTGAATATGGGGTCACTTTTAGAGGGCAAATAAGAGAATTAAAAAAAAAAGTTTTGCAAACTGTACCGTGTGACATTATGAAATGAAAGGGCTTACTATGAGGGTCTCAAATGCTTTAAAATAAATTGTTTTAAAGTTATTTAAGAAAATAGATGAAAATTGACCACTCCCCTCCCGCCCTTATCTCCGAAACAACTGAGCCTGAAATTTTGAAAAAAAAAATACAGAAAATAGTTCTTTACCTGTAGATAAGGAAAACCTATAAAAGTCTGTGGTCTTAAAATAACATGGTAAATCTCTCAATATTGTGAGTACAACTTACATTTACAGTTGGAATGTATGGGAGAACATGTATTTCAACTATAATGTTAAGTTTGCTCCTGGGATAAATTCATCCCAACTACGGAACCCTTCATTATGCGTGATCCGACACGCACTTGTCCGGTTTTTACTTCCAAGTTAGTTCAATGCTGCGTATCTAAAAAGTAATGTTCCAGCAATGGTCGGTATACCGCTCAGCCTGCTGCTTGTGATTGCAGAGCATCTATAGCGATAACAATATCTTTACCCGCCTCCTAAATGCTTGATAGGAACTTGTACGAGTAGTCACTAAGAGGATATTTCGAAACAACAACATTGAAGAGGTTCGACGCAGGATATTTCCTTATAATTAGGTATAATATAAGGCGATCGATGGCGCTGCGCTCGTCAGTACCGCGGTCACGTCGCGCCGCGTAAGTAATCACAACTATATCTAGCTACCGGACTTTACGCGCACACACACATACCCTCACACAGAAAACGCAAGTACTGGTTGTAAGGGTGATATATGTTATGAAGTATGAGGTTCACTGAGGTGAATCAGAAGACACTAGAAACTTTATAACTATTAGAGATGCGATAGCATTACAAAGATGTACGAAGCTGGGATTGGGACGTTGACCAAGACCAAAGCGGTCAAACAAATACTTTCCGATTGTCGTCACTGCTCACTGGAGCGGAAGGGCGTGTCAGACTTTTACTGACTAAAACCCACCCGTGTTGTTTCAGTTGCCTATGCCAGGGCCGCGGTAACCCCTTCAGACAACCCGCGACCCCAGCGGCGTCGGCCCTATTGGACCCCGTCACTTGCTGACATCTCTTTGAGGCGCGCGTGGAACACAACGCGCCGTCGACTCGGGCCTGGTCCTTACCGGACGGCGAGCTACCCGCTGCTCACCGTCCGCAGGCCCGCGCCTACGGTGGCCGGAAATCGCCCCGGCCATAAGGCATGTCCTACGCACATAATTAGACCAGGTATGGGTGACAGATCATGATGGCAGGAGGATCTTCCAAGGTCTTTGGAAGTGAGTATATGTGTTGGGATAGGCACTATCTAAGTCTCTCGATTTAAAATTGTCTCAAAAGGCCCGTTTGGTGCAAACTTTTAAGCGAGTGACGCCAATCTCGAAATATCTGTAAATCTGTAAATGCTTTCTAAAAACTCCTTTCGTATACTTATAGCATAATTTTCACGTGTTACAAATAACTTTTTCAATACACTTCCTAGAAAACTGGTTCATATCGCACTACGATTAGGTTCACAATGCAATGTATTTCACCTGCGTGCGATTTTTTATTTTCCCGCACGTGTGCGGGAATAAAAATTGCCACAGATAACTTATACTTATACTTAGTCCAAACTGGTTCAATGCCTCTATTCACAACTCTCTATTCTTTATTTAAATCATAGATTCATAATAATTCATGACAAAAATATTGTTCGTTATTTTATTTTATTTCTTCAAAAGTGTATTGAAAAACGTCGTTTGATATTCGTGGACATTTGGTATTGCAGTTCTCGGCTCAAAAACAACCTCGCCTACGGCTCGGGTATTAATTCCGCCTCGAATGCAATAACAAAGGTTCTTTACTTGTATCAAAATGTACTATTACCCCACTGCGGTGAAGAAAAAGGAGGTTTGTGATTTTGAGTGTGATTAAGTGAAACAAACAAACGCACAATACTATGCGTTACCCGGACGCGACCGCTCGCGTATGTGTGCGCTGTCGCGCGTAGAAAGTTGCGTACACTAGTGTTACTAGCTACGTACCTACTGCCACAAACAGTGAGGCGATTAGTACTCCGTTAGTAGTTAGGGAAAGAAAAATCTATTGTTTATTAGATACGATTATTAATGAAAAAATTATAAATCACATACAAAATAAACAACCGGCCAAGAGCGTGCCGGGCCACGCACTACGAAGGGTTCCTTAGTAGGGTTGAGTTTATTAGAAAATCCAACTTAACATAATGTTAAGTTGGATTTTGACAATGGTTGTAGTTGAAAAACATGATCTTTCATACATCGTTATGTATATCACGGTCAATTCGCCCACTGCAAATGTAAGTTTGTAATCGCAAAAAAAATATATTAGGTAGGTATAGGTATATGATAAAACTACCTACAAATTAACGGTTTTCGCACTTTTTCCTTTACTTGTGCTGTAAGACCTTGCTTCTTGCCAATCTTTATGATTCTAGGTCAACGGGAAGTACCCTATAGGTTTTGATTTGAACTTGATAACTCTACGCGCCTCAGGATAAAAGTCTCCATAGACTGACAGACAAACGGACAACGAAGAGATTCTATAAGGGTTCTGTTTTTTCCTTATGAGGTACGGAACACTAAATACTGACTCAATATATCCATCAAACCTTTGAACGATCAAAGGTTTGATGGATGTATTGAGTCAGTTAATAAACGCTAAATAAAAACTCAATAGAAAGCGATTCCTACACAGACGAAACTTTAAAATGTAAATAGACCACAAATTATCGAAAGCGTAGCACCCATCGAAAAGTAAAATAAACTGACATTTTTACATGTAGCGATACTCCGGTGATAGCTGTAAATGCGTTCAGGAACGTCACCATTGTGTATTGTCACCTAGCTGTAGGAGCAGCCCACCTGGCCTGCCCCACACGAGCGCTCGTCAACCTATTTCAACAATCAATTACTCCACAATACTGTATGTAAACTCCGCTAAAGATGCGCCGACCGACGTCCCAAAAACGTAAAAAAACAAACTGGAAACGTCAAAAAGCTCAACGCTCGTCGTCCGAGACAGAAAAGTAAACAAAACGCATCAATCAGAAGCATTCAGTGCAACAGAGGACGCGGCGCACGGCGACGAGCGCGCAAAAACCATTGCTCCCAGGCAATAACTCAAAACTGCGAACATCCCTACTCACTCGGCCAGTACGTACCTTACACTGTGCGTTTTTTAGACTCTTGTCACTCGTCAAACAGTCGTCGGGCTCATGATGGGCTGCCTTCGATGGACGCCTGCCAACCTCCCCCTGAAAACAACAACGACTTGAGACCATCAACCAGCAATCGAAATTAAAATCTATATCAGGACCATTGAGTATCAATTTGATTGAGGCCGCGATGGCGTTGGGTCGTTGTCGTCAGCACTGGTTAACAAGTGGTAGTGTTTTTTTGCCCTCGGCGACCTGGCGGGCTCGACGGAACTGGCTGGCCCATTGTATGGTAATACCCGGCCGGATTTTGTTCGAGCTCAATTATATTATGAAGCTTAACCGCACGGCTAAAGTCAAAAGTCACCCGTGTGTCTTTTGTTGCGGTGAAACCGGGCGCGTGGCTGCGTCTGCGCAACGCGCGCCCACGCCCGCACGCCTTGCCCAACGCTGGGGATAGTGGTTGATAACAGACGTCTTGAAAATGGATTGCGATATGAACGTGCTAAAAAACCAAATTCTGTATCTTGAATACATTTTGCAAGGAAGTGGCGCAAATGATGGTAACGATGATGGAACTTAGTTCAGACTATCTGAACTAGAATCGCAAACATTCCTGGCCTGTAAAGTTGTTGATACAATTATTCTGATGAGCTAAAGGAGCATGTTTGTGCGGTCCATGCTCGAGTACAATCTAAGTAACTGGTTCACAGTCATAAGCAGTACTGTCACACTGGCCGCGCGGGCTCCTGGACCGATATGTGAGCATCGGGAATAGAACTCGATAAACATTGTCACTAGCAAATATATTACTAGTGGTTGCAGGATTTACTGCCATTACGTTAACTCTATACAGTCATATTAGAAGAAGTCAATCAAAGCATGCGTAAAGCAAACTATTAATTATTTAAAACTACAGAAGTCATAATAGTATTCAGATAAACATAGTGCACTTCCTGACTAATAAAACCAATTTCCGAATCGTAAAACATCGATAATCGCCCTCAAAGACACGAGTGATCGTTCATTAATAATGTATTATGTTTATCTATTTGCACAAATCAAGTTATCACGTCAACTCACTTTATTCTATCAATATTGAAACGCTGGCGATTCGGCGCGAATATATAATGTGATGTTTATGTAAGTATTGGTGACCTCTCAGTGGTCTACACTCTATGCTCGTCATTCGATAACACTAAGGACGTCTGAAATCTGTGCTTGCGCAAGGCTAGATAACCTATACGCGACGCGGAACAGATTTTGGCAGATTACTATTAATTTTATGCCTATTTGCTTTACGCAAGTCGTTCTACAAAACTATTAAGATCTTGAGAATATCGATACAGACACGGATCTGGTTTCTACATAGATGCCTATCGTGCTTACGAAGACGAGTTCTGATGTTTTACTGTAAACTTAATATCACCAATAGGCGTCATGATCACTAGATAACTTTTAATATTTGTATATGCAAGAGAGAGGAAATGGCAAAAAGGTTTTGTCCATGTTAACATGTCGGGGAAGTGAGTATACAGTGGTGTGGTGATTATCATGTTCCAAGTTTTTAGCAAGTTTGTGCCTTGTAATACAAATGTACGGCCGGTGCCCACGCGTCGGACGCGCCGCTATACACAATATATGAACATCCAAAAAATTGTGTAGCAATCTGGATAAAACGCGCAGTTCAAAGCCGACCGCGGCCATAAGCTTCGATATTTATCGCCTTCGACGTACACCAGCACCGTAAAAAGGTTAGCTTGTGATTGAAAAACGAAATGTTCCCACACAAAAAAACGAATCGAGCGAGCCATCCAGTCCCGACTCCTCACGAACTATTCCGATCATCGGTTCTGTGCGTTATTGAAAAATATCCAGCGATTCGACTCGGATTAGAGCCAGTTATTTGGCTACTGTTATTGTTGATTCTAACTTATTGATCGTTTGCTATGCGTACGCGACTAGTCCTCTCCGATGACTCGTCCGTTTCTAAACTTCGTTGTCGTCGTATTAAGCGATAGAGGCCCTATTTGTATTTGCGTAAACATGTCTGTTATTATATTCCGAGCTGCCTACACGCAGGATTGATGTAGTGTTGGCTGCGTACATAACTTTGTCTCACGCGCACTCAAACCGATTTTAATCGATAATTTACGATATATTACAAATGTTCCCTTCACTTAAATACTGCTTTGAATACTCGGGCTCTTGTTGAGCTGTGATTTATAGATTTCTATCAGTTAACTTTAGGAAAGCTTAGTAATTGTTTCTGCCAGTAAATTTAACATAAATGGCCGAACATTGGCAGTAGTCACGCCTGTGATTAGTGATATAGCTGTTCAGCGGTGAGACCTGTAGGTCTGGAGCTTTGATTATATAATATATAATCAAAGGTCTGGAGCTGTACTCCATCGGTTCAGGTAATAAAATAAAGGTAACAAAAAAAAACACATGTCTGGTTAACCAACTAAACGTAATACCAGTCACTTCAGTCGTCATGCTACGACAACAGATGTACTCTTGAATTTAGTAACGTTATACAACGCTAAAGTTGCTAAATTGAAGTGTACAACTGTGTCGTAGCATGACAACTGAAGTGACAGGTATTACGTTTAGTCGGTTAACCAGACACGTGGTTTCTTTTGTTTACCTTTATTTAATTACCTAAACCGATGGAGTATAAGGACCTTAGTTTATGATTAGATAGCTGTTCAGAGGTGTGACCTGTAGGTCTGGAGCTAGGGACCTTAGTTTGTGATTAGAGTCTACCCAATGTCGTATAGGGGCATGGTTTCTAATCAATTGTAGAGAGTAAAGCGATATAACGAGAAGTACTTGTCAAGTATCAGAGGTGGGGCAGTGTGGATTCTTCTCAGTTAACAGATCGCGACAGTGTGCTGTAAGTTTAAAAGTCCTGCCAAGTCTCCTGTGGCTACAAAAGTCCTGCCAAGTCTCCTGTGGCTGCAAAAGTTCCGCCAAGTCTTCTGTGGCTACAAAAGTCCTGCCAAGTCTCCTGTGGCTACAAAAAGTCCTGCCAAGTCTCCTGTGGCTACAAAAGTCCTGCCAAGTCTTCTGTGGCTATAAAAGTCCTGCCAAGTCTATTGTGGCTACAAAAAGTCCTGCCAAGTCTATTGTGGCTACAAAAAGTCCTGCCAAGTCTCCTGTGGCTACAAAAAGTCCTGCCAAGTCTCCTGTGGCTACAAAAGTCCTGCCAAGTCTTCTGTGGCTATAAAAGTCCTGCCAAGTCTCCTGTGGCTACAAAAGCACTGTACTGTAATAGTGCACGCACTTACAAATTAAACAGCCAGCAGTTGCTTGCCGCTAAGTATTATTTGTTTGTTTGTGTTGACTGAATGACACAAAGTTCTTCATAGTAACAGGAACTACCCTGGGCCGAAACTCCTCATTTTATTGCCATTAAACTGTGACTCTCCTATCCTAAGTTCAGGTTTTCCTGCGTATGTAGAAACGGCTAAATAAATTACTAGGATAATGTTTACCATTATCATAATTTTGCGATCACCAATTAGTTAGCTACACTTCACGGTCTATCTGTCAAATAAAGCTTGGTGTAGGGAAAACCCAAGCTCAGCGGTAGATCACGGTGGGATCATTGACCCGCTCAAAGATTCAGAAATCTGCTCTCTTCTTCGATGATAAGTAACTGGAACAAGAGTCATAAGTAAGAAATTCCCACAATCGCACAAATCCATACTTTAAAATAAAATATGGTAAACCCTAATATAAATATCTAAGTTGGGTCAATTAACTGTGAGAGGCTGTAAGACGAGCCGGCATCACGCTGCGCGCCTCTAGCACTATTTATGACGGAGATCGGGCACGCCGAATTAGCCGCGCGTCGCCGTCGCTCGCCGGCCGCGGCCACACCGACGTCGAGCATACAAGAATGGAGTGCTCACTTGTATAAGTATAATAAAAATTCTAAAGCTTGCTAGCCTTTCCTATGCTAATCCACAAGGACTAAGTTTAGGTAAATAATATGGGCAATGGAATGAGTCCCATCAAACGGGTTTCGGAAATTACGCTGCGCGCTGAGTGTAAGGCCCTGCGGGCACTGCCATGCGGTGGAGTGCATTGCGTTAGTTCTGCCGCACCGGCGATGCCTGCGGTGACAAAAACACATGCTTTTTTCTCACTCCAGTGCGCGCACTTCAAAGACATTCCATACTTCACAGATTATGCGTTAGAAAAACGCACGGTAGTGCGCGCAGGGCCTAAATTGTGTTTGTAATAAAGGACCAGCAGCCTCCTTCCACCAATCATAACAGAACTTACTCAGTTACGGCAGTGTGGCGAACTATCCTACGTTTGCAGCTGAGGCTGGCATCGCTAGCCTGCACACGAGCTCTCCATTTCTTCTTACTCCGTGTCTGCATGGTCGGAGCGGTCCGCTGCGTTGCGACACACCTAAGTACGTATGCCTTCAATTAACTATACTCGATAATTCAACTGTTATGTCATTTGAATTCGGGTTTATTTGAGTTTGCTGTGGAGAGGGCTTTGAGGTAGTATGTAGCTCTTCAGTAGATAGTTCAAATAATGCACCGAAATTGAGCCTTTTCAAACAACTACTTACCAGAAACTAAAATGGAATAACTGCCTGTATTTAATGTGACACGAATGAATGGATGATTATACATATGTGCAATGATTGACTGATACAATTACATTCTACTAGTCCTGCATCACATGTTCTCATTCCTTTATGTATAATACTGATATTGTTTGCTCACGGTCAGGCTAGCGCCTTCCTGTGGCCAGATTGGTGTCAATAGATTCATCTATAGGTCTGAGATGCCAACGTTACGCTAGGCTCGAACCCATCCAAAGCTAAACGTGTCACGTTCGAAGGAAAGTATTTACAGAAGTGTTCTCTTGCTGAGAACTTTCAGTTTCACATCTTTTAAACATCAGTTAGTAATGGAAGCAATTGCAAGTATAATGCGAATTGTGCGAAATATTTTTCCACACGTTTTGCTGGTAGGCACGGTAGAAAAACTGACTTTATCCCTTCTGAATGAATAAATTTTCCTAGCCAGGCAGCAGGTAAACAGTTGAACTTGTTTATGACCTTATGAAACACGATCCAGGAAGACTCAGCAAAAACAATACTGGTTGGAAGTCGTACGTCTTGCCCTTCGCACTGACCTCAGAGTCTCCTACTTAATTCACAAACCGATCGATTACAATTTCAAATGAATACTATTCACACGCTCGACAATGTACCCGATTTGGCGGACAACGGTCACTTTCGTCCGATGTATAATTCTTTTTATAAATTCACCGCGTTACCCGCGACACGCGTGCGTTGTATCGATAAATTTCACATCGCATCATCTGTAATTTGATAACCCTAGTGACCGGTGGTCACTATTTCCACCTGCGTACCGATTATGGTCACTCGATCCCTTATCCCTTTCTCGACCAGGCTGTAACAATGCGCGCGAGGGGAACGGAGCTACTCCATCTGAAGGAAGGCGCCAAAGAATAAGAGGCCTGGCGAACGGTCAGCGATAGGGTTGCCCGTGTAATTCGATAGTTTGATAGGAGTTATGGTCTCGTCGTGATCGCTCAATTACCGACGTTTGTCGTCGGTCAGGAAGTAATAAATACATGTGAGACGGGGCGACGCGGCCGCTCGCACTCGGGAACTTTATCGGCCGCGCTGTGACCACCATTGGATTTTGTAATAAATAACACATAGCTGGCTATTTCCTCCATGTATCTCCATGCCGAACTTTCGTGATAAGCAACCATGAAAAAAACATGAGCATATCAGGTGCCGGTCACATACATTGTAAGACACAGGCAAGAGAAGCGAGACAGGTATCAGTCACATAACATACTCGGAATGCTCACAAAAACCACAGTGTGTAACTTGACACCATCATTTGCTAACCAATTATTCAGGCAGTTCATTGTTAATTTCATGATCACATTGATCACTGATGGAAGCTTTTCAACTGATGTCAAAGTAAACAGCTTAACTCCAACTCAAAAACAATAGTTCCAAACTTTCGTTTCCCACAATAAGTTTGGTCAACAGTAACTGTCGAAGTCGCGCGGCGCGAGCAAACCTCGCCTAGTGTTCCGAGAACCAATACAGGCAGTAGGCGACAGTCAACACGCGTCTAATTAAACACGCTTTGTCTTAATGTGGAGGCGACTGACAGACCAGCCAGGCGCAGATGACGCACATCGCACTCATGGGGAGATGCGGCAAGTTAATCAGATGAAATATGTCTTGCGGCTGCGAAAACTAAAGTGTGAAGGCTGTGATCTAAAGGGGTTGCTGTTGACAGATGGTAGAGAGAAAGTGGAGGCTGGCTGTAAGCCGTCCTCGCAGTAGTCCGAGGGACGGCCACGGAGGACCTCTCCGTCCGCAAGCTGTGTGGGACCATGTGCTGAAATAAAAGCAGAGATATACGTATTTTTTTTCTTTCGCCCGCATAGACCGGGATAAAAAGTAGCCTATGTGTTAATCCAAGGTATAAACTATCTACACACCAAATTTCATCCAAATCGGTCCAGCCGTTGGAGCGTAAAGAAGTAACAAACACACACACTCACTCACAAACTTCGCCTCTATAATACTAGTGTGATGAGCAAATAAGTAGCCGGATGGTACGGGTTTATCTCTGGTGTGTTCACCTGTTCATTACATATGAAGGTAGGAATAATACACTCGTGATCTACATTCATAATCTATGGCAGGAACCACGGCAGCTCAAAGACAAAACACAGTTTGGTGCGAACGGCGGCGCGGGCGCAGCGGCCGAATGTTTGCAGTGACAACAAAATGTTCAAATACATTTATGTTCCTTATCTCTATAGACTTAGATGTGATTATCGTGCGTAGTTTCGGGTCAGGCGGTCTGACAGTACAGTGTTACCTGACGTAATATCGGTTCACTTGTAGGCAAACAGAGCAGGGACGCTAATCAGCGCGGTAAACTGATGAATGACGAACATTATGAAAGAATTATTGAATGATTTCGTGGACATTGTTGTCTGACAAATATTGAAGGTTTACGAGTAACAGTAACATAAATGAGCATGTCGGCCTGTTTTACAAATACCTACTTAAAGTTTCTGATGGTAAGAACTAATTGCCCTAAACCTGTAGTCAGCAACCTGCCAACACAACCAACCAACCTGCCAACCTGCCTGCCTGCTTGTATTTGAACAATTTCCAAGCTCTAATATAAAGAAACTAATATATATAAGCTCTAATCTGAAGAAACTATCATGTTCTCATAAGTCAGAAAACTTAAGGAAAAACGCTACCATGTTCTCGTAACTCAGTAAACTTAAGGAAAAACGCTATCATGCTCTCGTAACTCAGAAAACTAAAGGAAAAACGCTATCATGTTCTCGTAACTCATAAAACTTAAAGGAAAAACGCTATCATGCTCTCGTAACTCAGAAAACTAAAGGAAAAACGCTATCATGTTCTCGTAACTCAGAAAACTTAAAAGAAAAACGCTATCATGCTCTCGTAACCCAGAAAACTTAAGGAAAAACGCTATCATGCTCGCGCAACTCAGAAAACTCAAGGAAAAACGCTATCATGTTCTCGTAACTCAGAAAACTTAAGGGAAAACGCCATCATGTTTCTCGTAACTGGCATGCTCTAAGTAGATTCAAACAATTGGCATCGAAAACTAATCACACTGAGTTGTTTACTATTTGTGGTTCTTCTTCTACAGAGTCGCTTTGCTATTGACAAAGCTTGAGTCGTGGCAATGTTGAACTGCATCCGATCGCTGCTGTATTCGTATGTTTTGAGGTTACCACAGATCTATAAACAACTTCAATGATTATGGTTATGACAGTGATATGATGCACCGAAATTCCAAGCTCAGTTTCATCCACTTGATCTTCAACATCAATAAATTTGTTGCTATATTGTTAACATTGCTAAAACTGGTCGCGGTCAGACAGCGCGCGGTGACGTGTGGACATCTGTTGTTTTATTTGGGATGCACGCGCCTTCATCTGATCGCTTCTTACTTTCAATCATATTACCGCACGATTCGTGTGGACCTGTCCCTGTATTACGTTACCGAAGAGAGTTACTTGATCTCTTCTTGGGGATCAGGATACGCACTATTAATTTAGAAATTAGTAATGACGGCATTTTCTATGTAGGTTTAAAATTATTTTATCATGAGGAACCTGCTCACATACTTGATCGTTGTAGCGGAAGTCTCAGATGTTAGTTCGCCAATACTTACTCGTAGCAAGTTGAGGAACTTTTCGCCAGGAACCGGCACATCCACAGTCTCCTCATGCCGTAGAGATTAACTCATGAAATCGGATAAAGGGCGAGTAATAAGTGGTCGCGACGTACGCGCGATAACGCGATATTTATACATGCGTTGTCGCGCCTTGCCGCGCCGCGTACGCGCAACCTCGTGTCGCACCGAATTACGCGATATAAACCGTTTTATTTATTCAACAGTGACGCGATATTATCTGCCGAGAACTTCATCAGACTCGCCGAAAGAAAAGTGTGATTGTACATAGTGCAAATATAAATAAATAGAGTGTGATTTATGTTAGGTGGCACCACTATATCTTATGGTGAAGTGGTAGGTAACAATACTACTTATATTATGGAATTAAAATGCAACTGAGTTATGTGGGGCTTTTCTCGAAATAATACTTTTGAAAAATGCAGGCTTTCATTTGACTTGCCATATTTTACACTTTCGAAAGCCACTACAGGTGTCATCATCTGCCTAGCTTTTCGCAAATAGGACGTTTAGGTCGGCTTCCAGTCTAACAGAATGCACCTCCTCCTCCTCCTCCCTTGGTAAGACTGATTACCTATATAAGTATTATGTACCAGATAGAAATAAATTCTCTAGCTTCTTTCACCTCCGAGGGCCCTTAGTAAAAACCTAAGCAAACAACAAAAATAAGTATGATATCTGCCAAATGGAATGCTCTTTGAGTAGGTACACAGCAAAGAGCATTCCTCGTTATCTATTTGCCCCGACCTTGTGAAGCCACTACTAATATTTGCGTACGCACATCCGTGTGGCGCGCCATTACGCTCACAAACACAAGAAGGTGCAATGAACTAACATCCGCCATATTACTAGATAACATCACTGTGCTGATGAGGAGTCTGCTGGGGAAGGAAAACACCGAGAAAGTGCCCGTCACTGGATTCACTAAACTGTTTGGTGATGTCATTAGTGAAACTGTCTTGACATACCTACGCCTGGTTTCTAGGTACGATCATTGAGCAATTTAAGTTCTCTGTATGCTTTAACAATATTCCAACTGTTGACGAATTGTGACAAGTCTTGACTCTGGATCCTTACACTGTTCAGCGTTTGTCTGCTGGACCGAAGGACGAGTCTGTTGGGATAAAGTTTCCGTTAGGTTCTGCTTTACAGGAGACTAGTGGTCAGCTGTTGATGTACCGGCTATTCTACATGGACTTAAGGGATTCGTACCATTAAAACCTTACAAGGATATGTTAGGATTATGGATATTATCCATGACTGGCAGGTCATCAGTTTATCAATACTGTATCAGCGCTATGGCGAAGATACGATATGGTATTTCCTTATTTTATGCAGAACGCAGATGATCTTCATTCGTGGAATGATGGCACGATTCAAAATGTTACCAAATTTTGAATTGATTGCAAATGCGTTCTTAAATGCATATTTTACTTTTATATCATTTTTATTGCTATATAACATTTATTGACATTGGTATTCACATTCCGAAAGTTATAAAAGTTGCAACCTTTCTAAAACTCAGAAATTATTTATGCTAATTATAATGAACGGTGAGTTCTTGTGATGCAGCTTTAAAACAACTGCAAACAAACAAACAAACGCAACGTTGTTGTTTTTTATACAAGTGTTAAATATTTATCAGATGTGATTTATGTAGCATCAGTACGTTTTTATTAAGAGATAAAAATGTTGACCGATAGCCGTGTATGTATGTATGAGACTATGGAACAATTTAAATGATACTCTTCTAATGTTTCAAATACTTGTTGTATCTCGTTTGTTTGTGATCTAGCTTCTCCGTGATATCTTCGTATCTGATATCTGGTTTGATTGTTCAAGTTTGTTGTAACAGGAATTATTATTACGTGCTTAATAAGAATAACATAAAAATGATAATAAGTATTATGATGTGAATAATTTTGTTGATGTCACGATATTGGTGTTTATTGGTTTCTTGTTACTCATTGATAGTCAAACGCGAAACTTATAGAAACAGATTATATTACAGTTGGTAAGGTGGATATAACTGTGTTAACTGTGATAATCTTGTGAGTGCCGAGTATCGCTACCGCCACTGGTTGTGTTGAAAATTATGTTTTGTAGCATTTGGAACGTTATATGTATAACCACCATGTATAGCTTTACACTAAACAGTAGAACTGTGTGGTACTGACTGTCCAAACTATGTAGATCTAAAGTGTTTGACGTGTTGCTGTTGGCATAGTTCGTTCATCACCTACTTGTAGAACGAAGCTGTAAAGCTCTGCCAGGGCGTTCTGTGTCTCCGCGAGTTATTTCTGTTACATTTAAGTAGGTACTTTGTTTTGTGTTGATGGTTAAGTCCCCTCTATCTTTATTAATTGTTTTATGGTCAACATGGACCACAGTCAGCAAAGCCAACGCACACTCGTGAGGTACCGCCCTCCTGCAGTGACGTCATCAGATATCACGCAAAGGTTACATAAGGAATGTTAGGGGTACAGAGACGTCGCCAATAACCGGTCACATTAACCAATTAAATATTTACTATTAACGTCCAACGATTCCATTAGAGCGGTCATAAAATAAATCATTCGATAGTTAAAAATTGTTATAACCTCGTTCGCGAGGCGAGGACATTAAATTTTACGATTTTGTCTCTGGTATTTTGGCAAATTAATGAGCGTTAGACAATCGATAACGTATAATTAATTAGCTATTTGGGGTATTAAATTCTGCTAAAATGATAGGGCGAGTGTAGGAGTATGTACGACGAGGTCGTCTAGCGACGGACCCGAGGACTGAGGGTGTACTTGAAGGGCCGAGGTCCAAAAAAAGGTAAACTGGTGACGATCGAGCAAACATGGTTTAACAATACAATACGTACACAAGCGATGTTTGCGCTGCGTCCACGAGGTGCGCGGGCGCAGCTGGTAGCCGAGCACTCGACACCACAGATTATGAAAATATTGAACAACCGCTACTGAGCTACCTCACATGCTCCATCCAGCGAGAAGGAAGGTGATGCAAGGACGACAGTCGCTTTCACTAGGAGCGGTGACAGGAAGCTGATTCATTAAAATTCCATCACAATATTTTTGGAGCAATTAAATCGAATTTATTTTTATGTTCGCCTTGAAGTATGATCAAGTTTTACTGCACTGACGTTTTTAAAGTTCCGTTTTCAAATTCGCTTCCGTGATAAAACATTTACCGTCTTATTACAAAACAAGGTTCATCTTCAAACCCAGGTTTAAACCATGGACCCTTTTTTCAATTTCGAACTTTATTCTGACACATTAAGATGTCAGTTTTGTATAAAGAACTGTATTTCTATCACAGCTAGGTTCTTATTACAAAAACTGGCTCGATGGTTTAAACCATGACAGAAGAAATACCTCGTTTTGTAATAAGACCGTTAGACTTTTTAAATCACGCAGTTTCCAATAATAGTATTAGTGTAGTGTGTGTGTGTGTCTGTGTGTGTGTGTGATTACATAGGTACGACACGGTTGGCGCAGTGGTTGAGCGATGGACTGCTGCGCAGCATGTCGCGGGTTCGATGCCCGCACGGAACAAATATTTGTACGACCTACAAGTATTTGTTCCGAGTCTGGGTGTTTTTCTATCTATAATATGTATGTATTTACAACAAAAAAAAATTGTATATAGGGTGACTGGTAATTAGTGACCGATACCTAAACCCATGATTGTGCTCATGATAACAAACAACTTTTACTATGGGACCAAACCTGAAATCGCGAAAAAAAAATCAGCTGCTCCCTACATTTTGACGAGTTATGCAAACATGAATGTATGGGGCAGCTGATTTTTTTTCGCGATTTCATTTTTGGTCCCATAGTAAAAGTTGTTTGTTATCATGAGTATAATCAAGTGTTTAGGTACCTATCGGTCACTAATTACCAGTCACCCTATATAAGTAGTTTATCAGCCATCTCGTTACCATAACACAAGCATTAGGTTGCTTAGCTTGGGACTAGATGGCGTTGTGTGAAATGTCCAAGGATATTTATTTATTTTATTTATAGGTAGGTACTCGTCAAACTTCATTGTATTATTAGCAATGTCAATATTTGAAACCAGCTGCATACTAATAGCTTTTCATTGAACAGTTAGGAGCTGAGTGGCTTTATATCTGCTGTTCTGTCAAGTGTGTGGTCGCTATCAAGCAGAATGTAGGCAAACAACTCCAAGCTGTAGGTACATTAAGTTTACTACTTGAGTGCAGGCTCTGTTATTTAAACTGGTAAAGATAAATAAACATTTTTGGTGCACATTTCTGAAAGTTGTATCATTTACTTCTGATCTAATCTTCAGGTCGTTGCTAGATTTAGTTTATTACCGATAAAATAAAATCTTGTCTATGAAACGCATCCGTGAATGCAATTTTTGATTCGCGGTCCATACTTAAGTATAGGTATGTTCACGGAATGTACCGTAATTCAGTTCATTAATTCTTTAATCGGTGTTATTTATTGAATACTTCAAGCACTGAATGCCAGGCATTTTCTACCAGTTAACCTTTGGGTGATGCAGAGACAAACAGTGGTAGGTGCAACTACGAAAAATTGAGGAATAATATTTATATAAACATAAAGATACACACATTATACCTATTACAAACTATAAATATATTAATATATACCTGATTATATATAAGGTCCCATTAAAATAGATAGACAAATTTTCACAGGGTACCACGAATCATGGGTTTCTACCCATGAATATGAACAACTTTCACTATGGGACTAACTCTGAAATCGCGAAAAAAAAAATCAGCTGTTCAGTACATTTATATGCACCCAACTCGTCAGAATGTAGTGAGCAGCTGATGTTTTTTTTCGTGATTTCAGGTTTGGTCCCATAGTAATAGTTGTTCATATTCATGGGTAGAACAGCCTGTGAAGATTTGTCCATCTATTTTAATGGGATCTTGTATATCTATATCTATAAAAGGAAAGCGTTACTGACTGACTGACTGATCTATCAACACACAGCTGAAACCACTGAACGGATTGGGCTGAAATTTGGAACACAGGTAGCTATTATGACCTAGGCATCCGCTAAGAAAGGGTTTTTGGAAATTCGACCTTTAAGGGGGTAAAAAGGGGGATATTGTTTGTATGAAAAATCTTATTCCTTGAGTTAATAAACTTGAAACTTGGCACGAATATTTATGTAAGTAAATTATGATTTTTGTGATTTTTTGTTTTTCTAAACTACCCCCTAAAGGGGAACTGGGGGGTCTCAAAGTTTGTATGGAAAAATTTTAACGCGCAATCCGATTAACTCAAAACTCAGTATTTATACTTAAAACCAAAAATAAAGAATAATGTGTGTCAGGGTTTTTCGAAAATCTACCTCTAACGGGGTGAAAAGGGGTAGTCAATTTCACAGGGGAGGATTTTACTCCGTGGCTTGATTAACTCGAAAATTGGAGTAAATAATCTTTGAGTCAAGCTATGGAAATATCTCAAACCATTTTTTTAAATTCCACCCCTGTGGGGGTGAAAACAGCGAATACAATTTACATGAAAAATGTTATTCATTTGGTTTTAATTGAGTTGAAACTTGGCACAAATATTTGCCTAAGTTTGTCATTATTAGTTTTTTAAAACTACCCCGGAGGGAGGGTTAGAGGGGGAGGGGCAGGGAGAAAGGGCAGGAATTGGTGAGGAGAGGAGGAAGACATGGTAAGGCTGAGGGTGGGGAGGGGTTGGTGAGCCGGAGGTGGAGGAGAAGGGGAGAAGGAGGGGACGGGGTGGTGAGAGAGAGAGAGCGAAGGGGAAGTGGTGAAGGGGGTGTGAGAGTGAGTGAGAGGGGAAGTGGATGTGGTGAAGGAACGAGCTAAACTCTGGAACTACCCTACCAGTCGGACTTTAAAAAATCTTTTTGCATTAATGATAGCCCAAATCTTATAGAAGGCATATTTAACATCACTCTAGGACCCTTAATTGCCGAGCAAAAAGAAAAAAAGGCTGAAAGAACGCTAAGTGAAAACGAAGTAATAGCGCGGGGGTAGGCAATGCGATGCGACGGGGTGGGTCGAGCAAAAAATAAATTTCACGCGGACGAAGTCGCGGGCAGAAGCTAGTAAATATATAATAGCACAAATAAATGTAGGTACACAATTTCAATTTCAATTATGAATTTATGAAGTAGGTACCTCGAGGAGCTCGTGGCTAAGTAATAAGTGCCGCACAGGTCGATCCGTCAGGTTAAGCTACGCTTGCCGGGGTTGGTCAGTGGATGGGTGACCATCTTTACATACCGAGATTCCTCCGTGCCTCGGAAAGCACGTTAAGCTGTTGGTCCCGGCTGTTATTCGTGGATCTTTGACAGTCGTTACGGGTCGTCAGAAGCCCGAAAGTCTGACAACCAGTCTTACCAAGGGGTATCGTATTACCCAGGAACTGGGTTGTGGAGGTCAGATAGGCAGTCGCTCCATGTAAAATACTGGTATTCAGCTGCATCCGGTTAGACTGGAAGCCGACCCCAACATAGTTGGGAAAAGGCTAGGCAGATTGATTGTACCTGCATGAGTTGTCCGGTGACGGTCGCGTCGTCAGCGACGCCTCACGGCTGACACGGGCTGTCCAGCGCGCTTCGTGGAAGCGCCTCATGCAATCACTCATATTTAAAACAAAATTATCGATAACCATTTGATGTCTCTATTTTTGATCGTAAAACAATGACATAGTTGAGTTTTACGATATTTTTATAGAACTCATTGATTTTGGTTTTATTGTGTTCACTGTTTCCATGTGATTTTCTGATTATTTCGTATAATAAAAGGTAAAGTGATCGCCCATTCAAGCTCCCACTGTTTGTTTTTATGTGCACAAGAGTAATTTTTAATCTTGGAATCCGTTTTCTATTTTAATTTGAGTAATAAAATATTTAAAGGGTTTTCTGAGTCGTTTTTGGAATGTCGTAGCGATTTGCAAGTTAGTAGTGAGTGTGTTGTGTGGGTAGCATGCCACGTGCGCCACGTGCTGCTGTGCGCTTTGCGTCAACTGTTCATGTATTAACATAGCTCGCATGGCGTCGTTCACGTGTTGTATTATTTATTCCCGATGCTGGTTCATTACTGAGCAATGCGGTCTGCGCCCAGTTGACACTAACACCACTCTGACGAAACACACAGCCCCGCTGCACTGCTACAGGTTTGAGTTTTTTTCTATGTACACCTAGTAGTTCTAACCGATGTTTGCGTCACGGCTAAAATGAAGCCCGTACGTAGACCAGCGATGTGTAATTTGTTGCCGTTTACAAATTAGAAACTCGTGTGTAATTGATACTTTCGATTTAGGTCATACATAAACATTGGTGATCGGAAACCGAGGAAAGTAAATAAAAACTGTACTGGACTGCTCTCAGAACTAAAAGACACTTAAATGAAGGAATGATAAAAGTTTGAAACAATTAAGATAAAACTTGAAGACTTTGAGATAAAAGTTTTCCTAAAATCACTAATATTTTACGCTGAAGACGATTATCTAGAAATGAAGACACCAACAAGTGAAGATTACAAGAAAACTTACACCGTTACACTTCAGATAGTCTGTCTGTGGGACTGTTCTCATGTATAGTGTACACTTGACAGGCAGAAAGAGCTTTAAATACTAGTAGGTTCTCAGATAGGGAATTTCCATAAATTGTAAAAAAAAAACAAGACAGGGCTTCGTCTGGTTATCAAAGTAATATTATAACGAAGAGCGGGAGTGCAGTGCTGCAGTAGAACACTTGCATGTAAGCAACATATATATTTATGTTCGATAGCTTCTGCAGATATGAATGTAAATCTTGAAGCGGTGAGCGGTACCTTTGCGTGTTCGTGTCACAGCATCCCATCTCATACTCATAATCAAGAAATTCTTTAACAAAATTAACCCTCGATATTAAGATTGCAATTAACAAGAGCTACATGTTAAAAAAATGAAGAGTGGTTAGCGCCCTGCGCCCGCGCCGGTGAGCGGTGACAGGCTGACAGGCAGCCGAACAGGGCTTTATCGCGGAGATATTATCGATAGCGATCGCTGGCTATCCTGCTTGAGTCCGCCGCGCGGTGGCAGCCTGCCCCTGGCCGAGGTTATCGCTGATCTGGATTAGAAGTGTCTCCGTGTATTGTCTGAGATGCGGCTGCGCATGTTTTGAGATGGTCATGTTTTGTGTGGAGTGTTTGATTCAATAGAATTAGTATTAATTGGGTTGAACTTTGCTTTAACATTTTTGAGGACGCAAGTTGTTGATTATAGATGAAAGATTAAGTTTGCTAACGCTTTTTACCGCTCTTCACTTATTGAATAAGAAGAGTACTTTCGTAGGATTGGTTATTAATCCATACGTAAATACCTAGTAGCGACATACATAAAGCAAATTCCGACTTAAGACTTTATAAACTTCTACCAAGTTCTCTTTCAACTGAAAACACTTGAACAATTTTTCTATAAAATACTAAATGAAGGTTAGCTAGCACAGTTTCCTCGTGGTTTACAGCGCCATATTGTTTAATCATCGCGACGGTTTAATGCGGTCTATCCACCGCCGGTAATGGCCGCAATCCGACTGATTTATACGACCAGTGACGAATGCCTTTACACACAGTTTAGCATTTGTTATAATGTTGGAGAACCGGAGATTTTATGGCGATCCGTCACGGTGCGGGCTCGGCCGACTGAGGTACCGCAGCCGCAGTACGTGCACCCTTTGGGTTCTGATAGATGTGAACAATTTGAAGTAGGTATGTATTAGAGATTCCAGTCATTACTTGTTTCTTTCTTTGTCTATTAGGTACGTTCAACTTTTTTCCAAAAGTTAACCAGACCAGACCAGACCAGACTTAATCTTTATCAAGACGATGTGCCGATGAATGCAATCAATATTTTGAAATAGGTACATAGTTGTTACTGACGTAGAGTTTGTGGACATTGAATTGGTTTTCTGTAGGTATGTTAGAATAAATTACAACAATTTAAATGAATTAATCGAATTAACGTCATTCCGGTGCGAATTGAAAAATTCCACAAGAGCCACAGCTTTGACCGCAGTTGAAGTAGGTACCGTCAGCAGACACAGTGTCTCTGTAAACTAAACTCCGTTAGTGTTATGCACTCGGTACTGAAGTTCATTTTAGTTTTGAGAATAAAGTGAAACCACTTCTCAGAATCAATTACGTATGAGCAGACCTTATCGTCAAACAAGCCGGTCTCAAGAACAATCCACAGTACATACCGCGAAAAGCACATCTTCACTGCGTGCCCCTTCAAGTGCCATCCAAACTCCGGCCAAGTGGAATGAAATCTGTCGGCGACCAGCGACCAGTGCCCGGCGACCATGCGCCCGCGCCGGCGCGGGGTCGGCGGCCTGCGCCCGCGCCCAAAACAACGCGCGTGTTTACACACAGATATGAGCCGTTAATTACGATTTCGCTTGTCACGCCTTCTGCCTTGCTTAATGTTCGGATTAACTTTATTATTAAAATAAAAATCACCGAGCCTCTAGGCGCGGGGACTCGACTTTCTTTTGGATTCCTTATTAGATACTTTATGACCACTCTAACTAGAGAGAGTCAGTCAGTAGATCGACGATAATTAGATATTCAATCAATTCCCATAGAAGTAAGTGTTACCCATTAGACTAGTCGTAAAATACCGCTAACTCGCATCAACCAGAATACTAGTTGTAAAAAATATTGAATAAATAAAACTCGAACAATATTTATATTAGACAAACATTACGAGCGAGTCGTTCGGCTATAACTCATGAAGAAGGAAGCAGGTGATTTACCAACAACTTGTTAGAACTGCTTCAACATTTTAGACACCTATTTGTGTGGAACATACCTAATTGTTTTGTGGATATTTTAATCATTACAAATTGATTATTTCCTCTCGATACCGTGCGGTAAAGCTAACTCACACGAACACGTGTGCTCATGTCGCGGTGCGGCCGCTACCGCATTCCACCTCACAGATATAAGATAACCAATAATTGCCAAAATCACGACTTTAGAATGGATGTGATGTAGAAGGTAATCCTCTTGTTTCTATCTATGTGATAATGTTCTAAGAAATAGATTAAAATCTAAAGTTACAAGGCAAATGGTGTGTGATGCTTTTATTCGATGACAAGTGTTGCTGCGCGACGTGTGTCGCCCACACGACGGACTCGCCAATAGAACTCCGACAGATACGATCACATGCTGTTTCAAAATACGGAATAACTGTTATGGTATTCCATTGAACTCAAAACTCGTATCACAAGCATAATTATTTTATGTTCTTACATCTTCTTTAGTTTATCAAAACCCCATCCAAGTAATAGTGTTCTTATAGTAGACTAGCTTTATTTATTGTGGCAGAGAAAGAATATTTATTTAAATATCGCAGCATGCTGAGATACCCTTTTTGGCCTCGTACAGGTCTTTTTTGAATTTTATTAGTTTTTTTAGAGTTCCGTAGTCAACAAAGAACCCTTACCGTCTTATTACAAAAAAATGCTTAAGTACTGGTTTAAACCAAGACTAAAAGGTCTAGGATTGTTACGGTATTAATGCTAGTACCAGGACCAAAATGTGTTCCGATTACAAAACGAAGACTATCGGAGGATCAGTTAGTACCATGGTTAGTACCAATGAAGGTCCATGCTGGTCCATGCTTTTAAAATATCCACAGATAAGAAACAAAAATGGCATTCTTTCATTCGTTCCTACAGTATTTATTTGAAGCAACGTTCCGTTTCTCTAAATATTGATATAATAGTATCACTTGAAATGTTTAAATAATTATTTATCAATACAAAAATAGGTCAAAAATTGTTCTTTGTCTATGTTACAGTATATTGAACAAGCACAATTCGTACTTTTGACGCGCTTTTTATAAACAAGTTGTCATATTTTTTAACACCTCTAGCGTGAAGTGGAGCGACATATATACGGCGAGCGACGCATGTAATTTGAGAGTTGAGAGCCTTGAGACGAATGTTTTTGTTGCGTCCTATAATAATAAATACCTGGATGAACTTCTTATTTTCACTAATTGTTTTTAATATTACTGTTACTGCTATGTGGTTTGCTCGTGAGTTGTCGTGTCTGGTTAAATTGTGAACTACTTATCGTAAAAAATGGAAAACAACAAAAGAAAAAACGGGTTGAAAACTGGATTTCTGAAGAAAAAGTTAGTAAAACATGGATTTTAAATTATTATTAGGTAAATAATAACCATCTTATTTCGACTACCTAACGCGATGTTCTTATATTCTTATTATTATATTAGTACCGCAGTTAGTCCAATAGATAAACTAGGGGTCTCTGTGGTTTAACTTTAGTACCATAGATAGTTCATGAACTAGTGATAAACTTCATTTTATAATAACGTTTTATTTAGTCATGGTTTAAACCTAGTAATAATCCCAGTACTATATTTAAATCGCGTTTTGTAATAAGACGGTTATAGTTTCGCCATGTCCGTCTGTCTGTCTGTCCGCGGCTTAGCTCAGAGACTCTTAGTACTAGAAAGCAGTAATTTGGCATGGTTCTGCGTACATATCAATCACTCCTACAAAGTGGTAAAATATAATTTTGAAAAATTATTTTGTCGGGTAAAGTGTGGATGATATTTCTTTTCTCATCTACCGCATGGAGTGGTATATCGTTGGATAGGCCGTTTAAAATTAATGAATGATAGGCGACCAACTTACATTTGCAGTTGGAGCGTATGGAAGAACAAACTTAACATCGTAGGAAAACATGTTTTTCCACTACGATGTTAAGTTAGTTCTTGGGATAAATTCATCCCAACTACGGAACCCTTCATTGTGCGTGGTCCGACACGCACTTGATCGGTTTTGTATATCCTGTGCGTGTCTCAAATAACATTATTATTTTTCTTTCTTTCTTTCATTCTACCACCATTGTTCTAAACTACCACATAGCGGCTTGTAGAATGAGTGGTCGTGATGGAGCTCTTGTGAGTCGGCACAAATCTTAGCAAAGCGTTCATACACGTACGGTAGCCCTTCTCGTGTAGGCAAGTAATTTATACGCTGCGTCGATATCGCGGCTGTACCGCGCACCGCTGTACCGCTGTACCGCGCACCGCTGTACTGCTGCGAGCCGCTAAATTAATTAGAAGTATCACGCACGCGGCACCTCATCATATACGTCATACAGCGACGCACTAAAATGTGCTGATCAGCACAATTGATGACCAGCGCGCAATGTATTCAGCGCTACTCGTTTTAACCGACGACCAGGCTCTAATGTAGTGTGATATTGTGATGACATACGCGGTTCCTATTGATAGCATGCAGAACTTTAGAAATCTAGCTTTTATGTAAGATAGTCTGATAGTTTGGGTCATAACTAACTTGACGACACGGTTGGCGCAGTGGTTGAGCCAGACTGCTGCGCAGCATGTCGCGGGTTCGATTCCCGCACGGAACAAATATTTGTACGACCTACAAGTATTTGTTTCGAGTCTGGGTGTTTTTCTATCTATAATATGTATGTATTTACAAAAAAAAAATTGTATTGTCTGTAGTTTATCAGCCATCTCGTTACCATAACACAAGCATTAGGTTGCTTAGATTGGGACTAGATGGCGTTGTGTGAAATGTCCAAAAATATTTATTATTTATTTTATTTAACTTCAAAAAGTATGACTAGTGCAATTAGCATTTAATAACAGGCAGCTGCAGTCATAAAGTTTCGGCTCAAAGACTTAATTAAGAACATCTTTTTAGCAGCAATTATACGTTCTATCTATATATATCTTGATAAAATCTCCACGATCTAGCGCAGCCTCTGCGTACGCGGCGCAGCTTGCAGCAGAACGCTATCTCATCACATTAGCGTGCCAATTAGACAATAATGCGTCAATCGTCGAGTCGGAGAGAAAACGCCATTCAGTACGCCATAGTACAGTAAATCTAAGTCTTGTTACTCGGTCAGAATTAATTGAGCGTCGCTTCCCAGCACCGGCAATAAACTCTCCAAACCGTATCGAGTCTCCAAAACGCACTGCCTATCTAAAATACACGCAGCACTGTGCCCCACTGTGTCAGACTGTGCCCATTGCACCTGCAAACTTATATCCTACAGTGTTACTGAATACCGTAGTTGGAAACACCCAAAACAACTTTTGACTTTGAGAAATTAATTGGCGTAACGGCTATGTTTTTAATTACCCGAGTTTCAAGCAAATGTACACTTGAACCGGTGCTCGGTACATGTTAGAAGTCTGTCTACGTGCGCGTACCATGTACCTTCATATTAAAAAAAACAATCATAGTGCGAACGGCAACCCGATATATTGCTAAGCTTAAAGGTGAAGGCTGGGTCTCATAAGAAAATCTAAAGGACTCACCCAACAATTTTCTCAACCAGATCAGATTTGAGTTGATAAAAATTGGGTAGTATTTAAACGCACATCAAAAATTATCAATTTTCCCCAACACGCACATCAAAATTAGCATGTCTAAATAAATTAAACTTAACGTCAGGTCGACGGAGTCCCGCTGCGCGGGGCTCCTATTTCTATCTGCAGGGTTTATTTAAAGCAACCTAACCAAACCGAACCTCGTGCCCAATAATAATAATTTGTACAAGTTTTGATATTCAATTAGTAGTGAAATAATAAGTCTATTAGCGCATTGCGCATTTGTTATTTTTGATGAACAGTTAGTATTTTTGATATATAATTTCCCATAGAAATTGGGCTCCACTAGAGCTATCACGATCATGTTTATATCATACCTACACCCTATTAGTCATTTATCTCTAACAAATTATCTATCCTAGATGTATAGATCTGTTAATCCATTCCTCATCATTCAATATCCGTCTGACAGCGGGCTCAGCACATAATTACGTCGCATTAGCAGTCAATCTCGACTTACCGAGTACTTACTCCAGGGCGCTTTCAATGGAGCCAGTTTGACGTCACCTGACAGCAATGATAGCAGCAATCACTTAACTTAGCACCTCAGAGGACCACGGATTAGTGAAATGCTGTTGATGAAAATAGACATAAGGAAAGAATAAATAAAAGGACGCCTGAACTCTGTAGCTGATAGGTTGGTGTTTGCAAGAGTTATATGATTAAAGTTTATAATGACGATGCATGTAAGTAGGTACTATGATTTAAAAAAACTGGTCAAGAGCGAGTCGGACTCGCGCACCGAGGGTTCCGTTCCGAAAAAGTGTGCTACTGAAAAAGTGTGCTATTTAGAGACATCGTTTTATTTTTCTTGTAATCTTTACATAAACTTCTATCACATAGAATAATTTCAGATTTTTCTCTTTGCAAACTTCGGAGATAAGGGGGGGAACGGTATTTTATTTTACATTTTTCATCAGAAGTCGAAAACTATGCTTCCTAAAAAAAACAAAAAAAATGTTTGAGAATGTGCACTTAGCGGTCTTTCATATGATACCCTACATGCCATAGTAGCCCTACTTTGATTTTTTAAGACCCCTTTCAGTCCCTGTTGCAAAAAAATATAAATATTTTAATTTCTTTCTTATTTGCAAAATAGTTGGGTAAATGTCATCTAAAACTGTTCCAAATTTCAAGTTGATAGCATTAGTAGTTCTTGAGATATCCAGCTGTGACAGACAGACAGACAGACAGACAGACAGACAGACTGAGTCACACCATAAGGGTTCCTTTTTTACCATTTTGGTACGGAACCCTAAAAACCGGCCTAGTGAGTGTTGGACCTCGCACAATAAAGAGTTCCGTAGTTGAAAATAATTTATCCAAAAAGCAAACTTAACATTGTAGTTGAGAAACATGTTCTTACATACATTGATATACGTCATGGTTTATTCTCCAACTGCAAATGTAAGTTTGTGATCGAAAAAAAATATTTGTGATAAAACTAAAAATTAACGATTTTCGGAACAATTTACTTGTTGTTTGCTGCGAGACCTTGCTTCTTGCCAAATTTCATGATTCTAGGTCAACGGGAAGTAGGTACCTTATATAGGTTTTGATTTACTTGCGAGTATCAAAAAATGGCGCATAAATTGCTGTAGTTGATTTAGAAGCTTGATTTTTTCATAGCTGTAAGGGATTGTAGACCTACATATTTAGTATTCATTTCAACTTTATACCTCCAGGCATTGCTGAGAAAAAGGGTCTTGGCAGAATAACAGACAGACAGATGGACAACGAAGTGATCCTATAAGGGTTCCGATTCTTCCTGTTGAAGTACGGAACCCTAAAAACGGGGCAATGATAAGATTTAAGTTAGTAGATACCACAGACTTATAAGGTCTGTGGTAGATACTGTAACGGTATGCAGTTTTAAAGAACCTCTCCAAATGGCGATATTTAAGAACTCCGGGCGTACCCTGAGCAAACGCCTTTGCTTCCAACTTTACCGAAGCGCACGTAAGGCAAGGCTCCTACTGACCTAACTACGCTTCGTTAAAAACCTTGCCTTAGCCCCACGTCTAATCAGGCCTTAGGCCTTTTTGGCGCAGCCGTGGGGCACACATTCCTGTATCGCTCTGTTATTGTTTTAGCACATGTCGATTCTTTTTAGGGTTCCGTACCAAAATGGTAAAAAAGGAACCCTTATGGTGTGACTAAGTCTGTCTGTCTCTGTCCGTCTGTCTGTCACAGCTGGATATCTCAAGAACTACTAATGCTATCAACTTGAATTTTAGAACAATTTTAGATGACGTTTACCCAACTATTTTGCAAATAAGAAAGAAGTAAAAATATTTATGTTTTTTTTGTAACAGGGACTGAAAGGGGGTCTTAAAAAATCAAAGTGTGGGTACCAGGGCATGTGGGGTATCGTATGAAAGAGCGCTGCTTGCACATTCTTAAACAATTTTTTATTTTTTTTAAGCCGCATTGTTTTCGACTTTTCATTAAAAATGTAAAAAAAAAACCGTTCCCCCCTTATCTCTGAAGTTTGCAAAGATAAAAATCTGAAATTATTCTATGTGATAGAAGTTTATATAAAGATTACAGGAAAAATAAAACGATGTCTCTAAATGGCACACTTTTTCAGAAATCGGAACGGAACCCTCGGTGCGCGAGTCCGACTCGCTCTTGACCGGTTTTTTTTTAATTATTGTTAAGTATATTATTTTGTATGCCTCTTAGTTAGTCTGTGCTAAATAAATGTATTTTCTTTCTTTCTAATCATCTACTGACGAAATTTTTTCTTGACCAATGAAAAATTCAACTTCGAAAAACCATCATAACTTTAAGCCAAGTTATCTGCATGTAAGGAGATAGTTCCGAACTACCTCCGTAACTAAACTAGTGTAGAGGAAATCAAATGGTCGTCTCAGATAATCTGGATCTTAGAAACCAGTGCCATTATTACATCAACAAGTCGAGGTCGCTTAGCTGCAATACTTACGTACGATGCGAGATTTCAACAGTACGAGAAATATGTTTGGAAAGAAATATGGACTAAGAAGAATAAAATATCGAGAAGGATTGGTAGCTGACTGGATTGATAGGATTGAAGCCGACCAGCTAATTCATATGATGCTGGGTGCGAACTTGCTTACCTAACGAAGAAACGAATCTTCTATCCATCTATGTAAATAAAAAGAGAAGTCCTGACTGACTGACTCATCAACGCCCAGCCTAAACCCTTGGACCTAGAAAGCTGAAATTTTGCACAGAGGTTCCCTTTATAATGTAGACAAGGAATAAGGAAGGAATTCCCGTTAATACGTTCCCGTGGGATATTTTCCGACATCCACGCGGGCGAAGCCGCTGCCAAAAACTAGTCGTTTATATTTAGTACTTAACAAAATGTCAAGGTTTCTTCTTATCAATTTACAAGTATAAAACAAATATAAATATTATAAGGTAATAAAAAAATCTGGCCAAAAGTAACGTAGAATTAAATACAAGGAATCAAACACGCACACACCAATACGCACACTTCTATTGGATGGACAACCATGTCACAGAATAAGAATATACAGAAGATCAATTGCTAGAACCACCTACACTAACACCAAGTTATTTATTTTATTATTAAATTTTACAAAAAAAAAATCGGAGGTTATGCACTATGTCCCGCAAAACCGTTATTACGGTTTGTCTGTCTCCAATAAAGTACAAAAAGTAAAAAAAAAACATTCTAATCGGTCCATTAGATTCGGAGCAAATTGTCTGTGACAGACAGACACACAGACACACGAGTGATCCTATAAGGGTTACTTACAGGGGTACTTACAATTTAGTTTGTTTTATGTGTGGAAAGACTCGTCGTGAAACCCCTCAACTTGGTGTAACACGGAGGCTGGTTCCTTTTCTTAGAGAAGCATCTAATCTTCCAGTGGTCAGTAATAGAGTAACTAAACAAACAGACGGTACAGGAAAAAGGCACAGCCCTGGAAATCGCCAGAATCCCTTAAAAAACATGAAATCCTATAGGCATAAGGGATGTGTTCTTTTGGAGTTCTGTTAAGTGCGCGGGCGCGACATCATGGACTATCCGAAGTGGACCTTTTGTTGTATACACACAGCATGTTTTTCCGCGGTTGGCACGCGTTCAAGGAGATCGTCTGCCACACCCACGAGGAAGCAGCAGTAGGAGCCGTCACGTGCTCGACGTGAGGGGCGACAGTACGAACCTGTTCACGCGAACACAGCGCCATATATCAAGCATTAAGTGATCGGGTCGCCATTTTGTGTGGCCACCAGGTCGCCTATCACAACAGCATACTTATCGAGTGACCGAGAGATGGTTACATGTCCTGAGCTTCGTCATATTATCATATTGTTGTCGATGATTGGATGGATACTGCTCAGAAGCCTCATTGCGTAAAATACATTCCAATCACAATCCGACAGTTTTGAAAGATATTGCTAATCCACTGCTTCATATACCTCGCTGGACTGTTGTTTTTATTTTTTGTCTTCTTCTTAAGACTGCTTCTATAAAACAGGAGCCGCGAGCTCTGTGAATATTTAAATAAAAAACTTGTGTTTCTTGAGATAGTCTTAACTAAACTTATATACTTTTATGATTTCTACGATGACGTAGGCGCGAAAATAAATAACGTACTTTGCGTTGCGCAAGAGTCACGCATGGCCACACTGGCCACGTAAACCTTTAAATACGAGTGATTTATGAGAAGCTTTTAAACTGTCAGTTTAGATGTGATATTTCCTAACGTAGTTCCTTTAAAAAAGACTTATTTAATTGATGAGACAATAAAAAATAATGGCATTGTTTTTGTCATTGAAGTAATAATTTCTTGAAGCATATCATAGTAATATTCAGAAAACCAAAATTCTCTTTGCGTAATTTCCACAATAATGGAACTTTACATTAAAATTCAGCAATAAATCTCAATTTGATTCGAACAGTAAATAAGAACGATCGTAAAACTATTTAATGTATTACTTAGCATATAAAATTGATTCATTGTTTTAATATGATACTACGCGTCGGACAATGATTTCACCATTTGAATATAAAGATCGTCAATCATCATTCGTAATCAATCCACTAAAACGTATGAGTGTTGAGCATATCGCTCACGCGCCTCTCCCGCGCAGGAGCACAGGTTGCCATCAGCGATTACCACGTAACCGATCTACAACAAAAACACGAATTAAAATCCTTTTAGAATAAATCTTCCGTTATTCATAACAAATAAGATAATAAAACACCTTGTTTTTTTGACATCATAAAATGATTCACTGTTTTAAAATGGTAATAAGTGGGCTATTTGAATATTTAGAGTGTCATTGAGCACAGCGGCGGCTGCGCACGCGCCGTCTCCTCCTTTCCGGGTGTGTGTCTGTCTGTATGTATATTTTTTCTCAGTGCACACAAGGCGGTGAGTACGAATTAAGTATTGTAATGTATGCAAATTTTTGCTAAAGATCCGCTCGAGGTTTTTGCTCTCCACTTAATACTAGGGCAACATAACTTTACGAATTGCACTCGTATTTACATAATTGAGAAAAAGTTAAATAATATTCATGACATGTTAATTTGTCGGTTTATAAGTGTTAAAGGCGTATAATTGAATGTTGTCGGCCGCCGCCCACGCCAGCGACGAATTGCTTTGTGCTTCTCGTTTTACGAGTTGTTGTTTACATTTAGTGTTATAATATTAGTCTGTGCTCCTGCAGACAGACTGTTGGCTGCTGCCGTCGCGTGCGCATGTGCGCCGTCAGTGTCCAGTTCTGTGACATTGTCGTCAATGTTAAGATAAGATAAGATAATAAGATAATAATATTTATTTTGTGAAACATGAGTACTTATACAGGTCTTATAATATTATTTTAGGTAGGCTACATGTTTTGCCATTTATGGCGTACAAAATTAGTCATATTGGACCAACAAATACAAAAAGAAAAAGCAGAGAAACAGATTACAACCATTTGAATTAAATTTTGATTAAATAATAATAATCAGCAGCTAATTAAAAGTCCGTAACAAATTATGAATTAAAGTCATGTCAAAGCTCAATAGATAATGCTTAATACAATGTCAGAATAAATAAGTAATTGTAAATTGTAATAATAATACATAATGTCATAACCATTGATACTATATAATGTCAAGTGTTGAGTAAAATTGTAACAATAATTAATTATCATTAAACCAATATTAATGTCAGTTTTCTTTATATGACATGTATTCGTTAAGGTCATAAAAGCATTTTTCTTTTAACCATTGTGTTACCTTTTTTTTAAACATCGTCAAAGGTAAATCTTTGAAAGCGTCAGGTAATTTATTATATACCTTTACAGCATTTAAATACGAGTTCCTTTTATGCAATTCGAGCCTGCATTGCGGTACACAGAGCTCATGTTTAAATTTATTTTTATTTCTAGGAACTACATTTCGTTTGGTTACATCTTTGCGTTTAGTAAAATATTGCGGATGTTGTTGCACAAATAGACATAATTCTCTAATGTACATACACGGTAATGGCAGAATATTGTAGTTTTTAAACAAGGGCTTACAACTTTCCGTATACCAGGCTCCACAGATTGCACGTACACATTTTTTTTGTACTCTAAACGCTTTTTGAATGTCCACCGAGTTACCCCACAACAAGAGACCATAGGCGAGTACTGATGAAACGTATCCGTGATATGCACAAAGAGCCGCTTCTACTGATACCGTGACTCTTAATCTTTTTATTGCGTAAACAAATCTGTCGAGCTTATCACAAACGTAATCTACGTGTGTTTTCCAGTTGCAATTCTGATCCAAATTTATACCCAAAAATTTAGTACTTGCAACTTGTTCAATGATGATATCATTATATTTAATATGGAGTGTCAAAGGCATTCTTTTATGGGTTTGGAATTGGATCATTTTAGTTTTCTCCATATTAATTTGCAAATTGTTAGAATGTAACCAGTGTATGATGTTGTTTATTGCGTTGTTTATGTCTAGTTCATATGTGTCTGCATTTTCACATTTTACAATAAGGGTTGTGTCATCAGCAAACAAGATTGTGTTATGGTGAGTGATATTAGGGAGATCATTAATGTAAATGAGGAATAAGAAAGGTCCCACTACAGTGCCCTGTGGCACTCCAAAATTGTTTTGCCGATATTCACTTCTATGTAACATCTTTTTGCTGTTTTGTATTTTAGAAATTTCCACACATTGTTTTCTTTCATTTAGGTAGTCTCTCAACCAGTCGTTCGCTTTACCTCTTATTCCATATTTTTCTAGTTTGTGTAAGAGCAATTTATGGTCCACAAAATCGAACGCCTTACTCATGTCTAGGAAAATCGCAGCAATTGGTGAGCCATCATTTATAGCCTGGGTGACAATTTTCATCAAATTGAAACATGCCAATGAAGTGGTACTATTCTGTCTAAACCCAAATTGTTCATCTTTAAAAATGTGATGACGTGTTGTAAAGTCTTGAAGCCTTCTCAGCATAATTTTCTCAAACACTTTTGACATGATTGGTATCAGCGTCACTGGCCTATAATTATTCATGTCCGATTTTTCTCCTTTTTTAAAAAGTGGCTTGACTATAGATTTTTTCAATATATGTGGAAACATATATTGAAAATGTGTTATCACACCTAAGCTAAATTTTGGTAACACACACCTCGTATTTTTTGTGAATCTGCTGTAGACAGTCAAAAGTCATAAAAAATCCAAAGAATAACATCGTTTCAAAATCAAAAAATCAAAATCAAAAGTCCTTTATTCAAATTAGGCTGAGAATCAGCACTTTTTGAACGTCAAAATTACAGTAAGACAGTCCCCACAAAACGCCCGCCCTTCACCACTTCCTAGTGCTTTAGCTGGGAAGAAGAAGTAGCGGAACAAACTCCCCAGCAGCACAGCTGTCTGTTCAGTTAGAAGAACTAGATTCTATACAATAGTTTCTATGCAAAATAATTTACGCAACACAATACATTAAATTATATTTTTGTCAAATAAAATAAACAATTTTAGTACTTAACTCATGTAACCTGTCATTATGTAAGCTGATCCTGGAGAAAGAACATAACATAAACATTGTCTTGAGTTAATCACAGCGACCAACTATTCTTATCGTTTAAGTAATCGTTGATAGAATAGTATGCCTTTGAACAAATATTGGATTTAACTTTAATTTGAAACGCATTAAAAGGCAAATCTAGCAAAGAAGAAGGTAGCTTGTTATAAAAAGCTATACCAAGACCAACAAATGAGTTATGAACCTTATGAAGCCGATGAAATGGAGCACGTAATTTGTCCTTATTTCTGGTGTTAATATTGTGAATATCACTGTTTTTACTGTACAAATGTATATTTTGCCTAATGTATAAGATGTTGGCGAAGATGAACTGTGATGCCACCGTGAGAATACCAATATCCTTAAAAAATTCTCTCAGAGAAACTCTAGCTCCTAGCTGGTAAATTGCTCGAACAGCTCGTTTTTGAAGAACAAAAATATTTTGAATATCAGCCGCTTTGCCCCATAGCAGAATACCGTAGGACATAACGCTATGGAAATAACTAAAATAGACTAACCGAGCTGTATCAACGTCAGTGTATTGTCTTACTTTCCTGACGGCGTAGGCGGCTGAACTGAGCCTTCCCGCTAGGCTTGATATATGTGGGCCCCACTGAAGTTTAGCATCTACTGTTATACCTACTGTTTCGTTTATAAGGTAAAAATTATGAAATAAATGGCAGTAGCTACACCTCACAGTCCGCGGTATCTTTATGAAATCTCACCGCGAAGGTCGCCGATGCCTACGAAATGATTAGTCCACATACCGACAGGTAGGTGGCGCGGCCGTCAGCCATTCTATAAAAATAAAATGGAAACATAATATGGTGCCATTTCTCGAATCTTAATTGTGATTTTGAACAGTGAGCTCAAAATTTTACTATACGATAATATTAATAATGTGTTTAAAACTGGCTCATGGGGATACTTGACCGAAACGACTACTTTAATTTATTGATATTACTTTTATGCGTGAATATTTTTTTGTATGGTGTGGTGAGTTTATAGGCATAATTATGTGTCAGATAACTGCGGCGGGTCCGGTTGTCGGAGTTTGATTTGATTATTGTTAGCGCGGGCGCGAGGCGCACGAACCTGTGATCGATACAAATATTTATTATCTAGACTTAATCGAACTGCCACCACTACTATTGATACCTAACACAACAAAACTTGAATGTTCTCACCTTCGACTAATTTTGCTTGGAACCTCCTTTCACATGTAATTTTGGTATCTTTTGAATTCCAATAAGACCCATAAGTCTTTTTACACTTCAGAAGATAAACCAGCACCCTAAGCTTCAGCTCTGCGTTTTCCTGCCTCTCTAGTTTCATACACCACCTATCTTCCCCGATACATTCGACAGCAACTCACCTGGCCGCAGCGACCCAGTTCCTCGCCGCACCGCTGGTAGGGCCGCCGCCGCCGGCTCCGGGCCTATGCTAATACGCTCGCAGCATGCTCCCGCGTTACGTGCGGTAATGGAACCACTTCTAGCTATTTCCACTTGCTCTTGATTCCACACAATTTTATTTATATCTGCTCTGATGACCACAAGACATTTTGTTAATCACAGATAAATGATCAACAGAATAAAAATTGCCACAGATAACTTATACCTATGCTTAGTCCAAATTGGTTCAATGCCTCTATTCACAACTCTCTATTCGGAGGTGAATGTACGGCGTTAATATTTTTTTGAATATATTGAATATCATCAAAAACTATGATTATTACAATAAAAGAAACGTTTATGAACAAATTAACATTTATTTGTGTTCTAAACTCAAAAATATTTGAATTTTCTATTTTTCACATTAGGCTGTTTATCGGCTTATACCTTTGCTTCTCCTTCAACCTGGCGAAAGCAAAGCGCGGAAAAAAAAGAAAATTTAAATCATAGTTTAATCATAATAATTCATGTGAATTCATGACAAAAATATTGTTCGTTATTTTATTTTATTTCCTCAAAAGTGTACTGAAAAACGTCGTTTGATACTCCTGGACACTTGTTATTGCAGTTCTCGGCTCAAAAACAACCTCGCCTTGATGTAACTTGTGTGTACCTATGTAATAAATAACTTACCTATTTATATTTGTACGCCGATGAGGCAAAACATGATAGATATAATTTTGTTTAATATCTTGCATGCCATGTTTATACTTCATGTTTTGGACAGATAAAAAATCTTTATCTTTATCTTATCTTTATCTGTCGTAGCGCGTAGCGTTGTGTCGTAGCGCGTAGCAGTTCGTAGAGCCCACGTGTAGCCTATCCCAATGTCCCGGAGAAGTGCTGTGAACAATAATATAAATCATTTAATTTCTTACGTTGCTTAGGTTAGGAAAGAAGGAAGTAAATGGTTAGTGTGTGCTGCCCCACCAGAACATTTAATTTTTGTGTGTGTTACAGCATCACACCCCAGATTTTTTGCGATGTCAATGACGAATGTTATACCTTGATATTACACAAACTGGTTTTAATAACGTTGTTGCTCAGTTTTATGAGCGGACCTACCTTAATAATATTAGTTTTGAAATCATTTAATTTGACTATGGTCGAACACAACAATCCTAACTCCTGCCTCAATCATAATATAGACATTGATTTTAATTACATTGTGAGTGATGTTTTAGCAATTATAATAAATCAGTTAATAACTCAACGTTAGCATTGTGGTAGTGATCGTGAAGCGATGCGAAGTGGTCTAGTGTCGTGTCGTGGTACTCGTGTACTACTTGCTGTTTGTGTACAGTTATGCGACGCGATCGCAGAAAAAACCTCGAATAAAATCCAGTAAAGTATCAGTTTTCTAAGACGCAATTACAGCGCTTAATAACAGGCAGCGTGCGAGCGCAACCCAGGGGCCCCGGGGCCGCGGGGCCGCGGGTCGTCCGCTGACATCCGTTTTATTTAGCTGCGCGGGCGCCGCCGCGGGGGTCCCTAAACGTCCGACCGGCTTATATAATAATTGTTCGCCGTTTTCATTTAACAACGTTTTTTTTCGTCTCGTCCGCCATTAACACGCGGCGCGTCTCGGTCGGCGGCGCGGGCGCACCTCCGGGCGAAATAATTTATTGCCGATTTGAAGGAAAATTGGTATTTTGTTGTAAAATATAATATGCCGTCGCGATGCGGCGTTTAATTCGCATCGCTGCGAGTATCTGCTTCGATTCGTTCGATACCATTTATAGACGTGTACGGTTTGTTTACGAGTGTGCGCACTACTTATGCGTAATATTAATCGCAGGGGACTCTTTCGATAGGACGCTCGAGAATTAAAAGTAATTATAAGAGGTCTTATCGCTGGCGAGTTATAATATACGCATATGTAATGGTGACTCGTTAGCGGAGCAGCCCGGAGCGCCTGCGGCTGGGACCAGATAATAGAAATGTTGAAAATAAAAACTAGTATTTATGTGTGCGAGCGCCCTCGCGGCCGGGAGCCGGGAGTTCACGCCAACTTATTATTTTGAAGAGCAGCCAACGTAAACGGGTGCTGGCTCGCGGCCACCGCCATACATGGCCGTAAAAAATACCGATAGGTTTTATAAAAAAAAGTAATTACACATCTTCATTTGACCGTGATGCGGTGTGTTTTTGCAGCGTGTTCCGGACCGGCGCGCGCGCAGCGCTACAGCGGGCTCGCTCGCGCTGGGAAATGCTGCGAAAATATTGAACGCCTTATATAATTATACACCACCCTCGACAAGCCGTATATGGACGACGAGCGCTGGGACCCGCCCGGTCAACGACCTGCAGCGTTCACACCTTGCCTCGAGTACTAATTCTAACAAAACCTGAGACAATGTATTCATTTCGTTCTTGCAGGAATCTACTTTATCGTTCTAAACAATCACTGTATCTCAAAGCACCTAGAAATGCTCACAGGCTTCACAATAACTTCTAAAGACATCGACAGCAGTAGATACTTACCTAAAACTGTAATAACACACCCTTAACAAGTCACCTCTACGAGGAAGTTCTATAAGCTTGTTTCCTTCTCTGATCCGGTTACTATGTCTGAACTAGACCAGGAAACCTTATAGCTACTCAGTTTTAATCTAGCTACTAAACGCTACCACAGTAATCTGAGTAAAGTACTAGCAGCAGCCTGTATGTCTGTGGCTCGGCTGCAACGCCACACGCTGTGGCGCGGCGCGAGATTCTCCACACACTCGATAAATGAATATCGATCGATCCAGTGTAATTGCGAGCACAAACACGATGCGACTGCGCACATCACACGAACACGACATAAGACGTTAGCGATTCGAGCGAAATAGGTCCTTAGATATTTTTGAATTGATTTTGAGAGACTGTGTGATTGAAAAGACTCAGTTTCAAAGTTTATTTCATTTATATCTTTTATTTGTATCTTTCTTGTATTTAGTACATTACCTGAAACCGTTTTAAACTTATAAGATAAGTAATAATAATACCTAATGCTTACTACTTTTTTTCTAAAACTTAATATATGATAGCAATGTCATGGTGATATAAGCACAGGTTGAAAGCTCTCACTAAATTGTTTCTAAACTTGTGTGGGAGGATACATAACTGTAACAAATGTAGGTATTAGTACGTACTTGAGTACAATTTTTTTCTCGCAGGTAACTGGTGATGTTTATAACGGATTTCGCACAATTAATATTAGATTTGAGAACAGTGGTGACCCAGTGGTAAAGGCCCTGACTTACGAGTTAGGCAGGTCATGTGTTCGAACCTAGGCAGGCGCTTTACTTTGTGTTAATAATTTCATTACTGCTCTCAAAACGGTCAAGGTAAACCATCGTGAGGAAACCGGCGTGTCCTAGAACCAAAAATACGAAGACATGTGACATCTACCAACCCGCACTGGGCCCGCGTGGTGGATCACAGCCCACTCCCTCTCGACGAGAGGAGGCCTGTGTCCCAGCAGTGGGAACATTATAGGTAGGCTGATTATGTAATATTAGATTATCTGAGTGGTTGTCAAGGGTTTTACTGGTATATTATTGAAGAACAATTAAGAATTTTTTTATACCTACAGGGATGAACATGTTGTGGTGTGAATATTTGTTGACTCTTGTCTAGTTCTATGGATGTGAGAATAATAATAATAATAATTTCTTTATTTGTATAGAATGCAGGTGTTACAATAATGGTGTTAGATAAAGGTATATATTCCCGGTACATTCTGCCTATTGGCATACAAAAATATAGTGGTTAACTTACAGATAATTTAGAAACTAGATACTTAAATTTAAAACGAGATCATGGATCAGCTAAGTCTAAAATTATTTACATAATATATGAGATAAAGTGAAGCAAATATTACAAATCATCATTTATAAAATCGGTAACAGAGTAATAACATTTCTCTATCAGCAACGACGACAGGAGTTTCTTGAATTTTATTAAGGGCTGATCCTTAATAAAATTCAAGAAACTCCTGTCGTCGTTGCTGATAGAGAAATGTTATTACTCTTTTTTACAATTTGGCAATTTGTTGAATATAATAGGTGCCATACCAATAATGTTTTTTTTAAGTACAATGATTCATTTACAGATTAAAACTATTGTTCTACCATTTACTTAATTTTTTATACCCGCATCCGGTACATCACCACACATAGCCAACGACATCTTAGCCATGGTGCATTAAGTCGGTTCCGTTTCCATTTCCACAAAATATGAGGACAATGGTTTTCAAAATTATCAGTAAGTAGTAATTTTTCCATTTTTTTAAAAAGTCTTTAATACCAAATTAAAACTATTTGAAAAGAGTTTCGTCCGCGCTCTTCTCGCCGCCCGCTGCCGTCCTCTCCTCGCGCCCGATAATTGTGCATATCGGCGCACGCATTACACGATTTCGTTACATTCATCCGTTGCGCTGCCTACAAAAAGCGCAAGCTGTGACGTATTGATTTTGATATAAATTATCTAACACGCGAGCTCAGTATGAATATTTAAAACTCGATAATCAAGAGGCGTAATTTCGCCGTTTGTTTCTGTTCGTAGGTGTTTAAATTGTTTAGTCTGTACATAATTAGTGTACGGATATAGGTTTTAATTATACTTAGTTTTTACTAATTAGTACTCCGTTCCAATAATTAATATTATCAGATACATTTTAGATATTTCTTCCCGTGATTAGAAAGCTTTTCTTTAGGGTAAAGTCTTGTGTTTCTGTAATCGTATTTTTCATCAGGCAATACTTAGTAGTACCTACTGTTAGTGAAAAGTACATTATTAAGTTATCATTAAACTAGATAGAGAAATATTCATAAACTAATCTGCTAACCTTGTTCGCAAAATCTTGTGTTGTACAAATGTATGTAATATTAATGTAGGTAAAACTGTAAGATATCAACTGTTCCCATTAGTGTGCCGAATATCAATAACTAAATAGCTATGATCAAAGAAATTAAGATGATAGGGGCTGAGTGTTTTAGTGGCAGCCGTCTAAAGTTGATCTAGAGTTAGAACCAGCTTGATTTCATTTTAGAAATTATTTCTATTTTCAATATAAGAATCTGTGGGGTAGACATTTTTAGCGACCAGCTTTCTCCAGTATTTAGGTATTTTCATAGCTCTAGTGATACAAGAATTTGGAATCGTCTTTTAAATTATTCAGTTTTATCTCCTTTTTTTTGAAAATGTAATAGACTATACTAGGAGAGTTTTTTAGTTGTCATCAGTAGGAATAGAAATAATCAACAGTAGGAATAGCAATGATCAGCATCCCATCCGCCGGATTGATTTATAAAAGTGTTTTGCAATTGTGCAAAATGTATTACTGACGTGTTTTTAGGTCTGTGCTTAATAAATATAGGTATTTTCTTTTTTTTTTCTATCAATCATTTAGGCAGATTCGAAAAATTCAGAATGTGAAAGGAATTTTTACAAGACTAATTACTTATAGCGTTTTATAAATCAATCAATCAATCAATCAGTTTATTCGTGAAACATAGGTATTTACATGCATAGGTGTTAACTTATATAGGTGCGCTATGTTTTGTCATAATTATGACATACAAATTTATAAGTTACACATTAGGTGTCCTTAGAATAATAATATTTTAAATTAATTAAATACATGAAAAGCAAATACAATAAATAGTCATAGTCATAATTATCAAAATGTAAAGTCATTATTATAATTGGTCATTCAAAAATTCGTCTACAGTATAATAACATTTGTCAATTAATAATTTATTAAGAGCATTTTTAAACTTATATAATGTCATGTTTTTTATGTCATCAGGAATTTTACTAAACACTTTAGGTGCCATACCAAAAAAACTTTTTCGCATCAATGCGGTCTTACATTTTTGATGACATAGTTAATTTACGTATTGGGCGCGCAATGGAGTTTTTCTAGTGGAAGATATCTTACAAGATCAAGATATCTTATCTTACTTAAAGTTTTACTTTGAACGATGGGATAGCAGCACATCAGAAAAACAGCCGAACGATCAACAATGGCATTTTAAACAGAACTTGATCATCTTCCCACTAGAACCATCACTTTTCACTCTACGACAATGACATCGAAAAGCGTTCAAAGAAGTGCATTAAATTCAACAAAACGTTACTTTAGTGCACCACACTCGGCCCACGGCTTCATAAATTCCCCTTACTCAATGGCCGTGCACCATGAGTACGCTATGGGCAGACGGGCTAGTTTCACAATTTTTGTAACCGTAGCTCGTAGGTTGTATATAATGTGGACGACTATTGGACGCTGGCAATAAACACGGCGTATCGCAAGTGATCCTACGCACTAGATACACACGAACGGTACCTATTGGTCGGAGCAGACGGGCGGCTAACACGCGGCCTGTGCACGACAGTAAAAATAGCGCGGTATCGCAAAGATCCGCAGCGCTAGGTACTGATTGCACTGACACTGGTCTGTGCAGACCGACGCGTCACATGCAGCGGTTTTTACAGCGCGCGTAAAAACCGCGTATTTGATCCAAGTATTACGTAACCTAATACATATTGCACGCTGCTTTCCGATCATGCTAAATAGTTGATCGTCGGCATCAACTATTTAGCATGATCGGAAAGCAGCGTGTACCTACATCATCTGGTGTCAAGTAGATCTACAGACTGCAATATGTATTAGGTTACGTGATACTTGGATCAAATACGATAAAGGTATTTCTCTATTCAACGATAGTACAATTTGTGAAAAGCTCTACAAACCGCCAGCCAGATTTTTGCAATCATGTACTCGTAGAATACGCAGCAGGAATACATTAAAATGAAAGTATCCAGTAGATAATAATCTAGAGATTTCAAATCAATTGATATCTTGCAATTCAAATTCAAGGCAACATATCCAGCACCACACAAGAATTCTTATAACTTTGACAAAGCCAAGCAGTCTTTGTCAAAGTCCGCTCATGATAAGTTAATGTACAATCAGTGTACATTAAAACAAACCTACGATAACAATTTACTCTCTTATTGTTACAGACTCAAGTGTACTCCAAGCGGTTGAGCCGCCAGCCTGCTCGCACAGAACAACATTAGTGGTGGCGAAAACCGCTGCCGCGTCGTGTCGTCTCGTAAACATGTCAAATTTATGAAGAGAAAACGCCCGCGTGCGCTCGCCCCGGGCATAATTACCGCGCTGTATCGCGACACCAATGAAAACCACATCTTTATGTACCCGTTACGCAGATAAACCTAAAATGTTGATGGCTGTACGCCGCCACGACTATTGCCTACGAGATAAAAAATATATTTAAAAAAAAAACTAGCCGGCCGTGGCTGAACGCTCCGGGTTCTTAATGACGCCGCTCCAATGGCATTTCACATATTTTTTCCAAAAGAATCGTCTGATACAAATTAATAGCGTAGTTTCGCGATGAGATGCGATGAGGACAGGACAGATTGCGTTACCTGAGGCCACACGACATAAGATGGCTAGTTATGAAAATGTGAGACAACCGATAAACAATACCCGTTATTTTAACTCCTTTTGATGCAATCTTACAAACTAAAATGTCCGCACACGTTGGACCCACGCGGCCGTCATTGTCAGCTCAAAGAAAATGATTGCTGATCTAACTGTTGGTCTGTGAAAGGCTTTGTGGGTTTAAGTGGAAAGCCGCGGCGAGTGTGTCAAGTGTGTTACAGTAAGGTTTTCATTCAGAGTTGTGATGTGAATGGACTTGAACAAAACCGTCTAATGTGTTACCTGTATGACAATACACGTCGGCCGCTAATTTATGTAACGTTCGTCGATAATGGGGTTATGCGTTTTGTCACTGCTCCTTACTATTATTTTCCCACGTGAAGTAGTGTCGATGGTTACGCGACACAAAAGTCGCGGCCACCTCTGGCGTCGACTGGAACATGAAGTCAGTTCAGGGGGAGTGCAGTATGTTTGTGACTACAGTTCAGAGGGGATGCAGTTTATTTGTGGGAATAATTGATCATGGTTTTCATTGAGCTTTATATCCGTTTATGATTCGTTTGAAATCATCAAGTTCATAAAAGAAAAATTTCATTTTACTGGTCAGATTTACAGAAAATTTATGACATACGAGTATGTATGTGAGAAAAGCGTATTAATCTTTCGAAACAATACATCTAAATCCATCAATTCTTGTATCACCTCACACAGTACCTATCAAATGTGTTATCAGTGTTTTTGCGCGCCGCGGCGGCGAGTGCGCAGGCGTGGGGGGGGGGGGGGGGGGCAGCGACGTCTGCGCATGGAGGGGGAGGGGGGGCAAGGCATGTCGGACTTGTTTTAATTGGCTCAAGGAAGCACGCTTCAACGACTCCGGCGCAGCCGACCTGCCACTATCTGTGAGCGAAAATATACTGTTCAATGTACGAAATTGCTACTCGGGTTAGTTAGGTGGTCTAGGTATGTAGCACGTAGGTTATGGGCCCACTTACAGAACAAGGTGCTGATTGTAATGTGCATTGGTAGTGCCTTATGCTCCATGTCGTCACTACTGACTCTACATACCTACTTATGCTCCATGTCGTTACTACTGACTCTACATGCTTATGCTCCATGTCGTCACTACTGACTCTACATGCTTATGCTCCATGTCGTCGCTACTGACTCTACATACTTATGCTCCATGTCGTCAGTACTGACTCTACATGCTTATGCTCCATGTCGTCGCTACTGACTCTACATACTTATGTTCCATGTCGTCGCTACTGACTCTACATACTTATGTTCCATGTCGTCGCTACTGACTCTACATACTTATGTTCCATGTCGTCGCTACTGACTCTACATACTTATGTTCCATGTCGTCGCTACTGACTCTACATACTTATGTTCCATGTCGTCGCTACTGACTCTACATACTTATGTTCCATGTCGTCGCTACTGACTCTACATACTTATGTTCCATGTTATCGCTACTGACTCTACATACTTATGTTCCATGTTATCGCTACTGACTCTACATACTTATGTTCCATGTCGTCGCTACTGACTCTACATACTTATGCTCCATATCCTCGCTACTGACTCTACATACTTATGCTCCATGTCGTCGCTACTGACTCTACATATTTATGCTCCATGTCGTCGCTACTGACTCTACATACTTATGTTCCATGTCGTCGCTACTGACTCTACATACTTATGCTCCATGTTATCGCTACTGACTCTACATACTTATGTTCCATGTTATCGCTACTGACTCTACATACTTATGTTCCATGTCGTCGCTACTGACTCTACATACTTATGCTCCATATCTTCGCTACTGACTCTACATACTTATGCTCCATGTCGTCGCTACTGACTCTACATACTTATGCTCCATGTCGTCGCTACTGACTCTAAATATTTCTGCTCCATGTCGTCGCTACTGACTCTACATATTTATGCTCCATGTCGTTGCTACTGACACTACATACTTATGCTCCATGCCGTCGCTACTGACTCTACATACTTATGCTCCATGTCGTCGCTACTGACTCTACAAGGACTTTTAGTCACACCGCCATCGATAAAAATCAACAGAAAGAAATTAGGCAAAATTAAACCATTAAGAATTAACTCCAAAGTAATAACAGCAATTTACTTTAACTGTGACATAAGTAAAGCCATTGCAATTATTCACAAGGCACACCAAGTTATTTATTAAACTGCACGGAGTAAGTATATGTTAAATGAGCGAATTATGTCCATTTGACGTTTTCATTACCTAGCTAAATTAGCTTGCGGCACGCGCTCACGTGACGGCGACGACGCGGCGGGTACGCAGCGACCACGCGGCCACTGACGTCTTACTTATAATGACGAAGTGGACGGAACCAAGGAGAAAGGCCACGTATATCACATACCTATTGAAAGGTGTTAGCTTAGAGTCGCCTGAGATGGATTAGCAGAAAGATGGGAATTAGAATCAGAATGTAGGATGAATGTTTGTTAAGTGACTGTCGATTTTATGCGTTCTGTAAAGCACCGGATATAACAAATAACGTCAACACCTGTTATAATGACTACAAGGCAAGTGCATTACCATACGATCTCGTTTAACAACTCATTAACATAAACGAAAACTAACCTACCGCACACCATGAATGATTGAACGAATATGCAAAATAATGGAAACACTCCAAACATAGCCACCCCTTGTCGGTGCTCGCATCAAATAATTAATAATGACAATAAGCGGCGCGCGCGCATGCTAATTGATCGCGAGTTATTCAAATAAGCGAGAGGAAAAAATCTCGCACGTTACAATTATGACAGCCATTCGCCTCGGGAATAATGCTAAGAATTTATTTGAATTACAAATTGAACATACACCAGACAGTTTTAGCGCGGCGCGAATAAATAATTTGATATTATGCTAAGTGATGATACCACAGTTAAACGCCGCGAACGACCTTGACATAGACCCATAAATAAGAATATCTTAACCACTCATACATATGGACGGTGGTTCGCACACTCAAATATGGTAAGTGCCGGCTTATGAATAAATTTTATTATTTAAAACTCGGTATGTTCATTACTAAAACAAATACTCGTACGGCGCGCGCCGTAGTAATACAGGCTGTTGCTGTTCGCGGCGCAGCTCGCGGTGCTGTGCGCCCGCGCCGCAGTGCGCCCGCGCCGCTGTGCGCCCGCGCCGCTGCAGTGCCAGCCAGCTGCGTGGAGTGCTCACTCTATTACAGCAATATTATTCATCATTGGATAGATTATATTATGGTTAGGTGCGGAGGTGATATTTTTACGCCGAGCTTCGGTAGGTTTAGCGTTAAACGTTCAAGGTGAGCGGGGTTGTGTTGGCTGAGTCGCGGGCTGCCTGCGCCCACGCATGTCCCAAACGTGTAGGGTTACCAAACACACAACACAAACTCTATCATTTCGTAACTTTCAATACAGCAATAACTCGAAAAATAGTTTGGCAAGTGCTCACTGATTTTTAGAAACTTAATAAATTTAGCATTTTTATTAGAATGAGATCATGTTGTGCTATCATTAATTTTGAATTTTATTGAGCATGAATATGGAATTGAAGAAATATCAATAGCTACCTTCTAGGTGTCATAATTTCTAGACGTCAGACAAAATAAAACATGCGTGAAGGATTTTAAGAGCAATGCTAAAATTCAAAAGAATTATAAAATACTACCTAAGATGGAAGCTGCCGTGTTTGATGCAGAACAGTCGTCGTCTGCCTTGGAGCTGTAAACAAACTTATGACAGGCTAATGTCTGGAGGTGGACATGCTCACTAGTTCAATCAAACATTGCAAAATCGAAATGACAAGGTGCGCGCTAGCCCTGCGCCTAGCTTACGTCAGCAGTGAGTCGCTATCTGGGTGCTGGGTTATAGAACAATGCTTGCTATCTGCCTATCGAAACGCCATTACGTAACCACTAACATCTCTATCGGCTGCAAGGCGTTTCCTTGGGACCGCTATCTCGAGCGGGCGGCAATGACATTTCAAACGTTACAACTACCATTTTATTCGTAACTCGGGTCGCATTAGTGTTGACCTCGGTTGACAATTCGAGTTTTCTATTAAATATTTATTCGAATTGTCACGGCTGCGATTAGTATCGATTTATCGGCTATCAAGTATGGTGGCAGTCGATAACGAGACAGGTAATTGTAAAACTAGTTTGTTCACTTGTAATTTTTCGAACTTGTATTGGACTTGATGTTAATGAAGAATTTAAGAGTAAAAAACTCGATAAGTTGCAAGTCGAGGTGAGGAAATCTCCATGCTCTATCAAACTTATACTTATAAACTGTTGACGTAAGTAGTAACCGTCCCGTAGTAAATGCTACGATGTTATGTTACCTAAACCTCTCGTGAATCCAAGTTGAAGTGTTCGTATTGAGTTAAGTACTTATTGCACAAATTCAGAGCACCCTGTGATGACAGTTCTCATGACCCGAGGCGAGATCACACGCGCACATTCTCCTCGCAACAAAAACAAGACAACAATCGTTGTGTTTCCATTAAACAAATTCGTGAATACGTAATGCTGCTCAACGCTTCATATTATTAATATTTATAGAATCGCCGGCGATTTGAATAGATCGCTGATAGCGCTCGTTAGCGCCGACTGCTGATCACATCTCGAGCTGTTGATGCTTGTTGTTACCAATTAGCTTATCGGAAACGTCATACCGTTTTTTGTAATGTTTAATAACATTATAGTTATTTGAATATTATTATTTAGTTCAACTTATGCGGGATCTTGATAACAAGGCGCTGCGTAATTGACAGCTCCAAAGACGTTTAAGATTTAATTAAATTTTCGTCTGAATAGTGTTGTTAAGTACGCGTGTGTGAATGATGCCCGTGACGTGCGCACGGGAGAGGGAGACGAGCGGGATGCGGGGTGCGGGGTGCGGGGCGGAGGCGCGGGCGCACATTCATAAAAACGCAGCATTCATTGACGGTTATGTGATGTGTATCTCGATGAGCAGGTATACGCTTAAATTACTTATGTTTATGATTCACACAGTTTTATCGCAACGAGTTCCATAAAATGCAGGAACAACCTTGCGTAGCAGTTAATGTGTTTACTACTTTACGTGTTATAAAAACAGCAAAACTATAGGGAACTCTTTAGTTTTACTTAACATACTTCGTGTAGGTACATAAACATTAAATTCACTTCCTTCAATAGTTTTATCAGCTTGTAAGCCACCCCGTCCAACCCCACTCCACTCAATTCTGGTTCAGTAACTGCCAACTGGTTCGGGTTCCTCAAGAACCACTCAAACGCTCAACGTGGGTTCTGTGCTGGTACGACCAATATCGTTAGTGTTCTCAGCTCATTCACCACAGCCGCAGACATGGTAACGTTGCCTGTATTCCCTCAGCGGCTTCCTGCTGCACACATATTATACTAACACATAACTATACCAACGAGAGGGTTAAAGTACAACTATAAAGGGTCACCCCCAACTATTACTAAACACATTAAACATATTAATATTCCCTGGAACATTGCTCTGATCCCCGTAACGACAAAGGGAAGGATACAGCGAACGTGTCTCACAAAGCGCTGCACGATATTATCCTGAGGTTTTTGTGCTGCCGTATTAGGAGTGACGCCGGGCGACGCGCGACGTGTACAGACTTTGTATAAAAACTAACGTTTGTTTGTCAGCGTTGTTCGTGTGGAACAGCTTGGCTGCTGCTGGTGGATGTGTTGCCGTTGTTGGTGTTGAGGTCGGTGGGAGAATATAATGTAATCATCTTGCTGAAACAGGGAGGCACAACCAATAGAACGCCTATACATACTATAGTGAGACGAAATTCGAGTTGAAAATAATAATGATGTGATGTAAACATTTTTGACGAAGGTAAGAAATGAGACGATGCCGCATTGTATACACGATACATGGGTGCACCCACAGAGCAGCGGTCAGTGGTCTGTGACTGTCTGTAACTCATGACCTTTGATCGTGAACATCCTTGCCCTGCGGCTACTGATACTTTACAATAATCTGCATATTTTAAAAGTTTTCCTTCAACCTGCCACAATCGATTAACAAAATTAACTATACAAGTTAATACGACACTAAATCTTGATGCGACCAATCACAAATCGTGTTAAGATATCAGCCTTAAAATATCGCACTTGATAAACATCTTTATGCGCAAGAGTAGCTGGTTGAGTAAAGTAAGGCTTGAAATGATGGAATGGACGAAAAAGGTTTCGTTCTTCATCAGCTGTAAGATGTAGTGTGTCAGTGACCAACGAACATTTCTTAGCAGAAGCGTATTGTGTCGATTGTAGATCGAAAATTAGAAGACTGTGATTTATGGCAAAGATAATCGAGTAAGAAGTGGAGTTTCAAAAGATAAATATATATATGAAACACATTTATACGATATCTTAATAGGTTTACCTGTCCACCAAGGGTAAACCCACACCTAAAGATCTCTCGCAATATCATAATCAGACATCTCGGAACCAAACAAATCCACTCGAACCTCGATTGTCTCCTTCGTATCGCAAAGTAAATAAAAAAGCTTAGCTCAGTAATCCCACAACATGACAACACACAAAACTAAAACCGTCAACTTACATAACGCAATCAACGTATCGTTTATTTCTAAACGCCGCAGACAAATCCTTTTGTCACACACGACAACCCTGACATAACAACACACCCACCAACGGCCTTATCACCAAGAGCTAAGGTTCGAAATCTCTTGTGGTGTTTGAAATCCGGAATTGTGTAGGTACTAAGACCCGATTAGGCGAGATAGGATAATTCTCGATTCGTCGTCAATGCTCGTTGTATCTCGGGCGTGCGACAATGTACCTTAAATGCATTAGTTTATTGCGCGCTGCCATCCACACGCGACAGATACAGAGGTGAGATGATTATAGACCGATACCAGATACTCTCGGAATGATCGACGAGATATGGAAACTGGTAGATTTGACAGAGTTTAATGGTGACTAGGTCTCTTGAATGATTCTGTTGGTGGAATCTGTTCCGCTACTTCTTCTTCCCAGCTAAAGCACTAGGAAGTGGTGAAGGGAGGGCGTTTTGTGGGGACTGTCTTACTGTAATTTTGACGTTCAAAAAGTGCTGATTCTCAGCCTAATTTGAATAAAGGACTTTTGATTTTGATTTTTTTGATTTTGAATAAACAACTCCCTCAAGTGACAGCGAACTGAATATATAATTTTAGGCAGTGTCAATATGTATGTCACATAAATTAAGCTTGCCTTTACGGTACAGATTTGTAGGTTAGCCTTATTTGCATAGCGAATCTGGTCAATATCCGAGTTGATACTACAGATATCTTAAAGATTTCAATCAAGGAACTAGGTTAAGGAGTGGTGGTCTAGAATCTAACTCAGTTTTGAGCGTGCATTGCGTATTCCATTTCACAGCTACCATGAAGCGAAACACTGCCTTTATATGAAGGACTGACAGCTACCTTGCATTCTCTGTCCATTGTTTGTGCTGCCTCACGTACGTGGATCAAAAACATTAAGTTTTCTGCGGAAGTATCAATAATGCTAGCGATTCGGAAGTCAGATAGCTTGAATATATTGTGAGAAAAGCCGAAAAGGTCACGCCCGACGCAAGGTCAAGAGCTGACGAGAGATAAGGATCAGACGAGATGCGAGGGAACGTGTCCCAAACCGTGGGACTGGCGCACAATGCTCTTTGTAACGCCACCAAATAAATTTTCTTACATAATTGTGGCAATTAAAAGTTTTATGCGGCCGCGCACCGAACACCGGCGGAGATGGCCGAACGGTTCCGATGCGACATTCTGATCGGTCGATAACGTGTTAACTGCTTTCCATACACGGAAATGGAACAGGTGCGATGGAAAAGTGTTTAAAGTGAGATTCTGTGAGATGTTCTTTGTCTGGTGTTTACGATTCGAAATAAAATACACATTCTGATAGTTTTATCGGTCTGCCACCGAGGCGCAAGACACGCCTCTGAATGTAAAAAGATCATAGATTTCAATAAAAGCTACGAAGAAAGAACTCGGATTTTGACAGCACCACCACAAACATTTTGTAAACTGAATCGCTAATTATTATTTACGAGTTATCATTGTAATGAAATAAGAAAATATACTTATTCAAATTAAAATCCACGCCGCGATAAAGTAAAATTCACACTGTCCTTTTCCATAAACTTTTGTGGTCACGTTTTGTTTGGCTTGATCTACTAGCTCTGTACCTACTAGGTGCCTATAGCAAAAACATGTCAAACAAAGAATGTAGCTTGTTAGATTTGTTTTACTAACCACTAGTTAACCACCAGTTCGTGGTTAGGCACTTTGTGGTTGAAAGTTGAAAGAGGGTGCGGTATTTTTAACCGACTTCAAAAAGGAGGAGGTTCTCAATTCGTCGGAACCTTTTTTTTTTTATGTATGTTCCCCGATTACTCGAAAATGGCTGTACCGATTTGGATTTTTCTTTTTTGTTCGAAAGGGTATACTTCCCAAGTGGTCCCATGATCATCAAGTCAGGGTCTGATGTTGGGATCCCATGGAAACCGAGGGAAACCCTCAAATTTTATGGGCACACATATCGATTTCGGTATTTTTTATAGTAACTCGTGCATTTTCTCTCGGAAAGTACCATTTGGTGAACTGGAACTGATGATGAAGACCACAGATGGCCATTTGAAATGCTCAATTATATCTAAGTATATCACAGGCTGCGATTCGATCACTTTAATATGGTTTATGCTCGTCAAAATGCAAAATGGTGATGGTGACTTCACCATGAGCTCCAGTTCTCCTGGTTCTTACTAGGAGAACTCCTCAACAATTCACGTCCCTGCATCGGGAAAAGCAATATTTTGTAAAACGTGATGAGCAGTTGACAATGGGTTATTGTAACTTAGATAAATTACAAACTAAGCCACTAAAAAGTGAAAAATAAAAACTTTTTTACAAAAAACAAAACCGATTTCCAAAAAAAAACACTACAAAGTGAAAAATAACTTTAATTTTGAAAGTCGGGGGCAAAAACCTAAAATACAGATCCAAAGACACCGACTTCCAAAATTAAAGTTATTTTTCACTTTGTAGTGTTTTTTTTTTGGAAGTCGGTTTTGTTTTTTGTAAAAAAGTTTTAACCATTTCTTTGAATGATAATAATATGATACCTACTTATAAGCACAAATCCATCAAATTATGTAAATAGATACTTGTCCCGCGTAGTACACATTAATTTCTTTCTTTGTAATATCAATCACAATTCTGCGGTTATTCCGACCACACGGAACAACCGCAAAGTTTGCTTTTGCACCCCTCTACTGGATATCATTACTGCGGTGACCACCACATATTTATTTAATTTACACTCATTTATTTTCTAGACCACACAGTGGTCAGTGTTAGTAAGATATTCTGCGGCAAGTGTGAGTGGTACCTACCGTGGTATCGCCGCCGGCTATCTACACATAATATCGTAGTGTCCATTGTTTGAATGTATAATTTCCCACGTGGTCTCGGTTCCGTAGCGTAGTAATGACCTCAGATCAGCTGATACCGAGCCTGATCTTGATTGATAAGTTTATTTCACGCTTAGTAAAGGGATACCTGTTATTAGTGAAATTGTTGAGAAGATTCACGTGAAGCGAGACAGAATCAGTTCCAGGTTTTGGACCTGTTACAGGTTATTGATTTGAATGTAGAAGTTCTCTGTTATTAGTGAAATTGTTGAGAAGATTCACGTGAAGCGAGACAGAATCAGTTCCAGGTTTTGGACCTGTTGAGTTAAGTGAGTTAAGAACTTCTACATTCAAATCAATAACCTGTAGGTTATTGATTTGAATGTAGAAGTTCTTAACTCACAGCAAAATACTGCAGAGAGGAATTAGGCCTTTTCCATTACTATCAAATCCCAATTTTGGCTTGTTTGAAGAAATGGTTTAAACACGGAAAACCAATCAAAAGATTAATTCACCGCGATTTTCCGTGTTTAAGCTATAGGGGCATCTAATGTTTAAAGCATTACATTTCCCTGACTATGCACACACACAACGCACTAACAGACAAAGACAGAAGACCACATCCTCACAAAAACGTGAAATCCTTCGCCCATCAAGTTTTCCTTCACTCAAATAGGAAAAATACCAAACAAATATAAAACACGGAAGCGGCGCGTATCAGGCGCATATATCGTAGTATCGTATCCTTTGTTGCTGCGTGCGCGCACTGAGGAAACACCTTGGGTCGTGACGTCACGGCCTGAGGACGCGTCGCCGTGTGGACGCTGATAGTAAGAAATGTTGTGTTTGAATAAACTTCTCAGAGAAAAGCCACTGTGGTGGAGGTCACAACTATTTATTATTTATTGTTGCCTGACACTAAACCTGGGAAAATGAAAAATTATCCGCATTTGTTTTATTATGTCATCACCACAGCTGCTTTGCATTGAGTGGTTGGTAATGAACTTGTTGTTAATGAAAGAGCGCAGTGATAAGGACTAGGTGAGGGCTGCCGTGACGTGGCAGCGGTGAGCCATGGAAACCAACTCATTAAAACATTTATACTGCCTAATACTGATACATACATACGTATACATAAACTCACGCCTTAATTTTTTCCATGGGATAGCCAGAAACTACAGAACGCCACCTGCTGCGATGCTTGCTTTGCTTTTGCCTCGTTTACGTTCATACTTCTGGTCACACACACGCCGGTTGCTAGTACTACGCACCTGACCATTCTGAAGAACATCACCAATAAGGTCACTATACAGGGTTATTGGTAAAATACCAGCAACCTCTAAAGGGGACATTGTACTCGTCATTATTAACAACTTTTACTAAGGGACCAAACCTGAAATCGCGAAAAAAAAATCAGCTGCTCCCTACATTTTGACGAATTTGATGTAGATAAATGTACTGAACAGCTGATTTTTTTTCGCGATTTCAGGTTTGGTCCCATAGTAAAAGTTGTTCATAATTATAAGTACAGTCAGCCCTTAAGAGGTTGCTGGTGTTTTACTAATAACCCTGCATATCTTCCTAAGGGCGTCCTAATAGTGATCATGATGGAATAAGTGACAAAGACAAGGAATAGGTAAACAGATTGTGAGGAAATTTCAGGAGTACTCCGAATACCGCTGGAGAACTGATTGAGGTATGATGTACTGTAGTAAAGCCACAAAACATTGGCAGAACCTGACTTTGACCTCTACAGTTAACTTTACGCTAAAAACTTTGTTTATCCCAAGTAAAGCACGAGCCATACACATAATTAAAAGCAATTAAAAGTTTCAAAACAAACATGAAGAACTTTCTACAGCGGAACTATTACAATCCAATCAAACATACCGAGCTGTGACCCCGGCGCCGGGTCACTCGACAATTAGCCAAAATCGAATGCCATTCCATCATTTATACGTTTTATAAGTACCTCACGATGCGTTTACATGCAATTATAACTTGTTTCGTTATTATAATAACTAACATGTGGATTTTTTATGTTTCCGGTGTTCGTTTAAACGTTTTTTTGTGCACATCGGATGTTTCATTACTGCGCTATTCGTGAAACGTGTCACAAAAAATCCTTTGAGTTTCGTCCACGTATCAATGTGGTAGTTAATTAGAGACAGAAATAGAGCAGTTTAATGTTATGTTTTCATTGTTCGTTTTATTATCGTATGGTTTTTGTTGAGATTTAACTTTAGTTAAGTGCCCATTCTATTATTTCGTTTTTTTTATGAAACTCAGTTCTAAGTGACAACTTATTACTTCAACGTAATAAGTCATTACCACTTATATCACAACTTATAAGTTGGTTATAAACATATATAGCAAACATTCAAATCCCCTTTCACCCTTTGAAAGAGTACCAGGTCGTCAGAGCTAGGAGGAGCTATCGGAATTAAATAAGGCGTTATCAGTGATCCGGTCATCAATCGTCCGCGGATCTGTCGTACTTACAATAGCCGTATCCCTCTTTTGGAAGCTTTGCCCTACTGCACAATACTATAGTAACTAGGAGCATAGAAATGTATGGATGTGGTAGAAAGAAAGGAATTAACGCTTATTATTGTTAACTTAAGTTATTACGCTAATTATTTACCAATTAAAGAATACAACCTGGTGTAGAAAGGATGAGGAAGCCACAGAAACAGGCTACTTCGAGGAGCCTTTGTATGTTAGTAGCTAGAATATAGTGCAATATGTAAAAAGCTTTAAATATTTTTAATGAAATAAATCTATTAACTCAAACAACTTTTTGTTTTTAAGTAAATTGTAGGAAGATTCCATGAGAATAGATTGTTGTCGCGTGTCGAAGATATGATTTTTCAAAGAATCAAATGATATTTCTATGTCAAGAAGTCTCTAAGATTCTTCGAAATCGCTAGAATCAAGTATTAATATATCATGCGTGGGATAGCAATAAATCTATCAAACAAACTGCACAAGGAAAAATAATAAACTTATTGAACCGTTACCTGATCCTTTATAAATTTACACACAAGATTTTTTTACAAAATCACGAGTTATACCAATCAGTTAGGAATTATAGATGAACAGTCAAACAATCTATTAAGCATCATAGAATTAATTACAAGAATGTTTCAAGCCTTATTTGGCATAATGAACTGATGAATTAAGTGATCGTACAAAAAAAATAAAATAACGAAGGTCCAGTCTCAAAAAAATGCAATGTAGTTACAGGCTCATTAATATTTTTGTAAAAAGCCATGAAGAAGTATACCTACTGTGTTAGCAATACACATTTTGCCCTTTTATGAGTCATGTATTGTCTGTATCTTTTGTTGGAGATCCGAAGTTAATCCGTTAAATAACAGTTGGACAAGCCTCAATGCTTCGCGTCACCAAATGTCAATGTGGTAGCTTGTTGGCAGTGTTGGCACACTTGGCACTCCTAAAGTGGAGTGGTCCTTCTGCCTGTACGCAGTTTGTGGAGCAAGTTGAGTTGAGTTATGAATCATGCGCTGTCCAGACGAGCTGACCCCTGCCTGCTGCCGCGTGCGCTGCTCTGCTACAGGGCTATTATGTCGCCATTCACAAACAACTTGTTTATGAAGCAGTTGATGTAATTCTGAGCTCATTACTCTCACTTTTCTAAAGGAACTTGTTCTGACTAATGTATGTGAAAATAACGATCTTAGACCAGTCAGAGACAAACATGGATTAGTTCCTTGTTAGCTGACCCAAGATCAGTGTTTGAGTCCTGTTAATTTGACGCCTTTAATAGGTCGGGTACCAAAGTGCGGTTTAGGATTAGGCTAAGTATGCAACTATACAAAGATTGTAGCACGTAGATGTTACAAGCCTTACGTTCATATAGGTACATTTTTTTTGATAATCTATTGTATGTTATGATAACAAGGCTGTGACGTATGTATGCTACGTTAAACCATCATCACATCACTCATCTCCACAACTTCATAACACTACAGACATTTTAATGTTCAACTTGCTGATTGAGTACATTTACCAGCGGATGAATCAAATTGTAACAAGTTGTGGTAGCACTCGTAACACTGCTGACCTCTGCTCCAAGTGAAGTCGTTATGTTTTATTGTACGTTACTTAATACTGTTTATTATTGTTTTATTGCCCCACTGTTTGCGTTGTACCATTTTAATGATTGTGATTAAATTGATATTAAAATATGTAATTCAGTCAATACATAACTTAGTCCTTGGAGTGGATCGATTCATGTCCTAGAATATGTCTTTTAAAATAAACAATATTTTCAGCTCCTCTTATTATTTTTCAAAGTAAGTGAATCTTTCCAGTTTTCTTTTTATAATGTCTCATCAATATATTTCTATGCTCAATGTCCCCTAGTCAGTTGGTAGCTGAACCCTTACAGCGCTGCAACAAAGCGCTGGGAGGCGCAGACGCCGCTGTCATAACATGATCGATCAGCGCTGATGGATCTGCCCACACCCTGCCGCACGTGGGGCTGGGGATTTGAACTGCAGTTTAATATCAACTGTCCGGGAATGATGGCATAATTTGGTGGACATTTCAAAACTGTAAAATTTAATCAGCGGAGACTTGTGAAACCAAACTTTTGATATGATCCTAAGACCTATAGGTACAAAGAAATGGAGTTCTACAAGATTAAAAAATAAATAAAAGGATTGTTGTATGTATAATACCCATTAGAATTTTATTTTCATTTTTGTAATATTATGTGATGGATATTTTTCAGGCTCTTAGTATTGGTCCTACAAAATACATTTGAAATGGGGATGTAGGTGTTTAAATAAACAGATACACAAGACCATTTCATTCAATTCCGCACACTAAAGCCTAATGAGAAATCATTGCAAACCACAAACTGTTAGAGGTATAATTAAAATCTAATAACTGCTTCCCCTTTGATCCGAGGGTGTGCAGACTTGGTGCTATTGTACGTAGTGACGCTCAGCTGTCGCAGCGGCTTTGTGGTGATTGATGGCGAGTCGAGCGGAGCGCGCTGGTGGACCGGGAGGTGGCGGGGTGGCTGGTCTATAATATGACTGATAGGGTTACGTTGTTGTGAAGATTGTGTGGATGAAGACTGGAGAGTGCTCTTGCGTAGACGGCTTTACTTCGTATTATCTATCAAGCTTTCCCTTTTAACCCTTGCATTGCAAGCGTGTATGACGCCTTATGAAGTAATGTCAAGGTAACGGTCCACTGACCAGTTTTATTACAAAAATATAAAACCTATTAAACGTATTTTACTAGTAGGTATAGGACTCTGTTTGGACTGACTAGTAAAAAAACGCTAAATGTTAACGGTCGGCCTAAACGCTGTATGATTAAAATACCATACTTGGACTCCTTATAAAACTATTAGCTTTACTAAAATATTGTTTTTGAATAATTACGTTTGATTAATTGACCAAAAAACCATCTTCCGTAAAGATTAATGCAAAAACAATAATAAATTACACGAACAACTTATTTTGTCATGCCGTGTGCGTAAACCACGAATCAACAACCGCGCCTAGCTAATACGCGACCAGTTAATTCAAGTACTGTCCGGAATTCCGCGCATACTTCAATTACGTGCCAAACGCCAAGTACCGGGCAGTGTTGTGATACGTGCAACATGCTGTAATGGGGCTAAAATCCACGTTACAGGGAGACCAGTTCAGGTGCGGGGACGCCGACGGTGCGATATCCCTGATGGCTAGTACTGCTTAAGATTTATGTTATAATTATTTCAATAGCACTTGTAGTACGATGTAGAAGTACTATTTTAGGAATTCTTAGTCCTTAAAAAGTAGTTCGAATGTGGTGACGCTTCTTCTTCACTAATTTTGCTGATCCGCTCCTAGAGGTCTGTGTTTAACTTGAAAACTCGAAGAGATCACGGGTCCAATGCTGCAATGGTTGATATTCTCTCCTCAAATTGTTATTTGTGGTGCAGCACGCTTCTCCGTAACAGGTCAATATTGTGTCAAAACTCATGTAAAGTTCGACAAGATCTGCGACACACGTGTTGTCATGAAATAACTTGTCAGCTATCGCTCACAAGTTATTTCCGAGCCCCGCATCAGTTTGTCAAGTTTTTATTTATGGTAGCCCACACGGTTACCATTCATTATAAATATTCGCTATTTATTACAAGTTGTCAAAGCACGAGTTTATCTCGCATCCTGCTGGTGCTGTTGGCAACGCTGATGGAAGTGGGCCGCGCTATCGCGTCGATCTGTCGCTCGGACATTAATCCGCCGCGCGATGACTGCGCAAGGTCGCGCTTTAGAAAGGCGCCTCGTGAGCCTCGGACAGTCGGACCTACGCCTCAGACATTGTTGAGATGCAGGATTTTGCAGTCGTGCCGTAACATTTTAGTATTAACTGTGACATAATTTGATAAAACTAGGACTGGTCTCAACATTATAAACTTGGTATACAGCGGAAGTGGGATTTCCAATTCGCTGCTACGTATCTATAGTAGATCAAATCTAGGCAAGCAGTGTGTAGATGACGAGGTCTATAGTTTCACTATAAATGGTAGCATAATATGTTACATAATAGGCACTTTGTTACGTGTTAATCGACAATAAAACCAACAAGTCTAGTTTCTTTCACAATCCAAACTTCAACACATTAAATCTAAATAGCCAACTGTCGCCAAATCTGGGCCTCAATTACCTGATCTTAGCGACCACAATCAGCCATCTACTTATAACAAACGGTCACGACACGACCACCACACGATATCATATGCACTTGTTATCAGAACCCCGGGCTGCTCAGAAAGTGGAGCGACGGAACTGGTTGCGAGTGGTTCGGGGTTTGATTCTTGCGTCAGGTTGCTGATTTGGGCCGTGTTAAGTGATGTCTAGTTCTTAAAGTTGAGCCGATGTCTTCAAGAAGGATGTTTTGGATCCGAAATAAAATTAATTCCAATGTTGGAATGAAGAGAAAACTGCTGAGAGAACCCTGGAAGGATGTCAGGAACTGACTACGAAAATTGAAAGAGTGAAGAAGTACTCAAAAATTTTGATCCGAACACTGTTAAGTATGGGTTAAGTTACAGCCAGATTCATAAATTTTCTCAAGAAGCTGGGCATATCAATTAAAATAAGCCGAACCCTATGGCAAGATTTTTATGGTAAAGTTTATTAAAGTACTAATCTCCAAGGACGTTGAACAAAGGCATGCAGCATCAGATATTTGGGCACACATTATTATCGCGTATTGCATCACCTCTTATTTACGACGTCAGAGGCGTCGCCTATAGAACCTTAATGGGTTATTATACGACATAAACGAACTAAACACTACTAGACACACGGAGACTGAATAAGACAAGCTGTAGAGTGTACAGTGATGACATACATGAAACACGAAAGATAAGCACGAGATTAAAAATGTAGGCAATGTGGGCAGTCTTGAAACAATAAAAGCACCCTTAGAAATGTAAAGGTATAGGCCGACCGTTTAACTCGCGTATCGCCTGCGCGGTAAGAAGGGTGCGCGGAGCAGAGAGCTGCTCCGCGCACCCCTTTCACCCATCCGCTAACATCGCCCCCTCGCTCCCTTCTTACCGCGCAGGCGATACGCGAGTTAAACGGTCGGCCTATAGTCTCATCATAACCAGGAATAATGCACAGAAAACCAAGAATAATAAAGACAAATAACAAGAACAAGAGAGGTTGGGAGAACTAAAAAACTTGTGCAGTTTCCAAACGAGAAGTAAAGGAGAGCTTGTCTTATAAACACCTAAGGGCACGCATGACACCCATGCTTAGATACCTATCAGATATAATAACGCTGACGTCACGCAGTCGCGACTCACGAGAGCCGTCGCAAAATAAATAAAGTTATTATTATTTATTGCTCCCGCGCACGCATATCAGTTGACTGTTAAAGACCTGTCACATGGTGACATCGCAACTGCAGCGTCTACACGGTGCAGGGACTACGAACTAACGAGTCGTGTTCTTCTATATAGCACGCAGTAGCATTTAGCTGACGGATACGTTAAAAGTGCCTTCTAAAAAAGAGCAGCTAAGTATACATACTTTCTTGTAGCCATCATGCATCATCAGCAAGAGGCCAGTGACAAAAGCAGTCAAAGGCTACGTTGGAAGTTTTTGTAACATACAAAAGTAGTAGTTAGACATTTCCAAGCACGTCACAAAAATACGGCAAGTAAAAACGCAACGTAAACGTCCGCAGTGCGCGTTTGTGTGTGACAACCTTTACAAAACGTCTGGCTGTTTAGTTTATAATCTTATAATTGCTAAATGTAACTCGGAGTCTTTATTTACCTGTTTGGTCGTGGAGGATTAGTACTAGTAGGTACTAGCGAGTACCTGCATTAGTCCTAAGATTGCTATCTGGTCGGAAATGAAAGGGAAACGTCGTGTGATGGCTGTTTGTCCTCAGCAGGCTGTGAGACTTGTACAGGGAAGTAGAGGACTTTGTATGAACGACTGGTTTCTAGCTGACATATCGGAAAACTATATTTTCCTTTTAGTCTGTTATTAAATTAGTTTCACTGCAGTAGGTACAACACGGCTACACATCATGCTATACATTTCCAGTTTACACCGACCTCTCACTGTAAGGAAATCCTATACAAAGCGAGATCAGCTTATACTGGAAATTATAACTTGATCTGTAGCCATGCGTACCTACACTGAGAAAAAAGTATATGGTTACTATGACACTGGCTGTTTTAATGTTGGCAATAAGCTAACTGTTTCAGAGACTTTTATAGAGGATTTATGGCATGGGTGTAGATAAAATAAATTATTTGACTTTGAGTAATTCCTCGTTATAGGTACTTTTCTTTTTTCATCAATCTAAATTCCTCATCGATCCTTCTTGGTCTAGATTTGATAGCCTGCCTTTATCCTCAGTATGATATCCACTTCTAGTATAACTAGCTATATCAGAATACTAGTTCTAAATAGTTAATAATCACCAGCGCTAATCACCGGTGACTGGTTATTTAGTGCTCAATCGGTGAAACAGGTCCCGATCGCTTGTTTATGTTGTTGCGGATCGCCTTGACGCTGCGTACGCGCACCTCCATACAGGTTGAGAATGTTGCTGGCACTTGAGTAAGTGCAGATGCTGAATGACTTTTGGATATTGTAAATTGATTATTATTATGTAATTAGTGAGAAACATTTTTCATAATATGGTAAGTACTTTTTTTTTTTTTTTTTCCTTATATAAAGTACCACGGGTAGTGAAACTTTATTTATATTACAATCTAGCCTATTCGCTAATAAGTAATTTAAATATAACTTAAACTGCTAAGTAACTATAAAATTAAGATATCGTCCAATAACGTCTTTCTTATTCACTTTAAGTTAATGGGAAGACACTCAATTCACGTGTTCTTTAGTCAGCATTTTCACTACATGGTAAGTACTTGACGCTTAAAATCATCATCATCTTCCCGCCCTCTTATCCCATGTTACTTGGGGTCGGCGCAACACGTTTTCTTCTTCCACTCTCCCCTGTCAACCGTCACGCTCTCATTCACTCCCTTCTCTTTCATATCATTCCTCACACAGTCCATCCATCTTTTCTTTGTCCAACCTCTCCCTCTCCATACATCAACATGTATATTCATCACTCTTTTAGTCACATGCGTTTCGTCTCTCCTCATCACATGCCCATACCAAGCCGATTTCCTTTCAACTTTACTGTCACTGGCGCCACTTTCAAACTTCCCCTTCTTAATTTATTCATTCTCGTCAGTCCACACATCCATCTCAACATCCTCATCTCCGCCGCTTGCATCCGTCGTCTTCACTGCCCAGCAATACGATCCATAAGTTACGACAGGCCTTATCACGGACTTGTAGATTTTCCCCTTTAACTTGAGGGACATCCATGAATTGCAAGTTGTTCCTGTGACCTGTCGCCATTTCGCCATTTTTTTTTGACGACACGGTTGGCGCAGTGGTTGAGCGATTGACTGCTGCGCAGGATGTCGCGGGTTCGATTCCCCCACGGAACATATATTTGTAAGACCTACAAGTATTTGTTCCGAGTCTGGGTGTTTTTCTATCTATAATATGTATGTATTTACAAAAAAAAAAATGTATATAAGTAGTTTATCAGCCATCTCGTTACCATAACACAAGCATTAGGTTGCTTAGCTTGGGACTAGATGGCGTTGTGTGAAATGTCCAAGGATATTTATTTATTTATTTATTTCGTCCATCCTGAGATGATCAACTCAAATATACTTAAAAATCTCCGATATTGCTGTAATAAATCTACCTTGCATGATAACCAATGATTGAAGATACCATGAATATAAGTAAACTATTTTATTCAAAGTGGGTACGTGCTCAGTGTTGCCTCAGCAGATGGTAAATGTACATAATAGTATTATGTTACGTTACGATACACACTTTAAAACGTCACTTAACACGTTCTCTCGCGCACCTGATCCCTCCGGTCAAAGTGCGCCACAGACCGTCCGTGCGCAATGACTCAAACATTTTATGAATCCAATAAAACGAGAAACACACAAACTTGCACCAAATTATCGTTACTAACTTTATTGTTATTGGGCGACACTAAAAGTTAAGAAAGATTAAATTTAACTTTGTACAATGTAATTCAATTATATAGTAGCCACTCGTAAACTTGGGTTCATATTAGATACATTCGTTTTACGGTCATTATGGACATGCCCTACAAAACTAAGAATTAAATTAAATTGTAAATAAAATTACCATAACAGTAATTATTCTACTACCTACTCTTTCAATTGACTGGAAAATTGATTCCAGTGAAACTTTAATGCACTCTGATTCGATTAACTAACATTCATAACAAAATAATAACGGTTACTAACGGGTGATTCATTTAGACACAAATTTTATCTGATTATCTTTATTATCATACAAAAGAACTATTCATGACATTTATTTTTTAAAGATTATTTCTTTAAAATGTTGGCGATAACTGCGGCTAACATGGTCCGTTCTGAAGTTCCAATTGCGAGAACAATTCGGTGCACAGTTAATTTTTCGCTTCGGACCGTTGAATTGGCAGCCTAGATCGAGTGATATCTCACCTCTAGACTTTTCCTTTGGGGCTATGTAAAGTCCAAAGTCTACATGGATAACTCGGGTATGATTGAGGAATAGAAAGCCAACATTACTCGCGATATTCGCCAAATACCACTCGAAATGCTCGGACGCGTCTAGAAAATTGGGACTTCAGAACGGACCATGTTAGCCGCAGTTATCGCCAACATTTTAAAGAAATAATCTTTAAAAAATACATGTCATGAATGGTTCTTTTGTATGATAATAAAGATAATCAGATAAAATTTGTGTTTTCACTTTTCTTTTAATTATGAAAAAAGTACCTCTAAATGAATCACCAATTATTTGCAGTGATTGCTCTATTTTTCAGCACTTGTGATATTAGGTGAGGGCGCCGCGTTGATGTCTAATGAACCGAGATCCGACTATACCGCCAGCAATACTTGAAAGATTTATGAAAAAAAATATTTTTGTGTTTTTATATGAAGCAAATAGGTAAGTAACAATTTCTTTAAGGGTACCTACTTAGACATGTTTACTAATGTAATAAACATGAACCTTTATCAATAAGGTTTTAAGGCGAAAACAGACATTACTTCCAATCTTGCCATATTATTAATAGGCTAAATAATATTGACTTGAACATAATATTAACCAGTTAATAGGTAAACAGTGTTGAGGCTTGTCGCTTGCGCGGTGTGGTGCGGTGCGGCGCGGTGCGGTAGCAGGTCAGTATCGCCGGTTAGCATTGAGACTTCACGCGGTGAAATATCGCGCGCCCAGGGCCTCAAGGTACCGGAGTACTTCGCTAGCCATACGAAACTATTAGATGGAGAAATTATCTTTAATTGAATACTGTCAGCCATTGCTGTCAGCGACGCTGTTATTTATTTACGGCGCTCGTATTATTTGCGTTTATGCTCTATTTATTATGTGGTAGGATGTTCATGATTTATGCAATTGTTTTAATTGTTGTCGTGGTTTATTATTATTTTCATTTATTTTTGAATTAGCAACTACTATGTTACACGAACATTCCACAGGGAAATACAGAACTATTTTCAGAATAAATAAATAAATAAAATAGCTTTATTTTCCTTATCATAACTAAAATTAACTAAAAATAAATATTACTTAACTAAGTTTTTTTTTGTACAGCTCCTCGTAATTGTTTCGTTATCACTTTTGACAACAATTCCCACTAAATTGAAACTTCACTAAGGTAGAAACTACCTTAACTGTCTCATAGATAAATACACCTTATCGTTTTATGACGTACAAGCAACATTTAACTATGGGGTGGTAAAGCAATTACGGGGTAGACTGTACCTACCTTACCATATGAACCCAGAAACCTTAGCTTAGGAATTGAGGGACTGTTTTTCATGTTTACCTAAAATAATTAACGTATGTTTGTCTTATAATGTTTTCTACTCCACAATATTTGTAAGGTCTATACAGTTACCCGTCAGCTTGCGCGCATGCTACACCCAACTGACAATGTTTCAGTAGCGGACCAAAATCAGGACGAAAATTGTGGAAGAGATTATCAGATGATAACTACACACTATGCTAGTAAATTAACAGATGATAACTACACACTATGCTAGTAAATTAACAGATGATAACTACACACTATGCTAGTAAATTAACAGATGATAACTACACACTATGCTAGTAAATTAACAGATGATAACTACACACTATGCTAGTAAATTAACAGATGATAACTACACACTATGCTAGTAAATTAACAGATGATAACTACACACTATGCTAGTAAATTAACAGATGATAACTACACACTATGCTAGTAAATTAACAGATGATAACTACACACTATGCTAGTAAATTAACAGATGATAACTACACACTATGCTAGTAAATTAACAGATGATAACTACACACTATGCTAGTAAATTAACAGATGATAACTACACACTATGCTAGTAAATTAACAGATGATAACTACACACTATGCTAGTAAATTAACAGATGATAACTATACACTATGCTAGTAAATTAACAGATGATAACTATACACTATGCTAGTAAATTAACAGATGATAACTACACACTATGCTAGTAAATTAACAGATGATAACTACACACTATGCTAGTAAATTAACAGATGATAACTACACACTATGCTAGTAAATTAACAGATGATAACTACACACTATGCTAGTAAATTAACAGATGATAACTACACACTATGCTAGTAAATTAACAGATGATAACTATACACTATGCTAGTAAATTAACAGATGATAACTACACACTATGCTAGTAAATTAACAGATGATAACTACACACTATGCTAGTAAATTAACATCTATACATAATTATGTAACAAAATACTAACGAAGTCAAAACTGTAGGTATACCTACACAGAATATTTTTGAAAAAGTAATTGTCTACTAGATGAATGTGGATTGGTTTAGGAGTAGAGGAAGACCAAAGAAACGATGGATGGACTGTGTGAAAGATGACATGGCTAGAAAGGGGGTGACTACCGAGATGCCGACTAATAGAGAAGTATGGAAGAAAGGGGCATGTTGCGTCGACATCTAATAAATTGGCATAAGGGTAGAGAATGATGATTATAACTGCGAGGCGTTGGAACGATTCTGAATTATAGTTTTTAGAATTTTTGTCTGTCTTTCTGAACGTTGGTATGTATGATGGAGGAAAAATGCCACAATAGCATCCACAGTCACGTGAGCGAAGCCGCGGGCATAGCTAGTAGTTAATATAACTAGAGTAAACGAGGAATTATATTTCTGATTTTTACCGTATTAACTTTTATATTCTGAAACACTTGTTCTGAATCTAGAGAAGGATTTGTATGATAAAGTTTTTTCAAATAAAAATTACTTTATATCCCAGGATAAGCGAATCTTCAGCCATATTAGCCACACGTGCAGCAGTACCTAACTAAGGCTATCTCGAGATTTATTCGACATGTCTGTCGAAACTATCAACCTGCCTTCATTGGGACCAGAATCCGTCACCCGAACAATGGACACAACAGCTAAGTATCTGATTTATAGCGCTAAGCGTATCAAACGCGATATTATATCACCCAGTAAAGGTTACCAGCTGCCCTGCTCTTATTTATCGACCTAATATCATTGATTTTCGATCACGAACTCTAGTAGACCACGACAATTGACTCAGTTCTTAGAGTCTGGCCACGCTAACTCTGCAGTGAAATAATGGTAGAATTTGGAAATCTGTATAAGACATCACCGTCTGTACTACGGAAAAAAGTAATAAAACATTCTTAGATAAATAATCTATTATGCAAAAATCAAAAGGCAAAATACCAAAATCATTAGATCTACATACACGTCAACTTTTATTATACCAAATGTAAAACTTTTTGGGGTTGCCCATTTATTGCGTGGCAGAGTTAGCGTGGCCAGACTATAATTTGCGATTGAATTTGTGGCCAATTAGGTACCGATAATTTTTTTACCTCCTTAGAGTGCACTCCATAAAGTAGATACTTACCTTACTTACTTTGTAAGAAACTAACATACAGGGTAAGTGTAAACAGTGGCAATATTTTAAAGGGTCATTGTACTCATCATTATGAACAACTTTTACCATGGGGCCAAACTTGAAATCGCGAAAAAAAAATCAGCTGTTCAGTACATTTACCTATGTTCGCATAATTCATCAAAATTTAGGGAACAGCTGATTTTTTTTTCGCGATTTCAGGTTTGGTCCCATAGTAAAAGTTGTTCATAATGACGAGCGCAATGACCCCTTAAAATATTGCCACTGTTACACTTACAAACTGTATAACTATTTAGTTCCTAATTTCAAATTCTATCGAAACGATTAATAGTTATTTATGCAACTGAAGTATAATAAGGGGTATTAAAACACGAAGGTGGGTTTATCACACGAGGCGAAGCCAAGTGTGATAATAGTATCACATGAGTGTTTTAATACCTAATTATGTACAGTTGCATACAAGACTTTATCTACATCCATGTTATCAATCCTCTATAAAAGGTTCTGAAACATTTTTTTGCAATACTAATACTCGTATCGAACATGGCGACCGGCGTGAATTTGAATAAGTTCTTTTTTTTAATTACGGCGCTGTTGTAGTGAAACGTGCGTGCATTACAATGTTCTTTTTTTGAAAACGAGTTGCATTATGAAATTCAGTACAACATTAAAGCACCCGTTTGGATGATATTATGGTTACCATGGTTACTATGACACTGGCTGTTTTAATGTTGGCAATAAGCTAACTGTTTCAGAAACTTTTATAGAGGATTTATAGCATGGGTGTAGATAAAGGGTTTTATAGTACATTGAGCAGTTATTACACTTATTACCATAGCCACGGTTCGGTCTAGTCTTTGTATTCGTCGTCAGCATCAGCGCTAAAATGAAAATGATCTCCTCAGATAAATAAATTCTTACCAGCAATTACATAACGCAATTAAAGGAATCGGACGCATACGCAACTAGCGTGCTGAATAAACATACAGATTAGCTACTCAATGTATCGCTTATGTACGGGGTACGTTGCAGCTTCGCTACAGCCAGCGATGCATCACAGCGGCACAAATGCAGCAATGTAACACGAGTGCAGCAAATGAAAAGCATCGTTCTCATTTATATTCATTATGTACGGCAAGTAGTGATTATCGTATTAAACATTACGTAAACGTGTTGAGTGCTGCTCGGTTATGTTTTTGCATGAATTAAAACTAATCAAATCGTTTGTTTGCGTTTATGTTATTTTGAAACAATAGTGTTGTATGTGTGCCAGTGACAAAAAACAAAGAATCATTGTACAAAGCGGTGCAAATATACGTAGTATTAAATAAAAGAAGTTTGTTGTTAAAAAACCGGTCAAGAGCGAGTCGGACTCACGCACCGAGAGTTCCGTTCCGATTTCTGAAAAACTGTGCTATTTAGAGACATAGTTTTATTTTTCCTGTAATCTTTATATAAACTTCTATCACATAGAATAATTTCAGATTTTTCTCTTTGCAAACTTCGGAGATTAGGGGGGGGGGGGGGACGGTATTTTTTTTAGAAAAAAAAAATTTGAGAATGTGCAAACAGCGCTCTTTCATATAATACCCCACATGCCCTAGTAGTCCAACTTTTAATTTTTAAGACCCCCTTTCAGTCACTGTTGCAAAAAAAAATATAAATATTTTTATTTCTTTCTTATTTGAAAAATAGTTGGGTAAACGTCATCTAAAACTGTTCCAAATTTCAAGTTGATAGCATTAGTAGTTCTTGAGATATCCAGCTGTGACAGACAGACAGAAAGACAGACTGAGTGACACCCTAAGGGTTCCTTTTTACCATTTTGGTACGGAACCCTAAAAACTTGATGAGGGATCCAGATTCGCCGCGAAGTGTGTGTAATATAATAACCGAGGCGAACCTATCGGCGTGGAACTCATGGCAGCCACTCGAACAGAGCGGTATGATCCGCTTTCCACTCCATACAGGATTTTTTTTTTTACGCCATCTCATCTCTGTTTCGCTAGTTTTTTCTGATGTGCTATCTGTAAGTTACCATTAAACTACAATTAAAACTGTAAAACTATGGTTCGCCGTTACAAACCGAAAAAGAGAACGCTTTTAAGTAATTAAAATGGCCGCTATAGACGCAAGAGGCGTATAAAAAGTTGTGAATGTTTGTTACCACCAGCAAGTGCGCAAGTAGTGCAAGTCCGATGTTTCGTTAAAATACTTCAACTAACCCATCCGCACCAACCCATCTGTGACCAACTTGAGAATTATAATTAACTTGCTGTTTTTAAAGTTCTTTACTTGAGATTGATGACTGAAAGAACAATTAGAAAGTTGTAGGCCTAAAAACTCATAACTTTTTTCTAACAGTCTCTGTATTTAATTTTGTAAAAAATTCCACAAAAGAACTTGTATTTCTGTGTGTTCGGCTTGACGCGCATGTGTTCTGCGCGTGCGCATGTGGGTCGCCGTGCGCTAATCTACGCACATACTCCCGAATATACCACCATATACATTACTGTTTCTATAAAGTATTTAAATTTTATTGTTCATTTAAAGTTTCTAAATGTCTTCGTCCAGTGTGAAATCGTTATCTTGGCGGCTCATTACCATGCCACGGGTACAGTTAGCAACAAAAGTGAACGAGATAAAAAAGACCGTTAAAACGTAGTAAAGTAATGAAATAAAATGGGATAATGTACTAGAGAAATTATTGCACTAATGGCTCTGAAATGTACTGTAAGAGCAGAATATTGTCAACGTTACAGATAAGTGCTCGCGGATGGTTTTACACGTTGGATAACACGCACTACTTCGATAAGTTTTAAGTTGTGAACTTTTGCTATTATAACTACTCTTACTAATGTGTCTGAGTTTGGCTGATTTTAGACCCAAAACCGCAGCGAGTGGGGAGGGTTGGGGGTTGGTTGCGAACCCCATAGGTTCACAACTACTGATAATGATATGTTTTCTATCGGATGATGTTTTTTTACGTTTATATACGTGATCTAAGCTTATATACCTATTATGTAAAGTTTTGTCCTTTTGCACACTTGGGGTGCATTTGACACGCGGGGGGGGAGGGGAGGTTAGCTACGAACTCCATAAGTTCACAACTAATGATTGGATTGGTTTTCCATCGGATGATGTTTTTTTACATTTATATATATGTGATATAAGCTTATGTACCGAACAAAAAAAGGGTTTTTCTTATGCACACATGGGGTGCATTCGACACTTGAGGGGTTAAGTTATCTACGCTCACAGCTGCATGCGGCTACGGTACAGTTGTAGTACGGTACGGGTTTCAAGCCTATTAACTCGAGGAATAAGGGTTTTCACACAAACCTTGGACCCCCGTTTCACCCCATTAGGGCGTGAATTTTGAAAAATCCTTTCATAGTTCACCCGTAGACCTCATAAGGAACCTACGTGACAAGGAATCTCTAGACCAAGCGGTTTGGGCTGTGCGTCGATACATCAGTCAATCACTTTTAGCTTTTAAAGACTTTTTAGTCTTCTAACATTTCGAGTACTTCCTAAGAGCTGATTTCCTTCAACCGAGTGACACTTATGGAAAAGTTCTTCAAACTGCACAAAGTTCTAGAACAATCTAGGCTATTTATTTCCTGGCGATCAATGTCAGCTCTTAGAAAGTATCGTGCAGTGACGGCGAGTGTCGATAACAATTATCGCGTTGTCGATAATTGGCCGCCATTAGTGCGTCAATCACTCGATACAAGTGCACATAATTGTCAGTGAGCACATCGAATGACGGGTTTTTGTATAGATTGGCCAACGATGCTAAGTAATGAAAATGAAATGACAAGTGATACAGTGCTTCACGACATTGTCGCTTGGTCACAACTCACAACCGGCTCAAGAAGTGGCTGGGGATAGATTTTGTTGACTTGGATTGTAGGTATGTGGTACTTAGGGCCTGCTTTACCGCCTACGATTAAGTTCCGATTAACTTACTTGGCAGATAATTTCATACAAATTCTGTTCCATTTTTGCATTTAGTGGGTAAGTAGTGGCTATACGGACATCGTGGTCTAAATGAAACTTTTCTGAATAGGACAGAAAATAAAATAATGTCAAGTACTCAAGTTGTTGTTGTTCGTCGTGTTAACGTTTACAAATACTCCGAGTAGGGATGCATCGATACGCCTTTTAGCCGATACGATACCGAAACCTTATAAATATATCGGCGATACCGATACCGATACCGATTCTAATACGCTTATTGAATTTAAATGAAGGTAAAATAAATAAAACACAAGTTGGGTTATTTTTTTTAATTATAAAAAAAAAATTAAATGAATTAATAATTAGTTATTAAATTAATAATTATGGTTAATAGTGTTAGTAATTAAAATCAGCAATCATAGGATTTTCGTTTAAAAAACAAAGTATTCTCAAGTTTTGCGGAGATGCCGTGGAAAAGAGTCTCTTTAATGCGACAGAACTCATTTGGAAACTAAAGTATTTCTGCGCCATTTTTTTCAAGTTTGGGTATAAGAGATCATTGTTCGTGCCTCGTTTGCAACGAAATAGACGAAACAGCAAGCGCGTTTGCAATTTGCATTACTTTTTTGAAGCGCTAAATTAGAAAAGCATCCTTGTAAAATATCGCCGATGCCGATATATCGGAATCGCTATCGGATGCGGAACTAGGGGACAGTTCCGTCGTAATAAGACTCATGCAAAGCCGTGCAACATTACCGGAGACACTGTATAAAGGCGCGCACTCAACAAAATATTTGTACCAGCAGAACATTTAGGCGCTCCTTTAAAATTCATGCGTTCCTCCTTTGTCCCAGCGGCGTCGCCATATTAGCGCGGTATTGAATCCGCTCGCTTTGGCCGCCGTGACGTCACCGCCCCTGGCATTGTTGCCAGGATAGTGAGGTCATTCACCATTGGCAAGTGATTGATTGGCCATACGTGCCATACCTTGTCACGTAGTGCTGTTCCCATTTGGCAACGTCGGATAAGGACATTCGGTTGTGGTGGCTGTCGCTTTCAATTGTTTTGAAATTTATTGACGCCTTGCGTAATGTTAGCATTATATGTCCATAGCGTACGAGTGTGCTGATCGTGTTTCCTGCTGGAAAATTTCCATTGCGACATGACGCGGCCGAATAACAATCAGGAGGAATACCTTGCCGCCGGGGTCGCGGGTTACCGGGGATACCGCGGCCCTGGCATAGGCAACTGAAGGAATACCTTGCCGCCGGGGTCGCGGGTTACCGGGGATACCGCAGCCCTGGCATAGGCAACTGAAGGAATACCTTGCCGCCGGGGTCGCGGGTTACCGGGGATACCGCGGCCCTGGCACAGGCAACTGAAGGAATACCTTGCCGCCGGGGTCGCGGGTTACCGGGGATACCGCGGCCCTGGCATGGTTACCGGGGATACCGCGGCCCTGGCACAGGCAACTGAAGGAATACCTTGCCGCCGGGGTTGCGGGTTACCGGGGATACCGCGGCCCTGGCATGGTTACCGGGGATACCACGGCCCTGGCACAGGCAACTGAAGGAATACCTTGCCGCCGGGGTCGCGGGTTACCGGGGATACCGCGGCCCTGGCACAGGCAACTGAAGGAACACGGGTGGGTTTTTGTAGTAACGGAACGTTACCAGACGTTTTGACAAGCTGTCACTGGAATGTCACCGAAGCTTGTGTGGAACACTGTGTAGACAAGATTGTACAAGACATAAATAATGTAAATTATACTAGAACCTCTTTCTACATTCGACCAGCATAGACTTTGCTGTTCACCAGACGTGGGTGCTCACTGGTTGAATGGGTAACTGCAGTGAACTGATATTTCATTAAGTAGAACTAGATAGGCTAAGAATAAAAATTGAAATAGGGGTTGAGATCATTTCGTTTAACTAATGTAAGTTAATACTCATGTAATAGGAGTTTAGATTATTATGTTTAACTAGTGTTAAGTAAGTTTAAAAGGGAAAGAAGATTTTGTAAGTTTAAAATTTTGTAACAGAGGAACAGATTATTATGTTTAAATAGATTTAAAAAGGAAAGAAGATTTTGTAAGTTTAAAAACTTGAAATAGTGGTTAAGATTACAATGTTTAATTAATGTTAAGTAAGTTTAAAAGGGAAAGAAGATTTTGTAAGTTCAAAAACTTGAAATAGTGGTTAAGATTACAATGTTTAATTAGTGTTAAGCAAGTTTAAAAGGGAAAGAAGATTTTGTAAGTTCAAAAACTTAAAATAGTGGTTAAGATTACAATGTTTAATTAGTGTTAAGCAAGTTTAAAAGGGAAAGAAGATTTTGTAAGTTTAAAAACTTGAAATAGTGGTTAAGATTACAATGTTTAATTAGTGTTAAGTAAGTTTAAAAGGGAAAGAAGATTTTGTAAGTTCAAAAACTTAAAATAGTGGTTAAGATTACAATGTTTAATTAGTGTTAAGCAAGTTTAAAAGGGAAAGAAGATTTTGTAAGTTCAAAAACTTGAAATAGTGGTTAAGATTACAATGTTTAATTAGTGTTAAGTAAGTTTAAAAGGGAAAGAAGATTTTGTAAGTTCAAAAACTTAAAATAGTGGTTAAGATTACAATGTTTAATTAGTGTTAAGTAAGTTTAAAAGGGAAAGAAGATTTTGTAAGTTCAAAAACTTAAAATAGTGGTTAAGATTACAATGTTTAATTAGTGTTAAGTAAGTTTAAAAGGGAAAGAAGATTTTGTAAGTTCAAAAACTTGAAATAGTGGTTAAGATTACAATGTTTAATTAGTGTTAAGCAAGTTTAAAAGGGAAAGAAGATTTTGTAAGTTCAAAAACTTAAAATAGTGGTTAAGATTACAATGTTTAATTAGTGTTAAGCAAGTTTAAAAGGGAAAGAAGATTTTGTAAGTTTAAAAACTTGAAATAGTGGTTAAGATTACAATGTTTAATTAGTGTTAAGTAAGTTTAAAAGGGAAAGAAGATTTTGTAAGTTCAAAAACTTAAAATAGTGGTTAAGATTACAATGTTTAATTAGTGTTAAGCAAGTTTAAAAGGGAAAGAAGATTTTGTAAGTTCAAAAACTTGAAATAGTGGTTAAGATTACAATGTTTAATTAGTGTTAAGTAAGTTTAAAAGGGAAAGAAGATTTTGTAAGTTCAAAAACTTAAAATAGTGGTTAAGATTACAATGTTTAATTAATGTTAAGTAAGTTTAAAAGGGAAAGAAGATTTTGTAAGTTTATAAAAAAAAATATAATATAAAAGGGGATGATGTAGTAACGGAACGTTACCAGACGTTTTGACAAGCTGTGACTGGAATGTCACCGAAGCTTGTGTGGAACACTGTGTAGACAAGATTGTTGAGATAATTAAAAAATAACAAAGTACCATAATATTAATAGTTTTATTTCAAAATACACAACAATACAGTTTTAGTCAGTAAAAGTCTGACACGCCCTTCCGCTCCACCCAGAGCGGGAGAAGTTATTTTAGGATTTCCCATCCACAAAAAAAAAGGAGGAATATCTTCTGTAGCTCTTTACTTATGTTTGTGAGGCAGCACAAATAAACAGGCCGTTAGTGAAAACGTATGGGAAACATTCAAATTATAGATTCAGCAGTAAGAACGTATAATTGAGCTTATAGGTACTTTGAACTCGTTTCAAAACAAGGCCTGGAGCCGATCAAGAGAAATGACGGTTTCGCAGTCACCTATTTCCACTGCACCTACAATAATTGTGACAATTATTGTCAGGTACTAGACAATAGTAACGAAAGTGGACCCAACAAAAACGTATGGCGCGGTCTGGTGTGGCGTGCGTGACGAAGTTTTTGCTGGCCGTGCTCAGCCGCAGCACGGCACCGCTTCGTGACGTCACCGGTAAGTTTCACACGCCTGAAAAAATGTTTGCGATTGCTGAAGTAAGTGGTATTGGCGAATATTAAGCTCTATGAAAAAAACCAGCCAAGTGTTGTGTCAGACCACGCACAGTGAAGGGTTCCGTATTTGAAAAGAATTCATACCGAAAACAAACTCCCAATTTCGTATTTGTAATCCCAAAAAAAAAAATTAAGTGATAAAATTACCAATTAACAATTTTTGGACTTTTTCCTTTACTTATGCTGTGAGACCTTGCTTCTTGATAAATTTCATGATTCTAGGTCAACGGGAAGTATCCTATAGGTTTTGATTTACTTGCGAGTATCAAAATATGTCGCATAATTATTATGCCTTATTTGGAAGACTATGATCTCAAAATAGCCCTTCCGATTGTTGCAACTCCATCGCAAACTTCCTTACCTAATAAAAACTGGCCAATCTCTAGCCGCAATATAGCCCCACCAAACTGCAGCCCATTAGAATGTGGCGTTAATAACAGCTCGTACAGCGACACTAGTTGCGCCCGCGCGTCTTCATTAAGATAATTACACACACACACACACACACACACACACACACTACACTCGCTACAATTAGTCTGGGTCTACTTCAGCGCTTCTTGGTGTACACTATTAGACATGTTCATGCTGTTTCCGACAATGTTAAGCATCACTTCTTTAGACACACGCTAACCTGGTACGATGGATGATCCTTCAGACGTGAATACAAAACCTTTCCTCACTCATGTGTTTTATTTTCACACTAGCTGCGCCCTGCGGTTTCACCCGCGAAGACCGGGATTAAAGGTAGTCATGTATTAATCCAGGGTGTCAGCTACCTCCATACCAGGTTTTATCAAAATTGGTCCCGCCGTTACAAACATGCAAATACACACACACAAATACACACACACGCACATACACATACACACCCCCACACACACATACACACCCCCACACACACATACACACCCCCACACAAATTTTCACCTTGTATACTGCGCCACTCTTGACATCGTCGTCTGTTGCAACCAATGTAACCTTTGTATATCATTTATGTGAGAATGCTGGTATCCATAACACAAGTTAAATCTTTCTTTGGATACCAGAGTTCATACAGACTGCTTATAACACTAGTGGTTATGTAATTGTAATACGCTATTATTGTATACTCGTGGTGTTGTTTGTGTTTGATTGTTCAACCATTTTTGTTCAATAAATCTTTATTTATTTATTTTATTATTTATTTAATGCACATTTTAATTTATTTATTTATTAAATATTTTAAGCACACAAATGTACAATGTGAAGGCATTTTCTACCAGTCAACCTTTAGGTGATGCAGAGGCAAACTGTGGTAGGTGCAATAGCGAGAATTGAGGAATCAATATTTAATTAAATATACATAATATATATACCTCAATCAATCTGCCTAGCCTTTTCCCAACTATGTTGGGGTCGGTTTCCAGTCTAACCGGATGCAGCTGAATACCAGTATTTTACATGGAGCGACTGCCTATCTGACCTCCACAACCCAGTAACTGGGTAATACGATACCCCTTGGTAAGACTGGTTGTCACACTTTGGGGCTTCTGACCACCCGTAACGACTGTCAAAGATCCACGAATAACAGCCGGGACCAACGGCTTAACGTGCTTTCCGAGGCACGGAGGAATCTCGATATGTAAAGATGGTCACCCATCCACGGACCAACCCCGGCAAGCGTGGCTTAACCTGACGGATCGACCCGTGCGGCTGTTATTACTTAGCCACGAGCTCCTCTATATATATGCCTATTAAAACTATAAATATAATATGTAGGTACACCTAATTATATTTTAAATAACTTTATAAGAATAAAGTCACTTGTCAAATCAACTTATTTAAATACTATATGTTGCCCGCGGCTTCGCCCGCGTTATTGTTTACAATTTCATCGGTTTTATTTTTTTTTGCGCGGCACCCTAGTTTTTTTTCTAAAATAAAAGTAGTATAAGTAACTCCAGCTGTCTGCTAGGAAAGTCTCGTCAAAATCGGTCTAGCCGTTTCGGAAATTAGCCGGAAGAAACAGACTGACAGAAAAAAAAAATTTTTTTTTACCGTATTAAGGCTCTTACAGATAGAGGCGATATCGCGGTCGCGACGCGATATTTCGATATTATATCCGTAGAAAAATATCGCGTCGCGACGCGATATCGCCTCTGTCTGTAAGAGCCTTTATACTTTCATATGCGTTTAGTAAAAAGTTGTTATTTTTACATTACAAACAGTCACTTTGTTATTTATTTGTGTAGATTGCTTTTTAACCGCACCTTGCTCATATTATATTATTATCCTCTTTTTCCCCTAAAGTTTTCCAGGATCAGTATGAAGTGGATTCACCAGAACGTGTGGCGTGCTCTCCAGGCGTTTTTTACTTTTACAGATTACTACTGATTCCATGGAACTGAGAGATCTACTTCGACTCAGAAACAGTGCTCATTAAATCACAAAACTAATGAAGTGGTAACTTATATTGCCTATTAATTAAAACATAACTGGTCATTGTACTCGCAGTATCGATCATCACAGTCCATGTTAGATTCTAACAAAACACAGCAAACAGACAGATAGGCAGACTTTTTACACAATTCCCAGATCGTAAACATAAAGTACTTACTACATTGTAAACTATATCTAAAGAAATACAATCGATATGAAATGATGCGTTAAAACCAAGGAAGGCCGCAAAAAGGAGTATGTGAGTACATGGATGTAACCACGCAACTACATTTTTTTCGATGAAATATCCAGTTAGCCTGGAATGGGTTTCACTGGTTCATCGCGCAGGAGACATGCAACAATGTGAATACTATTGATTCCTACACCTTGCGTGGGGGCTTTCGTGACCAGACGTGAAACTTCTACTGAAAAATTATTTAGCTGCATTGACTTAGGCTCAGGCGCAAAGCGTCTCTTTCGCAAAATGTCTACTGGTAGTAAAATGTCTCTTTCTCATAATGTCGCTTTCGCAGAATAACTCTTTCTCAAAAGGTCGCTTTCTCACTATACCCCTTTCGCAGAATATCTCATTCGCAAAATATCGCATTAGTAACATAGAAAAAAAAATTGTCAGGTTTAAAAAAACGTTGTTTTTTCCAATTTCTTATTACATTTTTACAAGTTTTACAACATATGTATAAGCTATGTTTGGAGTTTCCTTGGTATATTTCAAAACACGGTATATTTCATTCAATTTGAACCACTAGTTTAAGAATTACAACTAAAAATAATAAAAAAAACTCTAATACTCGAAACTCCAATCCATTAATATTATAAAGACGAAAGTTTGTAAGTGTGTGTGTATGTTTGTTACTTCTTCACGCTCAAACGGCTAGACCGATTAGGATGAAATTTGGTATGTAGATAGCTTATACCCTGGATTAACACATAGGCTACTTTTTATTCCGGGAAACGCGGGTGAAACTGCAGGGCGCAGCTAGTAGCTTATATGTTGTAAAACTTGTAAACATTTGGTAAGAAATTTGAAAAAAACAACCTTTTTTTAAACCTGGCAAATTTTTTTTCTAAGTTGCAAGTTTGCGTGCGTTGCGTGTTTACTAATGCGACATTTTGCGAAAGAGATATTATGCGAAAGAGACATTGTGAGAAAGCGACCTTTTGAGAAGGAGTCATTCTGACAAAGCGACAATATGAGAAAGAGACATTTTATTGCCTATAGACATTTTGCGAAAGAGACGTTTTGCGCCTGAGCCTTTCATAAGTGGACCTACGCAGCATAGAAGATTACGACACGCATAGAGATTTGCTGTGAAGTCACTATCTGATAAATGATAATTATGTAGGAACTCAAAATGTCAATATGCGACCGCATCAATTTCTCTCTATCACAATCAGACATTACACAACTAACGCATATCACACACAATTATTCACCAAACCCAATCATTTGTAACTTTGATCTCTTTATTTAACTTTCTTTATAATGCCAAGCAAATATTATGCCTGAAAACCTCTTTTTAATACGTCGTAAAGTCTAAATTTGCGTGATAATTTATCGTGGTGGTGAATAACATCATCAGCTACGATGTCGGATCATCTTCGGTATAAATGGTGGTGCAGGTGAGTCGTGACACGCCATTAGATATAACACAGTTAGCTAGAAACAGAATACATATAATTTAATTCAATTTATTAAAAATTAAGCGGACTTTTGTGATACAGAGCTTTAGAGCATACGATTCGTAGATTTTTAAGTGAATTGTAAAACGAGTTGTCTTCTGGAGTCAAATTTATTTATAATGGGCTTTTATCTTTAATATTCATTATTGTGAATAGCCGCATAGGAGATTATTTATTTGAATTCAAGGTCGTTTTAATAGGCTGAATCGCAAAAATGACTTACATTTTTAATGTTATACTTTAGAAGGTTTTCATTTTTAGAAATACAAGCTGAAACGAAGATCAAGTTCAGTCCCATTCATTTTATCTTTACTAAACTATATTGTTATCCGACCAATCGTATCGCAAGTTATAAACAGACTCCCAAAACTACGAGGTCGCGGGTCAGGCCGGTCGGTGATATTAAATAGATTTTTTGCGAAAGCTGGAGAGAGCGGATCATCGCTATCATAACCATCGTTTATCTAACACTAGCTTTTGCCCGCGGCTTCGCTCGCGTTTATCACTACATAGTATAAAACAAAAGTCGCTTCCCGCTGTCTGTCTGTCCCTATGTATGCTTAGATCTTTATAACTACGCAACGGATTTTGATGCGGTTTTTTTTTATTAGTTATAGTGATTCAAGAGGAAGGTTTATATGTATACCTAATAAACGCGGGCGACGCCGCGGGCAAATGCTAGTGTTAGATAAATGATGGTTATTGATTGCGATGATTCGCTCTCTCCAGCTTTCGCAAACCCTCCTCTTGAATCACTATATCTAATAAAAAAAAACCGCATCAAAATCCGTTGCGTAGTTATAAAGATATAGGTAAGCATACATAGGGACAGACAGACAGCGGGAAGCGACTTTGTTTTCTAATATGAAGTGATACATGATTATTATGCGGAGTGTTTGACTAGATTACGAGAGATTAGCAGTGATTTAGGACTTGAACTGTCCTAACTCGTAGGTCAAAATTCCGAAAGTCAAGATCTGCCTCCTAAGGTCACTGACCTTGAACTCAGGGTCATTAACTTTAACCGCAGGGTCATTAACCTTGATCTCAACGTTAACATTCCGAAAGTCAAGATCAGCGATTTTTAGGAGCAGGTACAGGTCAATATTCATGGTTGGTGTCCTTGAGGTCAAGGTCAGAGACCTGAGGAGGCAGATCTTGACTTTCAGAATGTTTGTATCGATATGTTTTATTATACACCCCATCACTAGAAGCTACTGGACCGTAGGTGCTTAAACGGGAATAAAGTTTAATATTTTTTATAACACATTTGCTCGTAAAGGGCCTCTTATTTCACCAATTTCAATATCGTAATGTATGTCATTACGTACTTGTGCGTAATCGTAAAGTAAAACGCACGAGTTTCTTTCTAACAAGGTAACACGTACAGTTTATCATGATGCTCCGTCTAAAACCAACGGTACTTTTTTAAATCTTAAGAAAAAAAAAGCAAAGAAAGCAAAGCAAAGAGTTTTTATGTCAGAAAAGTGGTCAACTTTTTATGAATAAAATTAACTTTGTAGTAAAATAAAATTAAAGAATCAAATGTTAAACATTTAATTCTTTGATTTAATTAATTTTGGCAATAAATTACAACCATTTATCTGTAACAAAAACAAAAAAAATATTAATTTACTTTAATAATACTGGCTGTTTTTGTGCCTTTGCCTTTAAAAAAAAAAGCGCTGATGCGTGCGCATCGCTAATTTGTGAACAAGTAAAAATTATTCCGCGCGCTTTTTCTTTTCGCTGTATTGTTTTTATTTGAAAATGTCGTCAAGTAATGACGAATTTATTCATTCGACACCGCCAGAAGTCTCAGAGGCAGCGAAAAAGGCTACTCTAAGCCTCTTGCCCGAAAAATCGACCGATAGATACTTACAAGCGGATCAAAATTTCATCGTATGGAAAACAAGCAAAGGTGCAAATTCATTTTCAGAAAGTGTGTTTTTAAAGATTTATTCGTTTAAGAAAATCCGAGTTTTATTTATTTCCTCGCAAATATGTTATAAAACGTCGTATGACATACGTGCGCTTTGATAATTACAGCCTCTGCTTTCTTGTAGCCCTCGCCTACGGCTCGGGCTAGCAATATCGCCTCGGCTGTAATTTTCAACTTACCGCACTTATATCATAATGTACTATTATTGGTCGCCTTTGAGCACCACGTTAAAATATTGATTGGTGCTCAAATGGGAATACCTTGGGTGCTCTAAACATCGGTGCTCAGAAAATAGGTGCTCAAACGGGAATACTTCAATTAGATTCAGTTAAATTTTGTTGGGTATATCTGTATTAAAAAAAAATACTTTGCGCTACTTAAAGTAAAGTTTCACCCCAAACAAGCTCAGTGCTATTGACCCCCAAGTTCCTCACTTTCAAAACAACTGCGATTAACTTAACAACTCCTGCCTTCCCATTTGCCTCACTCTTTCAGACCTGGTCTCTTGACATTTTATGAACGCTTTGTGTCAGAACACCATTCTACCGAGACCTTCTTCCCTTCCCCTAGTTTGTGGTACTGCAGGTGTCAAGGACGGTGGTGCGTGTCTTCCGAGGGGTCTGGTTAGGTTGGCACATGTCTAAGGTGGGCACAATATGGCATGAGACAATAACAGCGATGAATATGCATGCTGGCATCGCGGCTGCAATTTGGCCGCAACACTGGTGTAATGACAATGTGACAAAAATAACATGTCTCGTGCGCTTGTGCGCATGCGTAACAAAAAACGCAGCCGTTTTATGTGACGGGAGAAACAGAAAAACTAAAATAAATTAATACTGTGTTAGGTGTGGATGAAAAGGGTAGTGGATGTAATTAATACAGGGTTTGTAAGATTTTAAATCAGGTTTAGCAAATGCGAACACACTTGTCAAAGTTTTTGGGCATCTGATGTGCTGCACAAGTGTTTTTTTGTGAAGGTACAGTGGACTGCATCAATTGGGTACCCCAGATGAATTAAAATTTTAATACAACTGGGGTACCTACATAAATTAACAAATATTTTCAACTACCGTATGCACAAACTCTTTGCACGGAGCTACAGCAAGATGTTTTGAGCTTATTTTGAATCTAAATTTATTTTTTTTCCAATATACTTATAAAATTAAAACCGGTCAAGACCGAGTCGGACTCGCGCACCGAGGGTTCCGTTCCGATTACTGAAAAAGTGTGCTATTTAGAGACATCGTTTTATTTTTCCTGTAATCTTTACATAAACTTCTATCACACTATATAATAATAATTTCAGATTTTTCCCTTTGCAAACTTCGGAGATAAGGGAACGGTATTTTTTTTTGACATTTTTCATCAAAAGTCGAAAACTATGCGGCCTAAAAAAAAATAAAAGAATGTGCAAACAGCGTTCTTTCATATGATACCCCACATGCCCTAGTAGCCCCACTTTGAATTTTTAAGACCCCCTTTCAGCACCTGTTACAAAAAAAATATAAATATTTTTATTTCTTTCTTATTTGCAAAATAGTTGGATAAACGTCATAATAAAATTGTTCCGAATTTCAAATTGATAGCATTAGTACTTATTGAGATATCCAGCTGTGACAGACAGACAGACAGACAGACAGACAGACAGACAGACAAACAGACAGACAGACAGACAGACAGACTGAGTGACACCATAAGGGTTCTTTTTTACCATTTTGGTACGGAACCCTAAAAAGGAGTACTCCACGCCACGCATATCTAAAGTGACCGCACCGTAAGTAGCCGGACCGTTTGTACAAACATGCCTTACGCACAAATTTACATCATAGTATGCCGACCGGCCGCCATTATGTGACACGAGCGACGTCTTTGCAGGTACTCAAATCACGCACACATAGATCGGTACGGTGCTTCACTTTCGATATTTTTTGGCGCGGAGTCCTCCTTTTTATAAACGTCTGTGTCTTTTCCATATTATTTTGATTCCTAAGGAAGACATTAAAAGAACATAATAATATTTTCCAAAATGTGGCGTTAGATAATCCCAGTGCGTATCACCATCCACGCACATACGGCTGCGCAGACGCAGCCGCTGACAATAGTACACGAGCGGCTGACATAACGCTGCGTGTGTATGACTAATCATCCACTAGCACTGGCACACACCGGTGCGTGGCCTGCACACACTGCTCTAGCAGCGGGAGGAATGCAGGCAGTACATCTTGAGGAGGCGAGCTGAAAAGGTACTTTATGGTTATGGGATTGGAGAGCCCAGTTGTCGAGATCTACGAGTATATGCCAGAGTGAATAGAAAAAAATATTTGTAAACCGAATAAACCATATAAGGAAAACAAGACGCGAATGATTTCTTTAGGCTTTCCGTTGTACGTAGTTTTTAGGGTTCCGTACCAAAATGGTAAAAAAAGAACCCTTATGGAGTGACTCAGTCTGTCTGTCTGTCTGTCTGTCACAGCTGGATATCTCAAGAACTACTAATGCTATCAACTTGAAATTTGGAACAGTTTTAAATGACATTTACCCAACTATTTTTCAAATAAGAAAGAATTAAAAATGTTTTTTTTTTTTTGTAACGGTCTGAAAGGGGTATTAAAAATTCAAAGTGGGGCTATTAGGGCATGTGGGGTATCATATGAAAGGACGCTGTTTGCACATTCTTAAACATTTTCATAGTTTTGTTTAGGCCGCATAGTTTTCGACTTTTGATGAAAAATGTAAAAAAAATCCCGTGCCCGTCGCCCCCATTTCCGAAGTTTGCAAACATAAAAATCTGAAATTATTCTATGTGATAGATGTTTATGTACTTAAAGATTACAGTAAAAATAAAACGATGTCTCTAAATAGCACACTTTTTCAGAAATCGGAACGGAACCCTCGGTGCGCGTGTCCGACTCGCTCTTGACCGGTTTTTTAAGCGTGTTCTTGCACTCCTACGCATCAGACTCCCTATAGTCTGTAAGTTCAGTAACTATTGTAATAGTTTACACGAAATATTATGAGACACAACACTAAACATTTTAAGGAAGCTGTAAATTAAACTGACATAAGTCTGCGTTTGCCAAATCTTGGTCAATCATCTCATCATAAAGATTTGGCCACACCGGAGCGACCAAACGCTGCCCTTGTTATCTTATGGCGCCTTGCACACCTGCGCGACCGTGACGCGGGCAGACCGCGATAGCAAAGCGGCACGCAGTCGGACGTTTGGAAAAGTACGCTCATAGCGTACAGCTATCTAGTGTCGTATATCTACCTATTTCAGTCTATTCATATCATGTAAAAATAAACCTAAAGATTTAATTTTAAATGGAAGAATGCTTCTTGGTGTTTGGTTTTGGACTTACAAAGTTGTTAAGTTCACAAAATCTTAGTTGTGTCTAAGCACACATAACTAATATTTACACAACAATTAAAATTAATTCATAAGAAGTTATAGTTAATTTAACACAAAATAGTAGCTTCATGTCTCACAACCGAAACGATTGAGAAACAAAATATGAGACGAGAACACGAAAATTTAGGTGTTAAGCGGGATGCGCAGTGGTAGCCCCCAAAATGTTCAACTTTTTGGGTTATTTGCAATTTGTAGGTCCGTGACAGGTTGTATCTTGGTCAAAATATAATACGCGACAGTAAAACACAATGTGTTTACATAATTTTCACCATAAAAATCATCAATACATCTCTTGTTAGATTTCGTGCAGATTCTTCGAACGAACGAAATCTAACGAATCTGGACGAAATCTAACTAAAAAAACCCAAAAAAAAAAATGAATTTCTCGGGCTACCACTGCGTATCCTCCTTAAACTAAGCTATAGATATGCGGCTTCAGTGACTATTCACTAAAAATTAAGTTTGTCGGTCACTGTAGTCGCGCAGGTGTGCACGTACAAATTTCGCGTTGTTGGCGTTCCCGGTTCGCGTTCCACGTCCTACTTGGCGCGCAGGTTTGGCCATAGCATGAAGATTTCATACTGCGTTATTGTTTTAATAATAGATATTAATTAGCCCTTTGAATAGCCGCGCATTTTAATTAATGATATTCTTATTACAAAGTAAACTGATTAATATATCCGCGATGCATGTCCACTTGTCCACATAAATGCTATCCCGGGTAATTGACATAAACGCTTCCTCCTACTATCGAGCAAAAAACTTTATTAAACTTATAAATAACTGCGCTAAACGACTGCGCACGACCACTGACGTTTTACAACTTAAGAAAAACGTGCATAAAATTATTGAAGTAGATAAAAATATAATAAAAGAAATAGTATGCACCGGGAAAAATACAACTGGAATGGCTGCCATACCTAAGTATTGAGTAAGTATTCAATTCTCATTATGAAATATACAACTTGGTAAATAGCAAAACACGAATAAAAAAATAGTTTTTCTTTATAACTTTCGAAACTTAAGCAATATTAATATGGAGCGAGGAATAAATAAATAGTTGTAATATTCAATCAACTAACAACATAACACACAAGAAAATCACAACACACAAGTAACAGAAAAATCATGAAACACCGACTTGTAGATAGTATCGATCGTCAAGAAAAATCATACAAGTAGCGCCATCTAGTGGCGCTCAAGAGATACTCCGCGACATCTGCCCCGTCACGTTACAAGGCAAAAATAACAAAAAGCAGCGTATTCAGTTAATCATCGATTGTCAATAGCAGAGCGAACGGAAACGATGCCTGCTTTGCAATGCAAATCACTTGGAATTCCTTCAATGTCACAAATAAGTAGTCGACAGTGTGTAACCCCTGCGCCGGGTTACGCGCTATTAACATAAACATAACAAGCGTTGCTCAAATACGAGTATTGATGGCATTAAATGCGCCTTTATTTATGGGTTACATATTTGCATACTATGGGTTACGCGTTTCAGTCAAATTGTCTGGATAATGCGCACTTGCGCACCTGGTAAAGGTGTGACGATGCGTTTTTCTAACGATTAATTAAAAATTGCGATTTATGTATGGCTGTCTCGTACACATGCCTCCGCAGCACTCATACAAAGTACTC